>CM052342.1:13624494-13997324 GCA_028455595.1 Lasioglossum vierecki
GTCCGTGAAGTGGGGACGAGTCAGAGTGCGCACGCATAGTAAAGTAGAGGGTGTTGTCGAACGAAGTGGGGATCACTGAACGCGATGACGCATTCGCGGGGGGATGAAAAAGTACATATTTAATTGTTATTTTCTCCGAAACGGTAAGACTTTTAAAAAATTTTTTTTTTAATAATGCATTGTCATCCAGTTCTGAGCCATGTGTGCAATTTCAAGTCTCAAGGTCATCAGGAAGTTAGTTTAAAATCAATAGCAAAATTTGCCACCGAACAAACAGACAGACAAACAAGAGAGCGAGCAAATAATAAGAAAGCGAGCTAATAAAAACGTGGCAAAAACGTGGTAATAAAATGGGCTAAGTACTACCCCTAAGTATCGACACGTTTATATCGGAACCTATAATGTTAGGCTTGTATTTATCATATTAGAGGGCTCTATCTGTAAAAAGATTACTATTTCGACTCTTTTACAGCATTCTAACAAGGAACTGAAAAGCGAAATGGACCTTCAAGGACCCGAACAGACAGTTAAGGATTTGAACAGCTTAAATAAAAAGAAAGATAACTTAGCAGTGGTCGAATAGATAGTCTAACGTGTTTACCACGTGGTACACGTGGCACGGAACGCGTTAAAATATTTGGGCCACAAACCTCGGCCATCGTGGAGCACAATAAACCCAACAGGGCATGAGCTGCAAGGATGGACAGCGATCTTTAGGATCTCGATTGTGTCTGAAGTAAAGTCCGCGTCAAGGCGCTCGTAAACCCCGTTCGCCGACCGTCGAGTAGATTGCGAGTTGCGGATTATCTTGGGGGCTATCTAGCAAGGTTAGGGGAGCGAAGAAGCATCGGACTGTTAGAATTCAAGAGAGGGAGAGAGAAAGAGTCTCTCGTAATCCAGATAAGAGGCAGTTCCCGAGGATTTCTCCATTAAACGCAGGGCTTTCGTTCGCGACCTTGTCGACCGCGATCGCGAGTGCGTCTCCATAAAAGCGTACATCGCTAAAATGTGGGTCGCCAAGGGGGCGGTAGGGGTGCAGAGGAACATTTCAACAGACGATCCATTCTCTCGAAAGAATCCGAGGGACGAGCCGCGCGAGCTCGCCCTCGAAACGAAACTAATTCCCCTACAGTCCACGACAAAATAATAAAACACTTGATATATTTTGAAATTTCTTCTATTTAAAGGTGCACACATTTTCTATAATATTTAAGTCGGGAGAACGAGCGGGCCATTCGAAAATATTTATATTAAAGTATAATATTAATACTAAGTGTCTTATTATTTTGTGGAGGAGCTGTAACTCTCGGTGTCATTTAAAAAAGCAAAAACATTAGAAGCTTCTAATGTTAGATTGTATAATTTTATTTTTATATAAAAAGTCGTGTACTCTTTCCTTTCACGTGTAAAAAGAAATTACTTGTTGATGATAAAAAAGAATTAGATTGTAAATGAAGAACGAGAACGAACCGCATCTTATTTTTCGAAAATTGCGTTCGTTTAATGTGAAGCTAAGTGTACGATCGACGTTATGGTCGCAACGGACCATAGTAGTTTCGTAAGGATTCCCACGATAGCGCACGACTCTACCGTTCTTAATTAGAGATAAGAGTCATCTGGCCGCATCGAAACCCGCAGAATTTCCCATCAGATCCTCACCGAAAACACCGGGACTCTAAAATAGTTCTCAAAGGACCATAAGACGCATCTGGTATCCCGTATCTGGAACTGGCGAACTGGAACTCCTATTTTTAACCGCATAAAGCCCGGGACGAACCGAAGTGCAGCCTCTTGGACGATTAAACGGTGCCTTTGTCTCTCGTCGATCCGTTTTACCTATTCTCATTCTTCCGAACTGTTCGAGTTCATCTTCGAATATCTTACCATTCACTCTTTTCATTTGATTTTCGCTGAAACGTCGGCAAAGTGGCGAGCAAACAATTAACAACCACCAATTCCATAAAAATAATTAATCTTCCCAATGATTTTTCTATGAAACTCTTGCCAACGTAACCGTGGCAATTCTCTGATTAAAACGAGCCCAAACACGACACAGTTCGAAGCATGCATGCCCGTTTAATCCACGGTTTAACGGAACCTCGATTATGCGAACTGAAATCAGTGGAGTATTAGGTTTCTACGAAATCGTGAATTAAACGAGCAAGTCTGGTCCGAGCGGTGTCGTATTTGGACTCGTTTTAATCAAAAAAATCTCACGATAACATTGATAAATGTTGAATGAAGAAATGATTAAAAATATGTTACACTTTAAAAAAAGAATCGGACACTCTATCTGTAAAGGTTTTTAACAGAGATTTAGCGAAACTGTGGGGGAAAATGTGGTTGTTCGGTGAGATTGGTCTCGGTGTACGCGTTCCTCTGCACTTTCTTTTCCCTTGGAACGATTTCCGCGGGTCTCGGGGAATTAAGGGTTCGAACGTGTGCAGCACGTGCACCGTATTTTCCCCGAGGCTTTTCCCGGTGCACCGTTGCATTTCACAGGAGAGAAACACAGAAAACGGGGCAAATCGGGTGGGGACGGGTTCTTCTTCGACCAATGAGGTGGTCCGAAGGTTGTCGGACGGGATCCTGGCTCCGTGACCCGCATCCGATCGATCATCCTCTCGCTTGTCCTTGCGAGAGGAACTCCCGAGGAACCGACAAAGAGAGAGAGAGAGAGAGAGAGAGAGAGAGAGAGAGAGAGAGAGAGAGATCGATCGGTTTCTAGACGATTATTCTCGGATCCGAGGGTGTAACAGGGCTTTCCCTGGGTTTTCTTGTCAAGGTCGCGTGCCTCTCTTCAAGAAGTATTCTCATTCGAATAACTTTGTTTCCGAGGATGCTTCGAGGCGAAATGGTATTGTCGGTCGAACCGCTGCGCTCGGCGATCGAACTTTCTTCTGGAATTAATTGCGGGGAAACCGAATGGCGTGGGAACTTTTCTTCTTCTGGGATCATTGCTGGTAGAGCGCGGAACGAGCAGGATTTTATGTACGTGTGCTAACACGATATTAACAAAATGACAGCGCAGGATGCGTTTCCGTGATTCACCTTTGGACATTTGATTCTTTTCGAAATGTTGGAAAATCAATTCGTTATAATTCAATTAAAAAATTGACCGAGCTGTTTTTTGTTCTTTAAATCGCATAAATTTAGGAGACAGTTCTCGCACAGTGATTTTTCGGAGCGTCTCTGCTGTATAATGTGCTGCAACGAGAGGAGGATAACTCGGCCACGGGGTAATCGCGATAGCATCCCCCGTTTAATCTCATCGGCTGCCGGTGAAATGAAAAGCGAGAATTGAAAATGGGCGGGGACAGAGGCGGCCTGTATAAATATTGCTCGGCGCGTAATTGCTCGTGCGGGGACACTGCATTTTCCGGCGGGCAGAAATTGGGTAAATTGGATCCGGGAATGATTTCGTGGCTGGACAGCATTCTCTTTCTCGCGCGCACGTGCACGCAACGGGAAGAGGCTGAGAGAAACTGCGCCGGGGTCACCTTTTAAAATGTCCATCGAGTGTTGCAACTGCATCGGGCCGGGCTACTTTCGACCACGATATTATTTATTAAATCGTCCGAACGATACGAGTCGTCCGGGTGAAACATGGAGACTGGAATAAGCTGGTATAAACGTTCCAACGACCGTGCGCGGCGTGGTGCCTGCCTCTTAATATTTCAAGCGATTCCGAGTTTTACACTGTGTTCGCGCAGCTGTGCTCGGGACGGGCTTTTCTTGAATTACAACACAATTATATTGCATTCAATTATTTTGTAGTTCGAAATTCAGTCTCTTCGTTCGACCAAATTACAACGTAATTGCTAATTCAATGAAGTACAAAGTACAGTGTAACTATGAATTATGTAGAAGAAGAAAAAATGATGAACATGGTGTCATTTGTAAATTCATTTTGTGTGATTGGTACATAAAATATTAAATTGTCACATTACTTTCACTTTATTCTTTGCTCCATATATACACGTTTGGTTATATTCGCTCTCTCTCTCGCTCTCTCTTTTCCTCACGCGCCCTTCGCGTTCGCACCTTTGTATTCTCACCTTGGCCTTGTCAACAAACTCGGCCGTTCCGGTCATTGCTCTAGAAAAGTCAACTTTGCAAACAGCGATTGTTTCTTTGCGTGAATTCGCAATAAAAACAGTTTCATAGAAGCGATAACTCGGTCACGCTCTCGCTCGCTGTCGTTGGGTAAATATTAGATCACCGTAACCCGGCGGGTACTAAGTAAACAAACAGTATCACGGTTCGATGATGAATATAGAAATAATCGGCCGCGTAATTGCGGCGATCCAATCCGCTGATGCCGCCGATATTAATCGGCATGAAAAACTCTGTGATCGATTCCTCGTTAGCCCAGGGCCTGTCGATGAATTATTCAACGGTGAAATCGGCGGATCGAGCGCTCTCGCGACAACCACGATTTCGCGAAATTCGCTCCTTGACAATTTAATAAAATCGAGCGAGCTCTAATGTCATTCGGACGCGCATTGTTTCCTTGAGAATTATCATTGCTCCTAATTCCATCGATTTCTCGACATGGTCCCGAAAATTTACAAGATGAAACACTTAGTTATATGACGGGTCGAGTAGAGAATATCGTCGAATATTCGTTCGAAGGAACTGTAGAAAATTCGAGCAGCCGTGTGGCGATAGAAATATGAAAGTTCATTTGCAGGAGCCCAGCTGTGGGAAATCGTTGGCGAAAGAGGATTCTGAAAGGTAGCGGGGTTCCATCGTGGTCAAAGGGCGAAACGGATAATCCTGAATCGGGGTTGTATCATTCGCGCCATGGTTTGCACCAGGGATGGATAACTATTCGCATCCGGGTCTTTTTTTCGCACGCGTTTTCCAAGCTCTCGTTTCGCGGATGGATTAAAAGGGAAACCTGGTCGATGACTTCGCGTAACCAGACTGCGAGAGTCTTTACGCATCGAATAAAAATGGTCCACGTCGACTCTAAGAAATAGGAACCAACGGAAACTTGACTTTCATTGTAAATAGTTTATAGTCGGCAGAGATCTCCAGACAAAGTCAGCACATACATAAATCGGCGGGATAAGGTAATAGAGAGAAAGTTGGTGTGGATTTAGAAACCGTGTTTCCCGATGGAATTGTTTTTATTAGCATTTTATTGAATTTCCCTTTGAGCCGGCACAAAAGAACCGATCGTCTCTCTCTCTCTCTCTCTCTCTCTCTCTCTCTCTCCTATGATCGAATCCTGGATGTTGCGGCGAGTTTTCTTCCGCATGACTTCCTGTTATTGGCCGGGCGCCGGTCTCTCTCCGCCAACAAATGTCTATTTAATGTCTGCCGTGGCTTCGAACCGTTTCAATAAAGCCCAGCACTGTAAATGCGCTACCAGAAACTCTGCGAAACCGTTTCCTCTCGTCGGGAAATCACGTCGCACACGGTCGTTTGCTATGTTCACAGTGATTTCACCGATTCCAATTAACCCTTCGAGGACAACGGTGATTCTTGTCCCTTTCTACCATGGATATTATTGTATTATTGGCTTGGCAAGAAACTATTATAATCTCAAGAAATGAACTTTAATCGGTAATAATATTTTCCATTTTCTTTACAACTATAGCAGAAAAAGAATTTATATTTTTTGTATGGCTAGGGTCGGTAAGGCTTAAATTTCTGTTTGTTTGAGGATTTTCTAAGAAGCACAGATTACTTCGCTCCTCTTTCTTATAAATCTTGGAAGACATCGATGGCGAGGAACGTGAACACCGCCGGAGAGGGAAAGTCTTTGACGATTCGTTTATCCCGGCGCATGTAACGAGGACAATGGACCAGACAGTCGATTAAACAATAGGAGGCAAGTGCAGCTGTGATCCGAAGTTAACACGGCGCGCCACGAGCGTCGGAAGAATCGCGTTATTGTCTCCGGAATATGATAATTCCATGAAATAACTTGGGCGAGAGTCGGAGGATTGTTTCAATCTCCCTCGGAATCCCTTTCTGTTTGAGCGCTCGAGTATAGTGTTGCCTTGGCACTGTGCCTCTGCCTGTGTCTTTACATCCACGCTTTCGTACCGGGTGTCCTGAGAATACACACGGAAATATACCGATGTGGTTGGTTAATTAGAAAAATCGTGAGGTTCAGTTTCACGGAGATCTTGGAGCAAACAGCTTGAGAAACGAGAAGGCAGAATTTCCAAAAAATATAAAACCACTTGGCTTCTATATTATCAGAAACTTACGAAACAAGTATCCACAAGGATTTTACTTGCCGAAGAACCTCGAGGAACCTTGGAAGGGAAAATTTACTTGGCGAGAAGGGCTTTGGAAAAGACATTTCACTTGGCGAAGAACTTTGCAACGTCGACTTTACTTACCAAAGGAGATTCTCCTGTTTAATTTATGTCTACGAAACATCCCTGCAACTTATGAAGGACAGAAACTTTCAAAATTAATATTCAGACTGCGAAAGAGACTCGTGAAACCAACCCCTGTAAACAGGTTAATAAAAATGTTGTTCCGCATTCATTGCCAGAAAGAGTATCCTTGGAGGCTAGTGTTTTTCACTTAACAATTTTAATGTGTTGTTCCCGAGCTATTCGTCGTGGATAGCTATTCGAGATGGATACATGACAAATTCGGAATTTCATTGAGATACGATGGATGAAAATGTTAATTCCAACGAGGTATATATTGGTTTGAAGTAATAAATATATAATCAGTTTAAAATTCAGCGAGCTCAAGTTGATCAGAATTCTCGATCTATCTCCGTTTACACAGTAACTACGCAGTTCGGAGGGTTCAATATTTGTAGTCCACCGGCTAGACAACTATCAGAAGCCCCAGCGCCAACCGGTTATCCCGTCGAAATCCCTCGGAGAAACTTCGAAAACAGTTTCCGAAAGGATCCTCCGCGGTCCGAAAGTTTCAACGACCACCGCACTCTGCCTCGCAATTGTGTCCCGCGTCCTTAATTGTTCGGTGTTCTATAGCGATTGCGTCCAGAACCTTCTACTTGTACAGTATCACTATGTGTATATGCATAGTAGCCGCAACGATCATCGTAAAACACTGGCTCCAAGTCTTCTAAATAAAATCGTGTCATATGTATAATAAAAAATTAATCTTATCTACTTTATTACCGAAAAATGTTTTTTTTTCTAACTTGCGGAACCTATATTTCTTTTTAATTATAATTGAATATATAATCGAAAGTGTTCCCTGATTTCAAAATGGTCAAGAACCACTGCAACAGAGGGTTAATTTAGAAATGATTCCTCCCCCAGAGCTGGCTGCACATCACCCTGTACGTTATTTACATTATTTCACATTATCGAGAAACGAGGAAGGCGCATCCCGAGCGGTAGCAATCCAGGAAAAACGAGTCTTACCCGTTAACCCGGATAGTCACGAGTCGAAAGTATCTCACGCGGACAGGCCCGATACGTCTTTCGAACGGCACCGATAAATATTCGACGACCAGACGCCCGGAAAAATGAAGACGAACGAGTCCAGAAAACGGCCCCTCAGAGGTGTCGAGCCTTTGCCGTTTCGACATTCGAGAAACGACACTCGATTCTAGAGCATCAAACTTGCGAATCCCCCATACGAGTGAAACTATACAGGTGCATCGGGTTATCAATTTTCTGCTCTGGCTACGAGCAAAATGTTCCTCGTACGAATCCAGTAGCCTCGCAACAACGATTTCAAGAAAATTATAAAATTTCATTACAATTATGTAAATTTGAAGATTAAAATTCATAACAGCCTTTGTAGATCAGAATTTTAACACATTTTATATGCTATCATTTTATCCTAGAATTATTATTTTGTGTCTGACAGCGTCAGAGAGCTGTCAAACATTGACAGACAATTTTCTATTCTTCTCGCAAATTCCTGTCCCCGTGTAAACGTTCCGAAAACGTCCCAGACGTCTGTAACATTGATTATTTCATTCTCGTCTCTGCTGAACGAATATTGAAACTCCATAAAGCCTTTAAGGAAATTAAAAAATCATATAAAATACTTAACTTAACGGCGCCCGAGCCCTCGTTAATATCAATAATTCCGGTTTTTATTCTTTCGCCGGTGAATATTGGAAGCTCGTAAAAGTCGCGCGCGGGCAACGTGCTGAGCGTCCACAGAATCCATAAGGATTTTTAATTTTTTTTATTTTCCTCTTCTTCCACGACGACGGATTATTACGGAGCTACAAAACGTTAGAGGCTCCCTTTATCGGGCCGTATACGAGGGGGTTGGGTGTCGACGACGTGGATTTATCGTGGCCCCCGTCGTCGGGAATAATTCCTCGCTGACAATCCTGCGGGCAGAACTTGTCCGAGGCGTTGCTCGTCGTTACGACGACGCCGACGGTCCGACGACGATCGTTCCCATTTTCTTTATCGCCCGTCGATCGAGCTTCTGCGACGAGAGAGAGAGAGAGAGACAGAGAGAGAGAGAGAGAGAGAGAGAGAGCCGTTTATCGTCCCACAAATCCACCTGCGAAGTCGTTTCACCTCGGCTTCTTTTATTCCCGAGGCTTAACAGAAACCAGACTGTTTTATCATTTTCGCGGTAATCATTCGCACCTTTTCTCAAACTGATTTTCTGGTTCTAGGATCGACGAAGACTCCTGACGACTCTGGTATGAATATTTTCTTCTTTTGGTTTACAACTAACAAAGCTTCGCTAACCGTCTTGACGCTTTCGTGCTGAATAAAAGATTTGTCTGGAGCTGATCGGATATCGTTCTCGCTCTTTAACATTGAACCCCTATCGCTTTATTGAAATAACCAAATTATCATTTTATGAGAATTGATCATTGATGAAATCAATCTTGTTACTTTGGTAATTATTTAAGTTAGGGGCTTCCTCACCGATTTTGATGACCTTGAAATATCATGTTGTCAAGCTCATCATTCTGAACAACTTTTTCCTCTACATGTTACCGCCGCCAGATTTTAGTTTCCGAGATATTCGCAAAAAACTATTTCTAATACTGAAAATGTTCGCGTTGGTTCGCAGGCGGAAAAGTTACGCGGAACAAAGAGCAGAAAGGTGAATGAAAAGGGGAACGGCGGTAACAATAATAGTAATAAGTTGATCGTGTTTCGGGTTTCCGGTTTAATTGAAAGGAACGAGGGTGGAAGCAAGGAGGAGGGCTCCCGTTTCCCACCGCGGCCCGTTGTTGCAACTAATTAGCCGCGGTAGCAGATAGGTTTCCGCGACGCGACGCAACTAATGCGTTTACGGGAGCACGCGCCCCTATACTTTGCTTGTTGCCAGTCGCTCGTTGCCGCTGCTCGTTGCACGTTGGTTGTGGAAATTCGAACTGTACGGAGAAAACGGTTAATTGCAAACCGCGGGGAACCGCGAATGCCGCCTATCTGTGCTTCCTGCTTAAACTCTGACACGAGTTTTAGAGGGACCGTGTTACGGTTTGCTCGGTATCCGGTCTCTCCTACAGATTGAAATTTATTCGCTCCTATTACTGATACAAAATTCAATTCGTCAAATGTAAATTCGTTTCTGAGAAAAATAGAATATGCTTTATCTGCCTGATCGATTTCAGAAGAAAATAGGGCAATTATACTAGAAAAGGTCTGCGTCCTCCGATTTTCATGAAATTTTAATAAATTAATATAAAATTAATATAAAATTGATTCAATACCTCATAGAATAATGAAATGTTTAGTAATTGATTAATGGTACAGCAATCTACTGTAACATTTTTTGAAGTATTGCGTCTCTTGTCCAAACAGCGTACGCTTAGGGTCGGTTTATAACGAGGACACCGGCAAAATCGTCGATATCAGGAAAAATAGCGGTCGTAACCTCGGTTGCGGTGAAAACGAGCCTACTCGATGAAACCTTGGGACCAAAAACGGTCTTTTTCTCGTGGTATAGCGAGCCTAGGAGTCCCTTGAGCCGCACGTTCGATTAGCAACCGAAGGTAGGGGGAATCATGGTCGTTGTTACCTGAGAGAAGGGACGAGGCAGCGCTCGGATACAAGAGGGCAACAAATAGAAGCGTTTCTGGGTCGCGTTGAGGGTTGATGTTAGGCTGTTAGCATTTCTAACGCGATTATACGCGTCACGACTGCTTTGTGCATGTAACGACGATTGTATAGCGTGCTTTCTCTCTCTCCCTCCATCCTCCATTCGTGGAACCACGAATCACAGTCCAACACGAACCATTGTGGCGAATGTTTTTTACAGATGTTCCGTTCGAATCGTGGGAACCACAATTTCCCTTGAAACCTCGAGGCCAATTTTTCTTTTACTTACGGATTGATAAAAAAATCTTTCCGATAATGGTGAAACAAAAATTGTTTGTGGACACGTTTTCGTGGAATCTGTGTGTAGCGCATGTTTCACAACAAGTTCCTTTGATTATGTATATAATTTTTCGAAGGGTACACACAGATTGCTTTCCTAATGTATACTAACCAGGTATCGATTATGCTGTCCGGTAATGACCGGTGGACGCCGGTGAACTCTCAGATCGTCTATATGAAAATTTTTGATTAATACCAAGTTCCAAAGAGCGATCCCTGAAGTAGGTCCCGCGTGTTACGGACACCTAGTATAATCTAATAACGTGCCACAGGGAGGATAACTTTGACCCTAACCCTAATACTTAATGACTCAGCGTGCCCAGGGTACCAATTTGGACCCCCAGCTCCCGGAAGCTTTCGCCTGGTGAGTAATGGTGTTTAGAGTGACGGGCCAGGGAAAAGGTTATTCTGTTAATTGCATTCACGATTCTCAAGTCGGGTGATTACAGAACAACCGACATATTAATTTCGTATAATAAATGGCCAAGACGATCATGATGCCAATAGCTTTCTCGACAGATGACATATTAAGATCTATTTAGTCGAGTATCTTTATCTCGAAAGGGAATCTCGGAGAAAAATCGAGTCGGTATTTTCGATGGCGGTTACCCTCTATCCTAAATCACGAAATTTATTTTATATTACATTTTAAGATCGAGAAGAATTTCATTTATCAACGATAATGAATCATCCGAAACAAGCAAACCGACAGAAATCGCGAGACTCGCAGTTAAACTCGATTTCAGTGATACGGATCAACGAAATCAGCGGCGAGTATTAAATCGACGGTCGTCGAGAGGCTGGAGATGGATCGGACGACAGATAGATTGCTATAACAGAGAGAGGTCCGAAGTCGAAGGAAATCGATTAGCGATCGAGACGGAGATTTATCGCCTTTGAAGCAGCGAAAGCACCTCAGGGAAAATTCGCTGGGAGGCTGAGCTCTCTCTCTCTCTCTCTCTTCGGCAAAGCCTTTTGTGAATACGCACGGTTTCCTCGCGTGGCCCTTTGAGCCGTTTAAAGGGTTACCGTGTTAGCCGGCCTTTGAGCAGCCCTGCGCCTAAGTGGCTTACGAGATTTAACGCGAAATTCAGACTGATCTTTCTATTTAGGCAAGCCCCGACAGCCTTCAGGCAAGAGATCGCGGCTTTGAAGCCGCCCCGTGCTATCCTCTTCGCGATTTATAACCGGCAAACTTTTATTTCCGTCTATTATGGCTCGGGTTCACGAACGGGTTCGACCAAACTAGAATATTTTCGCGTGGTTTCCTAGAAAAACTCTCGGTTCATCTTCTCAGGCTTAAACTTCTTTGTTGTTGTTAAACGAGTTGTCTTTTATTTTTTCTTCTTTGTTATTGTTAGTCGTTTTGTAAAAGGATCTCATTCCGTTTATAATAAATAAACAAATAAATAATAATAATAATAATTAGTTATAAACTGATGGTCACCGATTATCAATGAATCCTCGAGCAAAAAGAAATAGTATGTAGCGTGTATAGATGTGGAAACGAATCGTGCGATCTCTCCTCGGCGTGTCGGTTCGCAAACATTTGTCCGCCGTTCGCAATTTAATTTGACCGTGGGTGCACTTGGTATCCGGTTTTGTCCCGGGTTCCGTATCGATCGGTCGCAATAAAACTGGACAGAAATCGGCACGGTATCCGTCTCTCCAGGAATCCGGTCGCGTCGGTGCCATCGGAAAAAGGGCCGATTTCACGGAACTATAATTAACTGTAATTACAGTCGGCCGCGTGGGGATCGCTCGTTTTCGAACGCGAAAACCGCATCGCGCCGATGATTCCCTGTAAATGCAACGGACCGGGGGTGGAGACGGGACTTGAAACTGAACCATTGGGCCGGGGGAGGAGGGGGTAAATGAAAAACGCCGACGATTCATTGGAACTGACTGCGTTGCTTCACGCTAATTACACAGCGCGATTTTCGTGGGTTTATGAGTCCTGGAATGGAGACTCTCTGATCGTTTCGGTCGTGTCGCTTGACGTTGCGATGTTAATTAACCGTTGTTGTCTTGTTTTAGCGAGCTCCTCGCGCGGTGGGAATTGTGTAATACTCACTCGAGTGTCTGAGTTTAGTTTTTCAGGGTTCACTGCGCGGTGTAATTATCGACAGAACGGTCGTCGCGAACGGTCGTCGTATAACATATTAAAATTTCATAAAAATCCGAGTACGCAGACCTTTTCTATATGTATAATTAGCAAATTGCCTTAAATATAAAGACTGAAGTCTAAAGTCTTTACTCGCGATTGCCTAACACTGTTGTGTCGGTATCCGAAGGAAAGTAGGCTGCTCTTTTGGACAGAATCGATTTCGATTCGCATTATTGCGCACGGAGGATGGAAATGCCACCGGTCCTGGTCGATGATCGATAGAGAGATAGAGGTTGTCGGGTTTGTCGGGAAGGCCAGGAATGGTCGTCGATGAAAAGAGCACCGGGCCTCGGCACAAAGCCGATGAAATGCCAAGCGTCGCGCTCGCGGGACCTCTCTTCTCCGAGGACGCGCACGTGTCGCCTAACGCGCGTCCAATCTGTCAGAAGCCCTTAATAAACCATCCTCTTTCGAGCACCACCGGTATTCGATAACGAACCACGCTCAATAAGAAGAACCGACCCCTGTCACCCTCCTCGCCACGTTACACGTTACACGTCAAAGCGTTAATTAAACATATATCCCGGCGCCGCGCCGGTCGCGCCGGTAGCAACAAAATACTCCAACGAACCTGCAACAAATTCAAACTTTTCGACGTCGCATTATGGTCTGGAAACCCGCTTTTCGTGGGCAAAAGTCAATTTTTCAAGATTAAGATTTTGAACAAAATGCTTTTTGCCACAGAGTAAGAACACGGAATTAAATTTGAACTATAAAATTAACATTGATTAATTTTTACAGATGCAATTATATATTTCTTGAAAATGGTCTTAAACTAGACTATATCTAGCATACTATAACCATTAACTTTAAAATAACGCTAAAATACTTGTGGCAACGAGAAACGGGTTTCCAGAGCAGACCATAGCGCGTCGATATGCATCTCTCATTGAAGGATAAAACACGCGAGGGACACGAGAACAAATTTTGCGGGCTCTATGCAAAAAGGTGGACTCTTCGAACCCATGAAAATTGTTTAATCAATGTTTGATTTGGCGATCTCGCGAGAATATTGTTGAACAGCGAGGAGGCGGTTGACTCGTAATAAATCCCCGAGAGCAAGAAACAAGTTCCAGCAGCCTGTGATCGATCAACGAAATGAAACGGGGATTTACGAGCAAGTGAACGATCTCTCTCCCGCTTTCGAGTTTAGTTGAAAGTAGAAAAGTTTCGGTGTAGTTTCGAGAAGCGAGACAGAATCTGGAGAAGTAATATCGAGGGCAGCAGCCATTTTTACGGTGAAACAGGGAAAACACTCCGGGACGCGGTATGAAAAGCAATTGAATCGAAGCGAATGCGAAGGCGAGACGACGCCGGGACCTGGGGATCTGTGATATATCGGATTTTCCGGGAGGGGGAGGGGAAGAGGTTTTTTCCGTGGACGATACGTGCTTGCCACGGGGATAAGAAGCTTTCCGCGGGCTAGACGGCACCGAGTAACACGAGCAGAGTCGAAAGTCGGTGCAAACAGACCGATATCTCACCTGAAGACGATGCATCTTTCACGTGGCTGCTGCTACTGCTCGAGATCCGGGGAAACGTGCCCCGAGGATGCTTTCCAAAGAGGCCTTGGAAAACTCTTCCGCTCCATCGACCCTCGAGCTTACCGTCCGCGTCTCTGAAAAATTTAGAAAATTATCGTTTCTACGCCCCTCTTCTTTCAGCGCCGCGCCCTCAGCTCTCGTCGCTTCAACAGCCTTTCTTTAAACTGAATTGCCACTAACAACTTCTTTGGGAATTTTCTAAAATGAGCAAACAGGAAACTCGTTATTCCAATTTCTAGATCTAGCCAAGTAGTTAATCGATAATTATGTCTACTTGTGAAGTCTCCGAGGGTTAGGGGCGATTTGAAGCAGCGATTAACTGTTTCTAAATAATTAGTGAATTACTCCAAAGATTGTTCTTAACTCCGAGTGTCTTCCGACGACAGTTTCAAGATCCCAGCAAGTTGAGTCGCGTCTCCTCGAGCTTCAACAGACTGATGATGGTTCTCGAGTTTTCGCGAGAGGTCCCGGAGCTCTTCTGCTTTCGCAGTAAATATGTTCTTCATTATCTAGCCGCGATTCTGGGACGGTAGAACGCTGAGTGGGAAGAAAACCAACGAAAATTAATGGCTAGTAGAGAGAGAGAGAGAGAGAGAGAGAGAGAGAGAGAGAGAAGGAGGTTGGAACAGTCGAGTTTGATTGCTTTTAATGAAATTAGTGTATAAAGATGTTTGAACAAATGCTGGGCAAATTTGACCGGTCTAATGAAGATGGAATTAATGTTTTTGGATGGAGAACGAGATGAACGATCGGAATTAGAGATAACGCAGGTTGCTGCGGCATCGGTGTAAAATTCATGTTTGCACGACCGCGAAGTGAACGAGCACAAATATTATTTATCGTTAGTCTAGTAAATCTTAAACTGACGTTTGTAGAAATTGTTCTACCGAACAGACTGTGGATCCAAATTGGAGCTAATTTATAATTCACGTTTGATCGATTAGGAAGACGCGACTGGTGTAAAAATTATTGAAGTAAAAAAAAATTTTTAACTACCACGTTTTTAAAAACTGACTAAGTAAAAAGTATAAAATAATTTTTCCGTGATAAAAATTAAACTCGTCTACCGAGTTACGAAAGAGTGGGATTCTCGCGAGCGAAGAATCGGAAAAATGGCGGCCGTGGTTCGCAAGCGATAATTCTTCGCGGTTGGGAGGAGAGGATGAGAAACAGAGAAGAGGGACGCTTCGTTCCCGGTGTAAGCGGTTTATGGGAGAATCGATAGGAAGTATGCGAATCTCCCCGGGGATAATTCGCGTGGACCAGTGTTATGTTTCCCCTGATACGATTCCTCGAGCAGTGACTCACAAGTTTCCGAGTTCTAGTCTCCTGTTCTTCTCCTCTCTCCCTCTATCTATCTAGGAGCATGTCCTCCGCATTGTTATTCCCATCGATCATCGGATCCAGCGATTTCGACGGGACCCTTCGCTGCTCTTTCCCTGTTGTCTCGTCATCTAACGCGACACGGTAGTTAACGACACGCGCTGCTATCCCGCTGACGTTCCAGAACAGGTCCATCGATTTTCTGCCAATCACAGCGTTCTTTCCGTAGGAGAAATTCAATTCCCTGGAACCTCGGTGCTTTTACAATGGTTAACCCTTGTTGGACCATGGCTGGGTCCTTTGGGACCCTCGAGACTAGTCTACGTTTCACGTGGGTCGATTCGTTTGATGGTGATAGAGGTTTGTTTGTTCGAACCGGAGAATCAGTGGTTACGCGTTCTTTTGTTTATGTTGTTTAAGGGTTTTCAAACAATTACGCTGTTCAACATCAAACTTGTGCAACAATTACTGCCGGCTGATTCCGATGGAGTTTTTGCGCTGATTCCGCATCCGTCCTTAAATTTTTCCCCTAGACGCGCAGTTTTTCAGAAACATGATTTCGAGGAAAAACATATTTTTCAACATGAAACAAATATTGTGATGTTATTACGAGAGAGATTCTGTAGACTTTCCCCGGATACAGTGAAATCTAATATTAGTGCATTATGAATGTGTAAGCGTGTAATTGTTGAACATGAAGACAGTTTGATTTTGTTGGACAGTGCTCTGGAGAAATTGTGAAACGCTGGTGTTGTCGGTATTTTCATCGTCGGAAATTCGTTGTCGCGATAAATAAATAATGCGAGTGAAGTTGTATATAAATGATTCGACTGAGGAACGCGACTTCGTTATTTATATTGGCCAGATCTCGTTCCGAGCAGGATCTAAAAGCATTCGACCTTGGATTAAACGGGAGGATGGCTCTTGATCCTTGTTGAAGGGACGATTATATTTATCGTCTCAAGGACACGACCTCCGATGCGTCAATATTAGAGAACGCATGAAATATTCCGACTCGTTCAACGAAACGAAAAGCACGTAGCGCGCGGAGTTTGCTGCTCGATTTAAAGCTCTCCACGGTTTGTCGCGAACGGGATAGTCTATTTTAATCCAACCTAATCCATCATACATATCTACACGAAGACCTGGAGCGTATTATCGCCCCGTACGCTCTTTTTCCGAGCTCGCCCTTGATTCTCGGCCCATTGAAACTGCTCGCTCGGTGCTCGCAACTTTATCGTGCGCAGTTTTTATGCAGTTGACACTGTTGTGCATCTCACCGAAACTTATCCGATCACAGACTCGACAGCGAAACACCTTTTCAGTCTTCGGCTGCCACCTTTCAATCTTGAATTTTCAATCTTCAGTCTTCAATGTCCAATCTTTGATTTTCAAGTTCTAATTTTAAAACTTCACCCTTCCATTCTCGATCCTCGATTTTCCGATTTTTTTAATCTTCAATCCCGCGTTTCAATTTTCGATAATCGACTTCTTTGCTCCCGAAGTTTCTATCGTTCTTCAAAAACCTTTTAAATCGGAGAAAAATTTCCATTTGCAAGGTTTTTATCGTTACTGGATCGCACCGCGAACAAAACCGATGCGAATCGGTCAAACTGACAAATCGTCAAACAATAAAGAGTGATTTCTCAATGAAATAAAATCTTGGTATAAAAAATCGCCAAGATATTCGTAGCCATCGATGTCACGGATAATAATTGACTGTATCCTGGTGAGTCCTCTGTTATTTCCGGATATCAGCTCGAATTAAAAGACAAACGAGAAAGAAAACCGAACTTACGGGCGTTCGTCGATTCTCGCAAAGCGCTTTTTTTCCTCGATTCGGGAAAACCGATGCGTCGGAATATTTACGGCGCTCGTAAATGTTTCAGCTTCGAGAGGGCCCGCAGCCGTCGATATTGCTCGACACGCGATACAGAAAACTGTTCTCGCGGTGAATCGCCGTCAAATGGATAAACGGAGGACGCACGAAACTCCACACGGTCTCTGAATAAAGCCTGACTTGTCGATCGATGCTACAAAAATCGATTTTTAAGTCTGAAATAGTTGCAGCTCGCGGAACCTTTATATCATTTTATTGTACTGACTTTTACTTCTCTGAAAAATGTTTACTTCTCTAAATGTTGTTCTAAACATTGGGGGGTGAAACGAATTAGCGCGAAGACAATGTAGACACAGGATATTCGAAATCAGCTTACAGTATACAAGCTCACAGTTATTCGTTCGCCCTGTGTATTTTCATGTTCCTCTCTGTATTCTGGAAAAAACGAATAGAACCAATTTACAGTATTGCAATATAAGATTTATTTATTATTGTTCGCAACGCTTCGGTTACAACTTCATAAAATTTGCTAGATGCAGAATTCACACGTTGAGATTGCAGTGGTCGTCTTTGTTGTTTGCGAGCTTGATATAAAATGAATTCTTGATAATGAAATACATGTTGTTCGACAGATAAAATTCTTCGTAGGAAAGTTCCAAGTAGCGGAGCTGCTACTTTGTGGAGATAAGATTCGATGAATTATAGCCGCAACCGTATCGGCGTCGAAATGAAATATTTATCAGCACTTAGAACACGTCTTCGAGAAGTTTATAATTGATTAATCTGTAACCGAACGTGCGAGAAATTGATAGAGTAATGTAATGCTGAAGATACCCTCCGGTTCCTTTGAAGCCTCGAAATAAATGATTACATATAAAGGTAGCATGCGTAGTAACTTGGTGGACCCTGAAATGTTTCATCCTGCGCCACATTTTAACCGTTTAACTTGAAGTGGACCGTGCAATTGTCCGAGAGATGTTTGAAGTCCTGTTCGCTGAACCTCTGAATCGGGGGTACACTCATGAACAGGTGCCTTAGTTCACCGTTAGCCGTCGTCAAAGATGTGTCAGAGAATCTCGCGAACGAATTCGAGTTGAGGTTCAAGTTGAGGAGGTTTTCCAAAGCATGTGCCCAGCCAATTGGCAAGGAGACCAATTTATTCTCCGACAGGTCTAGCATCTCCAGCATAGGGTATCCCTGGAACGTAGTGGCATTGATTTTCGAGATACCATTGCCCCGAAGACTCAACATTTTCAAGGAATCCGACTTTCCGTCCACGACCTCGTTGATACGGTTGTAGTTCAACACTAAACCGCGTAGCCGTGACAGAGCTTCCACTTTCGGCATTGTCGAGATCATGTTGTTACTCAAAAGCAAGCTCTCCAGGTTATTCGTGTACTGGAACATGTTGTCAGGCAGATAATAGAGAGAGTTATGCGACAAATCCAATAGCCTTAAAGCGTTTCGGGGACTATCGAAGAATGTTTCTATATCGGTCGTACGCAAAGAACAAGTCCTGCACGACACAACTTGTAGGTAGACGAGCTCAGACGAAATATGGAAGTCGTTGTTGTAATCATACCTGCCGAGATACAAAGACTTGAGGTTACTGAGTACATTCAAGGGAAATTTATTGAAGCTGGTTCCCTCTAAATGCAAGTGTCGTAAAGTAGTTGGTAATTGCCATAATCCGGACCCTGAGTTAGACCCGTAGTCCCTCAGATATAGCGTAGCAAGCTGAGGAAGAATAGTCCCGATAGACGCGTCTATGGTACATCTTTGGATATTGTTTAGATGAAGAGTGTCCAGGTTCGGAAAGTATCCTGTCATCGTACACCCGTCCTCATTGTAGCTATTAGGACTGTTGCGATCCAGAACCAATGTTTTCAAACTGTACGAACTGCTATTCCAGAAGACGGATTTCGGTGGATACGCGTTCGCCGTTAGGTTCAAACACTGTAGGTTCGGAACGTCAAGAAAGAAGCTGTTAGGTATCTTTGATATTCTGTTGAATGACAAATCAACGTTACGAATTTTGTCGCTCTTGATCATGTGAGTCGGAATCGTCGATAAACCCAAATCCTGCAAGTTGGCGGCGTCCTCTTCACCGCAGCGTTTGCCCGAAACCCTCGGCAACAACTCATTTTCAATATCGATGTCGATGGTCCGGCTAAAATCGATCTCTCGTATTGATGGAAATTGCGGAAACAACAGCACCAAGACGAGCCCGCGCGCCCACGTCATTTCGAACATCTGATGCAGAGAATTATTAGTTATTCCTCACTCCCAACCAGACCTCGAAATTTTCTATCATCTACAATTAGGGGTGTGCGAGAATCCGATGGTTTTGCTATCACAAATCGATAGCAAATTTCTGACTGGATAAGCAGGTTCCTCCATTTAAAATAATGAAACGTGAAAAGTATAGTAGGACCTCTAAATTAAGGCCCGATAGATAAGCGAAACCCGAGGAAATAATTAAGTTAATAAATATCCATTTCTTTATCAATATTTAAGCATTGAAGTAAATATAATTCTTGTCTCTCCCTTGCAATGTTCTAACCACTATGACGGCGAAAAGAATTATACAGCAAGGAGTTTCGAAAACTATTTAGAAAACAAACAGTCACTTGCACTTACAGATAGAGACGTACACGTTCCCGGATCGACAATTGTTCCTGCATTGATTCGATTCGCATAAAGCATTTATTTATATAAGACTGATAGCAAGACGGTATCAGAGCTAAAATGATCAAGGACAGATAATTCTAGTGGTACGTGTCGAAGTCTCGTAAACTCTTGACGATCGCTCTATTATATGGTTTTGAAAAACGCGATTACGTCTCGCGAAGTCTAGTTACATGTATCGCAGTTGAAGATAGCCTTGACAAAGAGCCTTTCGAAATATTGCACGCGGTGCCAAATGACAAATTATTTTCTCAATCTTTTCCCTGTAGTTTTATATCATTTCATTGTACTGACTTTTAAATCTCTGAAGGAATATTCAATCCTCCAATTCAACCCTTATCTTTCCCCCTGTAAATTGTCCACTGCTTGTGAACAACTTATTGTACGTCTACACGTTCATTCGTAATGTTGCCTCACCGTACCGCATTAATGTTTCACCGTAGTATATATCAACTCGACATCCACACGGTCTACATCCAACCAAATGAAAAAAGTAATTATCACACGGGGGTGGAAGCTTGTAAATTTGTACTCACCCGGCTGTGGATTTCATGCATTGATAACAGAAATGAGTAGATGTAATTCGAAACAGTGACCAACCAAATTAAAAAACTCTAAGAGAGTATTAAATATTATGTTCACTACGTTAAAATTATTAATGAAAAATGATAGATGGTTCCTGTATTTTAACCTTACGTTGAATCGTTTATGTGCAACGTAGCCATTTCTTAGAAAATCTTGAACATCGTGCAACTTCGCTAAAAGATTGTTCGCGCCGACAAGCTGCAACAGAAGCTTAAACAAAGACTCCATTGAACCGATATAAAACTGACAGGAACAATTGCAGAGTCGAATGGATCGGGCAGCGTTCGCACAATGCGGCAGTGAAAAACGGGGGTAGTGGAGGGGAAGCATAAATTAATTAGAAAACGAATGAGAGGGAATGAAATACCGAGTAAAAGTTCGCCGAGTAAAGCGCCGTTAGGAAATTGAACGGAGCATTGGGTAGTAAATCCTGGCAAGTAGCAGTTGAAACAATGTAGCAGGGAAAACCCTCTGGTAAGCACCAGTGTACACCCGCGCGCTCTCTCTCTCTCTCTCTCTCTCTCTCTCCGGTTTCATCGGTAAAATTGCTGCAGTCCTAGCTTGCTACGATTGTGTGTGCACCTCCCAGCTATGCATACACGCGTGCAAAGCCACTTCTCTGCAAAGGAAATACCACTGCAGTGGTAATAGCCGGTGTATGGTCAGACGTCGGCGCACGGAATTAGCATAAACGTTCGACGGCACGTTACACGAGTATAATGCATAAACGGGATCGATGCCTGGTCGTGCTACCCGTATCGTGACATTGATTGATCCATCACCTTTAGGCGGTGCTCAGTTTCGCTCGGTTTCTCAACTTTTAAAATATTCGTGCAACAGTATTTTATCCATATAAAATGTTGAATAAAATGTTGTTGGACAGTTTCATTCGTTTCTTCGTTTGGAATTCGAATTTCTGTGTTCTGCCATAATTCTGAAAACATTTGCGAAATAAAATCTTTGATCACTCAGTGTAATCTTCAATCGAATAACAATGTAGATACGCACAAGATCAAATTCTGATGTTCATAGATTAAATGTTTGTACATACTCATACACCTGTTACACTAAGTTTTGACCATACACCGTCCCAGCACCGAAGAGCAAAAAATCCATCGATTTGTTAGTAAGGTCTTCCCGTTTGTTCTCAGCCGAGGCAGGGATCGCAGTCGCGGCGGAAATGAAGCAACCGGAAGAGAGGACAGCTGAAGAAAAGATGGCGTTGCTGGGAAAGCCGAAGCTGGGCGAGGTGTCCCGGGGGCAGATCAGGATCAAAGAGTCAAAAGAGTTCAAGAACACCGTGGACAAGCTGGTTCAAAGGGCGAACGCTTCGATACTGCTCGGTGAGTACACTCTTTCTCTCCTCCCTTTCTTTCCTTCTCTTCCCCACTTTGATCAGACTTCTCAGCAGATCTTCCCGAGGAATCGTTCCAACCTCTCTCCCTCTCTCTCTCTCTCTCTCTCTCTCTCTCTCGACGACTTCTTAAACAGCCACTTTGCAATCCTCTCACGCACTCACCTCGCAGAGGGACCTTCTTCCGTTTGCAACTTCCCTGCTCCAGAAAATCTCCCGGATCACTCTCTTCTTCTTTGATAATACGCCTCGGAATGAGCTCGACTTTCTCATATTAAAAGTCGCTCGTTCAAATCAACGATTATTTCGAATCGGGTGAAATGCCTTCAGCTTCTTTTCACATCTTAGGATTAGTCTATCAGATACTCTAATAAAACTATTCAGTCTTTCGGAAAGTGAAAGGCAACTTTTCACCATTCAGAATAAGTTTTAACAATTTGTCGTACGATCTTTTGTAATTTCTCACGCAACTTGGAGATATCCCTCCTAGAGTTTCTGGTTTTGACTTTCGACGACTTCGTTTGCAATGAAATTTGCATCGCATAAAACATGTTGAAATCCTATGGTGCATCGATGGTTCGTTTCGTTAGAAATATCTTTAAATATGTATGTTACATCCAAATATTTTCAAAAATCACCTGCACCAACAGGAAAACGTGAAACGCGTGCCATCCAAAAAAAAAAAAAATAATAATGAGAAAATCAAGTGAACGCCTCGCCGGGGGCATAAACAGAACTGTAACCCGATCGTAAAACGCCGGCTGACTGCGAGATAAAGGCGGCAGGATGCGGCACGGTGTTTAAACGCGCGACCATGCTGCTTCATTTGAATATAAATTCAAATTCAAATTTGATCCTTGGCTAAATCCTTCCATACAAGATGCAGAGACGCGAGGGTCCTCCTTTGAAAGGAGGAAGACGGAAGGGAAGGCATCGGCCGATTCCTCGTTGAAAATATTGAGTGAGAAAGAGAGAGAGAGAGAGAGAGAGAGAGAGAGAGAGGAGGGTGTTGCGTTGCCGGAACTCGGTCTCGTCGATGAAAGAATCCCGGACGAGCTCGTTACGCGACGGCACGTCGCAAATTCGATTACCCGCTCGTAATTGAAGAACGACGCTCGTGCCAGGTCGAGCACAAGGTCTACGGGACGCGTGGACTCGAATTAAAGCCTGTCACCGACTTTCCTGTACTGCAAATCGACCTGCATCCCATCAGCTCCGATCTTTCCTCATCTGTTCGACTACCTCTTGTCAACCCAGTCATCCCAGAAAAGTGAGACGAATACGAAAGTTTCATTGGCGAAAAACTAAAAATAAAGAATCTTGATTTTTTAATTTACCAGGCTAAATTTTCGAATACTAGTTCGAGCTCGAGTGTCCATTTCATTGAATGCATCGCGGTGCAGGTGAGTCCGTGCAAGTTAGGTTCACGGAGGCAAAATAACTGGAAGAACTGGCTGGGCTCCTGTTTCCCGAGCATGCAGATGCGACTCGAAGATCTCGTTTGGTCGCTCGAGCATAAATTCGGCCGTGAATGGGGCCTGATTAAAGCGAGACACTCGTTGAAAGCACTGACCTAGTCGCGCTTTTCCGCCGGAGAACGGAGCAAACGGAAACCTGCTCGCTGAAAAACAATTAGAAAGAGAAAAAGTCGTGCTTTGTGCGAGAGCGTGTCTGTTCCAACCGGTCTTCCTTCCGCGTTTCCTCTTCCGCGAATTGTTGCGGCTCGGGAGGATAATCTCTATTTGAACGCATCGTGTTGTCTCTTCTCTCTTGACAAACAAGAGACAGACAGAGAGAAAGTCTCTTTCCAGTTTGTCTCTCTTCAGTCTGATTCTTCGTCGAAAGAAGTTGACGGACGTCCCGACCACCGTCCCGACTCTCGTTCTACTCGGAGCCTCGCAATCAAATCTTCGTTTAAATTTCAATTCAAACTCCCGACAGAATGTAAACTAATTACACATTAGTGGATTGAAGGTGGGGGAGCCGGTCTTTGTAAATTACATTGAAGGAAAGCTCGCTTCTGTTGCCGGAAATTCTAAAATCTTGGTTCGTTATCGCTAAGCGAAGGATTTTATGCATTTACGAGAGAAACGAGTAGGTGAAAGAGAGACTAGGATAACAATTTTCATTAATAGCATCACATTCTACAGAAATGCATGTCACGACGTAGACATAAAAGGATGAATAATTTTACAGTATGTGGAAATGTTGAATGGGTGAATTTTCACCCTGAATTTTTGCATGAGGGTTCCAAATCATTGGAAGAACTTAATAACACAATTACATTATGTTCAACCTATCAAACAGATAGATTTCTATTTCACTCCAGATTGTTGCAATTCAGCCAGAAAATGTGGAAAATACTAAATGTTGCGTCTTGAAAATAGAAATAATTGAAAAAACACGATTATTTTCTGGAGCACGCACACGTCTTACGGTTATCACGTCTTCTAACTTAGCTATTGCATTTCGCGTCCCCGTCAGCCGCGTTCTCGCATAACAAATTCGAAACAGTGCACGCGCGTGGCATGTAACAGCGTTACGGAAAAGTTACACGCGATTATGTAAATACACGCCACGCCGCATCCAGCGAATTTGTTGGAATACATTAGCGTAACCGAAGCGTAAAAGCTCCGCGTTTCTATTAATATTTCCGGCGCAGCGGCTGGAGAAATTAACTCCGCTGTGTTACGGCGTTACAACGTTACAGTGTTACGCTGTTACAATGTGCGCCGGGAAACGCGAACTCGTTTAGAGAACCGTAACGAGTGGCTATTACATCGGTAGACTTGGAACTCGGTCACGATGTCGAGCAACGATTCCGGTCACGAAATTGGACTGGTGCTCGATTAACACGCCTTCCCGCGACGGTCACCCCGTCACCGGTACTCTTCTTCTTCGAATTATAATAATATAATAATACTTTATTTGATTCCCCTTAGGGTTACCAATCCTTACACTTTTCCTCTCATTCATTTACCGCATTTACATTATTTCCTTAAACCTAGTTAACCTATGCAGAGATCTAACAGAGAAAACACGCGTATTTCTAATAGCTCTTAAGAGGCAAGGTGCACCACGTGACATAACTATTCTAGGGTATTTATCAGTGGTACCAACGCCTGAACACAGATATATTTTATAACAAGTTTAAGATTGTGAAACTTCAGTATAGGACAAAACAAATGGTCTGAATGAAACATCAAGGAGAAACGGCACGGCACGGAACGTACTAAGAAAACGACCGAGTTTCGACCGACGATTTCCGGTTGCACCGTTCTAGTGGAATAAAATGCAATGAAAAACAAAATTATTGCCTTTTGACCGTGAAATTGAATCGAACCAGAGTTTCTATGAAATCGAATCGAACCGTAGTATCTGTGAACGATAAAATCGGTGTTCTCCAGCCGTTTCCCGGAACAGCGTGAAAACGCCGCCTTGGAAGAAGGCGGCTGTAGAAAAGGAGGGATAAAAAAGAAGAAGCAGAAATTCCCAAAGGGGACGAGAATATTCAACAGGATCGAAAGTTTGGCGAAACTCGGGTGAATCGGCAGCCGCTCCTCCGGTTTTGGCAAGAAGTCGCTCTATTACGTCGCCGGTGCTTTTGTTCGCCGGCCCGTTTTGCATTTCACGTTTCGCCCCGGCTTTTGTGCTGCGAAATCAGCCTCCCCTCCTCTTCCATCCACGCCTCCATTTTCCCCATGCAGCTTCCTCATGGTCCGTGGGACACGCCTTCTTCGCGCCGCTTCGATAAACTCCGTCCGTTTCCCGTGAATTTTCAGCTCGACGAGTCGAGATAGACGGTTTTCCTCAATCCTCCTGGGCTCCGATACCGAGGATACGGATGGATACGAAGGAAACTTTGCTCTCTCCTTCTCTCCGGAGACGAAACCAAATCGATATCCTCCGAAGGAGTGTCAACGATAACGGGACAACGGTCGGAGACAGCTTTGAGATCGATTTATCAAATGGATCCGCGACATCTTCGTTAACGTCGACATCCCTTCTCTGAGAAATGCTCGAGTCAATTGAAAAAGGAGTCGGTAAAACTTACGTTTAGAGGAGGCAGCTCCGATGACCTTAACCTTGAGATATGTTGTCAAGGACAACATTAAGATTTACCAAGGTGTCCGAACAAAAGCGCCGGATTTCAATTCCGCACCAATTTTGTTCCTATAATTTTTTCATTACTATTGTTATAACTAGTTGAAATAATAAACATTTGCAAGAGAGATTTCCTGGTCGTGTAACTGATTCGCATAACGATTCTCGGCCGAGTTCTAGGGGAATTTACTCCGATGTTGCTCCGATGGGAGCTGCAATCGCGTTAAACGACAAGGTCGATACAAGCCACCGTTTTAAGATGGAGAGCAGATAGGAGATGCCGTCTGGGTCGAGATCAGCGTGGAAATCGCACTAACAAACTTCGGCTACGTTAACGATTGCGATTCACCGTGTCGCGTCTGTATCGTGCACACGAACGATACCCAGACAGAGAATTCGCGATTCGGGATGTAAATCCCAGGGAATCTTATGTTCCTTCTGGGGAGGGAGCGACGCTCAAGATTCGACGGTCGATCAACCGTTCTCCCTGGAAAGCTGGTGTTCGCGGCGTTGTTCTCACGAACGAAAAAGCGGTTGTCGAAAACAAACAAAAAAAGAGGGAGGAGGTGGTTGAGAACAGTGCGGTGGTTCAACTTCGAAGTGAAAAGGGGAACGCGAAGATAAAATAAAATGGCTGGTTCTGGGACAGTACGGTACACGGGAGACGACGATTCTGCTCGGCCGCGCAACGGAATTGCCTCGCGAATTAAGAGAAAAAGATGTCAGCAAGGTAAGAAAGGATATCCGCGATGGGATTAGATGTTGCTGACGAGTTTCGGAGCAAGAAGGCGAGAGACGTTCGAGCGTAGAAGCGTGAGGAAACGATCTCTCTACAAGATATCCTCCCCGCGTGTGCCTCGGTATTTCTTGCCGGAACGATAGGATCTTGTCCCCGGGAAAGATTTAGCGATTCCTTTAATTGGCAAGCTGGCTCCCAAGAAAACGTATCACACTTCTTTCTTACAAGCTTTCCTGAAATGAGAAGAGAGATCTCTATTTATTGCGCGCCTTCATCGACGACGCTTCGATCGTATTCGTGGTAGATCGTGGAAAACACAGAGGAGGAAACTCTTCGAAGAGACGTCGACATAAGTTCGAACAGCGGTGCATCGACGTCCCCGAAGGCACGACCCCGGAAACGGAATTATCAACGCTGCTTTATTACATTATTTTGCCGCGTCCCAGCTATCCTTCCTCTCTCTCTCGCTCTCTTGAAAATTAGTTCGACCGAGTTTTAATCTGTTTAACGTCGGAGACGAAGTCGTGTTTATCCGTGTACGTCGAGCTGTGCCGCTTTTTCGTTTGTTCGCTCGAAACATTCTTTAATCCGACTTTATCGCAACATCCGCGCTCGCGCCAAGTAGATGGCACCTGCAGCGCCTCGTTAATTTAATCCTCCGCCAACAAAGTTCTGATTGGACGGGGACAATTTTTGACTGTTTAGTATTTAACTATTATTTTAGTAAAGTTGTGATTTATATTAGATAATGTGGTCAACGAAACTATCGTTGAATCGTGCAACCGCGCAAGGTGCAGTTTCACGAAAGTTGGAAGCAACGTTGTAAAAGTTTCACGACTGCACGCGCGCGTTCGTAAAACTATTCAACTTCTAAAACTCCTATCCCCTCTTTGTCTTCATCTTTCACTGTTAATTTGTTCCCGGGTCAGAGTTATCTTTCGAGCCGATTCCATAGGAGAAGCTTCTCGGTAATAAGCGGTTAGGGGATGCTCGAAACGTTCCAGTGGTGCATCAGCGGCCGCTCAACAAGCGCGGTATGAGCACTCGAACGGAGTAGCTCCTTGCTCGATGAAAAGAGTTTCAGGGTACCTCCGGTTTTAGGACTACAATCGCTCTCTCTCTCTCTCTCTCTCTCTCTCTCTCTCTCTCTCAACCTTGTTTACGGAGATCTTGAATAAATTTGCATATACTAAGATCATTATACAAGTAGACGCACCGATAGGATACTGTTTCCGACGATACCGTTCGATAACATTCGCTGACCGAGTTTCTTCGAATCGGATTCCCATTCAACTTTACGAATCTTGAGAGCCTGGTCTATTGTGGTTCGTCGGTTCGTTTTAAGGCATCTGAAAAGAGTTTTCCAGCTCGCGTATTATGCTAAAAAGCCGTAGGATGCATAGAAATAATGGTTTCAACGGCTGTACTTAAACAGAATGTTTAAACAAATATTGATTAATTGTTGTTCGTAATTATTGGTTAAGGAAATTTCTAATACGACACAATTCGGATCACGTTTGCTCTCGATGGATATAATACAGGACTCGGTTCGCATAATCGAGATTATACTGTTTCGTGAATTACACGGGTGAATATGGTCGGAACGATGTCGCGTTTGGACTCGTTTTAATCTGAAAAATGCCACGAATATGTTACTACGCAATGGTGTTGGAAAATATTCCGAGGCATAGGAAAATAGGAGAACCGTGTCAATCCCGTGCTGTATCGCATATATATATGGAAAAGCTTGAAATTGGTAAAACACACTCGCCCTCGACGTGCTCGTGTTTCGGGATAAACATCATCTGTCTGGAGATTCGATAGATTCGATGGAATTGAACGGTGAAGCCAACCCTTTCCCGATTTTCCAGCATTCAAGCTGTCGGTGACTCTCCCGGCAATCTCGACACGTCCCTTGCCAGCTGGATCAGCCCTGATCCATACTATGTGACAGAGGATCGAGGGAAGCTTTGTTCGTTGTCAAGATCGGTCGGAATGAAAAGCTTGAGCGAAGAACAATACTGTTCATAGGGTATAAATGGAAAAGAGCGCGCACAATATAAAATGAAAAACAGGTCGTGCGGTGTAAAATGAAACAGTTCGTTAAATGGCACAGCTGAAACACAAAGTAAAATGATCGCTGAATAACTGGCCTTGCGTTCTTAGAATCCCATTAATTATTGTATTCGACCTCTTTGAAAAATTCAAAAGTTTCAAACATGTTCCCAAAGCTGTGGGGTCCGAGTATTTGCTGCGCTATATTCCTCCCTGGGGGATGGGGGAATCGGGTCGAATAAATCCGAAAAGTAGCAAAGTTGGCGACGCATTTGCATTCCTCGGCAGTGTGGAGCTGATTTATTGCTCGCAGGAAAAACCGTCGCGGCAGACGGCGACTCGGTAGAGAACGGTTCGCATCGGCAAAAACCGTTGGAAGTTCATCGACACAGACCCGGGACCCGGGGGTTTAGGTTTTTGTTGTCGACGAGCCACCGAATTCTGCGATCGTTGGCAAGTCGTTGCGGTTCCCATGATTAGAAAGTTGTGGCACATTGCGCGACCGCTCATCCTCTCAATGCAAAGCTTCTCGTGGAACTTTGCCGGATTAATTTCGCTTGTTCGTTTCGGTTCGATCGTGCACGAAATTTCATCAGCTCGATGCGAAAGTAATCTGAACTTTTAAATCGTCAAGGTTTCACTTGTGTCACGTACACGATACGTACTACGTTCTATTCTCAACATCTCGATTTTCATGTAAATGTGTTATGATTATCGATCTTAATATTGTTAAAACAATATTTCAATGTTGTTAAAACAACATTTCAATTAAAATTTCTCATAAATTTTAAAGACGAGATTAAGATACATGAACACGTGTTTATTTATCTCGATTTTCGTACGCTCTAAAAATCCTGGAAAAAGATCGTAGTTTCGCTGTAGACGAATTCTTGAGAAAAGCGAAACTAACGAAAATATTTTCTTGTATTTCAGGCACCAGTTCCTGGCGAGAACAGTTCACGGAGGCGTTGACCGTGAGCGGCGGCGACGAGGAAGAGGGCGAGGGTGCAGGTGAGGCAGCAGCCCCATCCACCATGGACTATCTCATGCACTCCGTCACGATATTCTGGAAGGTGTTGTTCGCCTTTGTCCCGCCGACGGGTAAGTCGATGCAATCCAACCTAACCTTGCTTAACCTTCTCTCTATGCTCTCCTCTCCCCATCCAACGCGACGCCACTCTTAGCGAAACGAATAGACTCTTTCCACGACTCGAGACAGGACGCACACAGACCGTGTAGAGGGATGGCGGATGGTTCCATATGCTCTGCCTGGCTCTGGCATGCGTGAGTTATGTTTGTTCACGCTCGCTGGATGGCTGACATTTATTCCCCGGGAAAACTTGCAGCCACGGAAATATCTCGCTCTCCCCCGAGCCTCTAATCGAATTTTTGGGAACGCGATAAAAAAGAACGATCCTCCATGTCTTTTTTTTGTTTTGTTTTGTTCCCGACGATTTATCTTTTTCAAACCCCGTCGTTCATGCCCGCCATTTTTAGTTCGCTGCAATCGCATTTTGAGAGATGGCCTTCGGAGATGTACTTTTTTTTTCACATTCTGGGAGATTATGATTGACGGTGTTCGACGAAACGTGTTTGCTAATCGGTGTTTAAGAAGTTGTATTACTTTTTGATTCTGCATCATCTTCTCCATCCCATAATTTCATATTTTCTGCTTTCGTTAGGAGTAAAAAAAAAAAGTAAAAACCTTCTACTTGAATTTAGCGAATAACAGTATTTTTGTTCTTTCCTAATGACTTTACTTTTTTAAGTTACACCAACTCGTTTGTCTGAGAAAAGTAACGTACCCGCTGTCTACAGATTACAGTTTTAAGGGCGAAAGAGTAGTTGGTTCGAGCGCGATATAATTTGATTGAAACATAAAATGAATTGATTGGAAGTTGGCGGAACAGACCGGAATTAGGTGTGTACGGGGGTGGTGGTGGAAGGAAAGGGCGCGGCGCAAGAGCCGAATTTTCGAGGAGGAACATCAGTGGAAAGGTGAGGGGTATCCTCGATATCCATCCCCCGAGAGAGTCCTCCTCGTGATAAAATTCCTCGAGGCTCGTCGGGGCTTGTCGGGGCTTGTCGGGGCTTGTCGGGGTTTGTCGGGCTCTTGGGGACCACCCCCAGCCCCCACACGTCCCGGTAACTCGCTACCTGTCCGCAGTAAAACCCGCGGGAACCTCTTTTCCGTGAGAGGAATGTCTGCTTACGGTACTTACCCCTCGCTGTGCAGATTCTTACGCGAGACAATGAAAGATCGTGCGCGAAACTCACCCCTTCAGACTATCTACAGGGTGTCTGCCGCGGATCCAACCTTCTGGAAACATTTACTCAACTGTTGACTCAACTGAATTCTAAGAAAGTATAATGAAATTACACATGAAATTCCATCGAATTGTATATTCTAGCCTTTTCTCAAAATTTTCATAACCAAAAAATTACATCGATATCCGCAGTCTATCGATCATTCTTTCAGCCAAACGAGTAACCGGAGAGTTCTCCGAACGGCTCTAAATTCTGGGTCAATGAAAAATCAGTACAGTGTATGTACACCGACAGAGTACATTTTCCCCCGTTCCGCAGAAGTCCTCCAGTCGTCAAAGCGTGCCGATTCAGTCAGCCAGAATTCATTTCGCGAATGTCTCTATATTTTCCGGGCAATGGGGTCTGATTCGCGTCGACAGGAACGCTTGGCTGCGTTCGCTTCTCTCAGGAACGGTAAACAGCCATTTTCTTCCAGCTTTTCGATATCGGACGCTCGTAAACATCTTACAGGCGGATCGTTCCTTTTTCCTTTGACACAGTGAACTTCCACGAGAGCTGGACAAACTATCGCAAAACTGTGCAAGTCCAAACGAAACTCGACAGTAGGGGCGTTCGGCACGGTAACTGTCAAACATAATTGCGTTTCTCGAAAACTATACAAGCTATGCAAACGAATGAAAAAGCGAAGGACAGCTGGACGTTCCCTCTACCTTTCCATATTTTTTTTCAAAATTTTCACTCGCTCGTCAGTAGCCGAAACAATATGTTTTCCCTAAACCGGGATACGTCTTTGAAATGTTATCTTTGCAGGACGCTCGATAATAATCATAAAACCAATCTGACGAGCAGCTCGACGGGACAGCGATAAACTATTCACAGCGTTCGTTTCCCTGGCGTAAGCTGAACGAAAAAAGAGACAACAAAGGAACGCGGCGCGAACGGAACGGGATGAGTAATTAATTGGGGAACGCGGCCGGTTCGCATTCGACGCGAAAACGAAACGAAATACAACGGCGTTCCGACATACCCTGCGTGAGCTTGTCGATCAATTTTTGATCGCAGCTTCTAATCAATTTTACAATCGATTCTCCTTTTTTTGTGCGCGACTGAGAAATGGATTCCTCGCGTAGCTTTTTAAATCGCCATCCAGTTGACGACTCGCGTAAAATGGGGGGGGGGGGGGGGAATAACGACGAGATAGATGGGGGTAGCTCGGGGGTGGCAGAAGAGATGTTTTACATCTTCCGATGTAGAGCGACGAACGGCCGGCCGTAAAATTAACGTCCGGGCCTCGGTAATGCCGATGGTAAAGACCACCCCTGAAGAGAGAGAGAGAGAGTGGAAAAATCTCTCTTACACGACAAGCTTGCTGGATGCACGCTCGGGGACACCTTACCCCAGGAATCCCGGCGAAACTTTCCAGCTTCGGAGATAGCGATCTGATGGGGGTCGTTGTAACGGGTGTAAAAGAATTAATGATCGTTGCTACGGGGACGAATTGACTGCGCTGATATGCCTCGGGGTGCGCTGTAAAGACTGTTTGCGAGAAATTGTTTGGTCGATTAAAAAGTTACCGCTACAGGGCTGGCCACGTTATATTGTATTGCTCGGGAAAGATTTTTTCCTGCGAGAAATAAGTATGTGTGTGGCTCCATTTACAACCTTTACAGTTCGAGCGCGATAAATCGTCGAGCTCGAAAGTTTGATCTTTGAAAAAGTTTCCGTCGGTACACACGCGGTTAAAATATTAACAGTGTCGCATAAAGTGCGGAAGAATTATTGTTACGGCACCGGCGAATGAATCTACATCCCCGACACAGAGGATATTCATTGCATGAATTTTGCATAAAATTGTTTCTACCGTGTGATTTATGTTTACATGTTTATTTCATATCTCGCGGCGAAGAAATTGCAGGTTGGTTCTGCTCTTATCGAAAGACTGAAATAAAAGTCCAGCGAGATATAATAAAAATTGCATAAGCTCTTCGAAGGACCGTTCTCGACCCATAAATCCTGCAACTTTTGCGTCATCGGTACGGGGGGGATCAATTAAATAATTCTCGAGATTAAAACTGCCGAGGGTTCGAACGAGAAACTTTTCTCCAATATTCTCCAGGAGTCTATCTCTTTATTTCCGCTAGAGTCCTCGTGGAAAATGTACATCATTAATATTTTTATTTGTCTTTATCGCGGAGTCTGTATACGTGTGGATTTAAACAGCGGAAATCGTGAAATAAACTAGAACTTTGGACATCTCAAAAAAAAAGAACGTGACAGAATTAATTAATAACGAGGAAACGCGCGCTAATGGTGCGGTAATTAGCGAGGGAAGCAAACATATGATTAGCGAAAACAATTTACCCGCAGTGAGCTGCAGCTGGGTCAATTTAGTCCAGCAACAAAACATTTCGTTTCCAATAATAACCGATGTTACAGAAATACATAAATTAATACAATACCGCCGGTTCGTACACGATCGAGTAACAGACAAGCTTTTCCCCCTAATTGAATGCGTATCCGCTCTGGTCCAATTTAATCCTCGAAATATTGGCTTACCATGGAGCAATATTTTCAAAACACTCCGTATTTTTGAAGGGGAACCCGTAAGGAATTTCTCATCGAATTTGTGTGGAAAATAATTGGCAATTATCGTTCGATGGACCGTTGTAAAAATTCCCAGTTTCACGAATTTTATAAAAACTAAAAATGAGCAAGTTTTTCTGGTAAAAATGAAATAAAAAAAATTTGTAGACTAAAGTGAAAAGGTTCGTGGTAGAAAATCTCGTTTAAAGGATGTGAAATGTTTGAATGTTCGCGAGTACGAGGGCAACGATTGCGAACGATAATAAGCAGGTCGATGGGGATCGAAGACGCTATAAATCGCAACGATAGAGCAGAATCGGCTCCGGGCAAGGGGTCCTCCATCGAAATCTAGTGGTTTCGTGGTATAAAGTGGTTTTTCCTGCATCCACCGGATTATGCGGATTCGTAGAAGGGGCGGGTTTTCGATCGAGAATCGATCGCGCCGAGGTCGACAGCCACTCGATGAAAGCTCGAGCAGAGTGAAGTGTGTTCCCGACACGCCCTCGAGGTAATAATTTGCGCGCGAACTTACGCGTCCGGCCACGCACCCATGCGCATCAAATTTCCTGTTTATTTCCTTTAGGAGCGGTCTTTGCTGACACAGGGATCGCTTGATTCACAAATATTTCTCAACACGTAATTACAGCCCTCGGACTTCTGAAACACCTCGAAACTCTCGCAAATCCTCTACCAAATTCTATGATAAATTAGGCACGCTAGAATGTAGCAGCTGGGTTAGGGATCTGCAAAGGTGAACAATAGATAAATGTTTGCTCTATATTGCTGAATGGTTTCGTTTCCTTCTGTCGTTTGTGAAATGTAGAAAAAGACCACTAACAGACAGATATTAATTATATAAAAAAAGCAACTCTTCCTAAGGGTATCGTTCACTCGCTTACTTTTCTCGTGTACATAGGACGCGGTGATTGATAGCAGCAACGTGATCTATCACGTTAATCACGAGGTACAGTTACTGTATCATTTTTCCCCGGCGAGTCATCGATCGGGGGAGTGCGGAGGCGGATCTCCTCGCCTCCGATATCGAGCGACCTTGCCGGTGTACGTCTTCATCCCCCATCTGATTTATCGTTTCAATCGGAGCCTCGTACTTTTTTTTCGCAGCAGAGATCGACCGGTCTCTATTAACGCTGTCCCGAGCAGGGTCTATTCATTCGAGTCTGGAGTTTGGACCGTGTCGCGTTATTAGGTCTCTGGGAAAATTATGTGCGCTCTTAACCTCTCGGTCATGGAGCACGATTCTTAAAGCAGCCGGTGAACATTTTCAACCGTTGCACAGTACCGCGATTCGAGGTGTTAAGATATGGTTAAGTATATCTAATGTATTTCTTATCCCACAACGCCCTTTATACTCCATTCGTCAAAACTGCGTCAGGACTGCGTCTATTTTTTATTCGTCTTTCTTCGTACGTTCTTCCCTGAAAATATTCTAGAACGTATGAATGTAGAGCTAAAGAAATTCAGTAGACGTCGCGGAACACGTAAAAACATTTCTCTATGAAATGCGTTCGTTGTTTAGCGAATCGAGACTGTCAAAACTGACAAAGGAACACTCTTGTCGAGAATCCCAATATTTTTCGAGCACGTAGTCGAGGCTCCCAGTCTCGACCGGCGCTATTTCCCCGACAGTTTTCCCGCAGATTTCCACGCGACGAGTTTCCCCCGCGCCGACAAACGCTTATCCGAGCAAAGATCCTCGACATTTCGATCGATAAATGGCTCTCGAGGAGTCGAGGACCGTCCTTGCGGCACCATTCCGTTGGAAAGGAACTTTGTTCGAGCAATTCTCTCGCGGAACCGGCGAGAAGAGCGCGCGGGAAAGCACCGCGGAGATAAGACAGTCAACGGCGTGGAAGTTCCGGTGGAAAAACCTGCAGAAATGAGAATTATAGACTGCGAAAGGTGGACGAGATCCGCTCGAGAGCACCAGATAAAGAGCGGGCCGGTGTGTGCGTCGCGAATTATGCGAACGCCGTACAGAATTTGCATTCCGAGAAATTCGTGCAACGTGCGAAAATAAGAATTAAATAAATTGCTGCAATTACTTCTTGAAATCGATGCAGTTAATTTTTATTTTGCATAAAGATCCGTAGTTCCGTGATAGGTAAAAGAAAGTTATTGGACAAGTTAAAAGAGAGAGAGAGAGAGAGAGAGAGAGAGAGAGTGTGTCCTAACGAATAAGGAATACAATAGTCAGATTGAACGAGCCCGAAAATTCGGAGACCAGTTCCGTTCGCAATAAATAATATAGAATTCGCGCAGACACACGAATCTCGTCGCAGCTTTTTCGCCAGCAATGAAATTCTAATTTCCATCGGAGGAAAAGCAAATGCACAGAGATATCCCCATTTGGCTCTGGATTGCTTCTGCGATGCCGCCGGGAATAATTCGCGATGCAAATATCTTTAGCGAACGTGTACACTGGTAATTATGATCTGAGGAGACGGTGGAATTAAAACGGAGCCGGTGATTATTGAAATTAATTGCACGGTTGGCACATTTTTTGTCCGGCACCGGGATGGCGTTGCAGATGCGAGCGCACTGTTTCGTTTTACTGGAAACGCGATTTTATGTTGATGAAACAATGAATTTAAGATCCCGGAAGATTGTTCGCCGACAAATATTTCAAGGGAACCTCTAAACACGTTGTTTACATTTCTGTTTAAATCATTCGAGTATTCGTCGATTACATACACGCAAGCAAAACACGTTTCGCTGTTCATCCTGTAAATAGCGAACGAGGCGAATTTGTTAATTTTTCTGTCGACAACGGAACCGATCCGCAAATAATTAAAAAATTCAAATTTTTGTTTCCGCTAGTCGGCTCCATCGACGCGCGAATTTTTGTTCGGTACAGATTTTTCTACAGCTCGTGCACAAATCAATATGCACAATTATCCAAACGTTGCTCGGTGGACCAGGCTCCGCATTTCCCCAACCGGAACACGCAAAAGCGAATTTTAAACGCACGCAGTAAACCGTGCCCGATCATCGGACACAAAGCTTAAAACTACTATCCATATAGTTCGTCAATGAAAATAAACGGGCCAAAGGGGTTGCATTATTAAATCTAGCCGGCCGCGTTGTTCGTTTCCCCTTTTTATACCGGCGTGTTGTTCATATTACTTTTATATGTCTTATGCTTCCTACACAGTTCGCAGTTTTTGCGTTCGTTACTCTTTTCATGGGCTCCTTCACCCTTCATTCCGTTGTTTCAATTTTTATTACTTGATATTTTCAATCAAACTTTCAACAATCAAATTACAATTAAATCGCAAATCAAAAAGTTTTCAAAGGAACTTGAAACTGAAAAACAAAGATCACCTGGTCGAGGATCGAGAGCGTGAACGATCGGCTGGATCCCGCAATAACCATTCGCAGTCAGGAAATTCGCAGCGTTCCGGCGGACGATAAGTAGTAATAATCCGTAGAGTAGGTCCATCGTATCTTCCTATTACGATCCAGTATACAGCAATAGCTCTCGACCGGTATTAGAGAGCCTAACCCGACGAAATGAAATTTCCGCAGGTAATTTCCGCGCGGGCCGCAATCCCAGCAGTCGGAGCCACGCCGCGCCGGATGGTGCGCAATCGATCGCCATTTTCCCGAGGAGCCGGCGTTCATTTTTGCGCGAGTCCTGCCCGGGAAATTACACTTTTAATTGAGAAAAATATCCGAAAGATTACGGGGGCCCACCACCCTCAAACCCCCTCCGCAACCACGGTTCATTCAACGAATCGTGCGCTCGCCGATCGATCAGCTGTCTCCGCTATTCGTTAACTGCTTCCGCATCGGTGTAATCTTTAGACGCAGGATCTCTTTCTGTGCATTCATAGAAAAATTGACAAGTTGAAATTCAAGATTGTTGAATTGTTGAATTTCACTTTTGTCCTCCAGATTTTTGGGTACGAAGACGTTACAATCGCTGTGAAGAAAATAATACGGCAAGGGGTTAATTAGCTTTGGCGGTGATATTCTTACAAAAGAGAAACTTAAAGCTGGTTTCTGCACACGAGTGGCACACATACGAATGCTTGACCAATGTCTGAAACAGGACCAGCCGCATTTTCGTTTCGATTCGAGACTGCGAGGGAGGGTAAAGAGCAGGGGAGCATCGCGCGCGGCGGCATTCACCGTCGCGACGTTGATTTATAGAGGAGCCCGGGGCCCGGGTCTAAAGAACGGGGGAGGAATAAACAAAGTAAAGCTCCGGCAGTTTGATACAGTGCTTTCGAGGGCTTTTGCCAGTTCAGCAGGCTTTCGCGGCGTTGTCCGATTGTGCCCGGCGAAATAAAGCGCGGCATTCTACGGCCCCGCGAGGAGGTCTCCTCTTCGCTTCTTTTTTCGTCGGCGTCTCTTTTCCCTTCTTTCGCCCCGTTTTCTCATACCGACGTCTCGGGGTCCTAGGGGATTCTTCGGCTGGCAGACAATGTATTATTCACCAAACCCCGTCCAACACCGGCTTAAAATGTTCCCGTCGTCCCTCCGCACGAAATTGTTACGCGTACAATTTTCTTTTCTGAACTCCACACAGAACAACAATAGTTTCCTTTCGGAAATTTCATTTGTTCTTTTTCACGAAAGATCATCGAACAAAATGGAAAATATCTTATTCGTTAAAGTTCGTTGTTTGGATAGAAGCAAATTGGTCTCTCTATTGCATCTTAAAATACCGAAATTACTTTCTTGCCAAACCAATAGCTCCTTGAGGATATTCGCGAGCACTGTCCCTTCTCTAACCCCTTCCGTTAGATCTCTATCCCTGCCCGGGACAGCCGATGGGAACTAGATCGTAATAGCTTCGCTGTACCACGGATTTGAGAAGAACAATCCTTTCAGAGGCTGTAGAAATTAAACTTTCCACGTCCGTTGTAAAAATCGAAGGAAAACAAATTCCCACGGTAATAGGAATTCCATCAGTGAGATAGAACAGCTCCGGCACTCGTTCAACGAGGTTTCGAAATGCTCCGAAGAGACAGTAGAGGCAACCAAGGTACCACGAATCTCTTTTTCCGCGTCGCGCCAGTCCAATTCCGTGTCTCATATTGTACGGAACGCATAAAGATACCCGGAGGTTTTTCCGCGATGAACGCGTCTACTCCGAAATTTCACCGAGATTTATTACGCGCTCTCTGTCGACTCTTTTTCGAGTAATTTTCATACGGAAGATTTATCGCTCGGGGGTCATGCAGAAAGAAGGAGACCGAGAGAGGGGAAGAGAAGAGAAGAGAAACCTCGCAGAACATGCAAATTCAATCTCATCGGGGGATCGAAGTTAATGCACCGGCGGCTGATGTAACGCCACCGCAAGAAAACGTATTAAACTTTCGCGGAAGTTACACGGTCTCCGTGAAATACGCTTGTTTATCGGTCCTGTGTGACATGGTGCTCCAGATTTTCGATTTAGATATCGGAGAGCCATTTTCTTCGAATCTCCACGATTTATCAATCGATTCCACGATCTTAGACCTTCCACTTCATTTATCCTCGGAATGCGACGTTGCTTGTAAAGGAACATGCCCATTGGATTGCTCAATACATATAATGGGTTCAACATTAAAGTGTATCGAGTGTTTGAGATAACAAGTCCAAGAATCAATTGCCTGAAATGTTCCAGATCGGAAAGTTCAAGTCTGATTCGTCTCAAGTGTTCGATACTACAAGTTCACGTGCCAACCTTTCAATCGAATCGGTCCAGGTCAGAATCTCAATGGAAAAAGCGTCTAATTTTTTCTGAGGAAAGCGATCGAGCCAAGGCTGTGCAGTTTTGCGCCTGCAGTCGTGCAAATCGATCACATTAAACACGAGGAGGCTGTTTACCGTGGAACCGCGGCCGCGCGTGTTTGCAGACACTTCGACGGTGTTTACCGTTCCGTCAGCGAGGACGAGACCGCAACGAAATCGCCGCAATAATTCAGCCGAGCCGTGACGAAAACCCGGCGCGAAATCCGCTTACGGAAAACGCTGCGGTGCGAAGCCTTGGTGACCCTCGAACGCGAGGAATTTCAGAAGCGAATTTCTCAGCGAGACTCCAGCGTCTTGTCTACCGCCTGAAAACTGTGCTTTGAGGTTGGCTACTGGAATTGCAGATGGTGTTTTGCCATACTTAATGCCTGAATTACACGCTTTTCAACCTTGTGTATACATAATAAATTGTTTGGAAGCATTGCTATCTCGAATGGGAAGAAGCGTTTCGCAAAACGTAACACCGTTAACTCAATAAGTAAAATAATCCTCGAGAGTAGCATCAATTATATCATAGAACGGGGAAAATAAGTGTGAAGCAAGAACTTGATTGAAATCTGATTGCGATTACGTGGAACCTCAATACCGATTCTCTAGACAACAAGCTTCGTTTATTATATTACAATATAAATATTAACACTAAACGTACCACACGACCGGTCAAACGAGCAGTATCGCATTTTTCATTTTTCAATTGTTGAAATTGTAAAGACGATTAAACATGGGAAATTATTCAGTCGCATTGTAACGATATTCTTTTTTGGGAGAAACGTGTAAAATTTGTGGTTGAATAATTAAAGTTGATATCGCGGGTGTGGTAAAGAATGAATTTAATTGTTGAAGAGCAGCGAGAACAAGGTGGCGGATGGGTATAATCCACAGAGAAATCTGTTTGCATAAACATCGGCAGGTCGGAGACGAGACGACACGACGCGACGCTACAGGACGCGATCGGGTCGACCGGATACACGGTATCAGCGAAACCGTATAACACCGGTTAGGGATGGCTGTCACGTGTACCCGGTATAATTTATACGATGCAATCGGGTCACGTTCGTCGAACGAGAGGAACGAGAGGAACGAGACGGCACCTGCTAACCGTATATTCGCTTGCTGAACCATTATTCCGAACGTGAACCATGAACATATGTACCCTTGGCTTGTACACAGTAGTCGGTCGAAGTCGCCTCAACTTTCCACCGTTATAATGAACCACGGACCCGAGACCCGCTAATAAAATACCAACTTTTTTAGTAGCTTCAACATATTTTTCGACGATTTCGAGTAGTTGGAAAATTTAGTAATTATTTACTTTGAGGTCACCCTCCTCACCGATTTTGATCACCTTCAAGTATGTTGTCAAGCTCACATCATTCTGAACAACTGTTTCCTATACATAGTATGCACGCACACAATACGTTGTGGTTAGATCGTGGACTGGAGGATTGACAAAATATTTCAAGGTGATGAAAATCGGTGAGGAGGTCCTCAAAGTAAATAATTACCCATCCGTGTTCCAACGACGATTGTTAGCACCGTAGAGTGAAACGGAAGCCATGTCGAGGGATGTGGACGCAAGGAGGATTCCCATGGATCTTGGATCCCTATGGAATCCAGCTGGAGGTATCCTCGTCACGCTCGAGCAAGTTTACCAGGGATAATATCGTGTAATTCGCGAAACGCAACAGCCGACTGGCTCGTCGCCGTCACGCGACGCAGCTTTAGGTAAATCGAGCGTCGGCCTACGATTTATAAAGCCTGCTAGATATCTTGCTTGCTTAGCGATTACGATCGGCAAATGATCTAACTGAGCGTGTACCGACCGACGAAGGTACCCGACTATTAACGCCTCGGCGAGCCTTCACCTTGCCCTTGTCATCGTGCTAGAAGCGAGGGCAGATTTACTGCTACAATTTCCGCCGAAAACCGGTTGTTCTAAAACTTGCTGCGAACACCGATTAAATTGAAAATTTCAACTACTCAACTCAACAATACTACATCTTTAAAAGAACCCCTAACAGTCTGCGAACCTTGCAGTGTCTATTATCCATCGGACATACATATAATAGCTTTTTTTTATTTAATGCAATTTTAATTGACTGCGAACAAAACGGCATTGATAAATTTTAACAATTTTAGGCACATGTTGTACAGGACTCGACAGTAATCTAGTTTCTTAAGGAATTTAATATAGTATCTTTATTCATTCGTGAAGAAATTGATTCGATGAAATATAAACCAGTAAAAGGAGACTTAAACGATTCAAGAATCTACTAATAGTTATTCCGGCTTCCCACAACCAATGCAAAACATTTCTATCTTACATAAAGATTAAGGTACATTGTACGGTGTCTCTTTTGGCATATTTTCCAAAGAGCAAGTGCTCCCGTCTCGGAGCAACAATAGTCTCGGCAGCTGTTAGTCCGGTTGTCAGCCGTAGGAAGGTGGTGGTCTAAGCTGATAGGCGATATCCCTCGGATAACAGGGAGTTGCGAGATAATAGTTCTAGTGGCGGTAGCAGACGCAACGGCAATAGCACCAGGATGGAATGGTATGTCGGAGATGGTCTGTGGAACCCGGTGTCCAGCGATACACAGAGGTGTTCGCGCGGATTGTACAGAATCCTGAACAGCGCGACGTAAACGCCGGGCTAATTGCATGGTACACAATAGATGAAGTCCCTCTCTCTCTCTCTCTCTCTCTCTCTTCCTTTGTCTGTCTATCTGTCTGTCTCACGTCCGTCTGAGCCGTAGTTTCTATCCGAGAATTCGGCATGAAGTTGCCAGAAGCATCGAGCTCTTAAATTATTTCCACGCGCCGGGGCAATTAGCCATTTCCCGGTCGCGGTGGTTAACGAAGCAAACTCAGAACGATACCTGTTTTTCAAATTAGCTGGTGATTCGCGACAATGGGCTTGATTAAAGTCGATGTTGAACGGGAGAGAGAGAGAGAGAGAGAGAGAGAGAGAGCTTTAAACACGCTGCTATTCGCGCTTCGGCTAGTTTGCAGACGTGACGAGCTGTTTAGCAGGCCTCGGTCAATAGTTGGTTAGCCCTGTACGTATGCACACCGTGCCGGCTGTTTAGCGAGTGTGAAATCAACTTTGCGAATTATCCGGGGCCTCGGACGCGTTTCTGAATTGCACACGCGTCGACGCCAGTCCTGTAAACGCTTTCAACTTCACCTTTGACACTCGCTCCGAACGTTGCTCGGAACGTGAAACATGTTTAAACGATCGCAACCTATTACTCTTGCACATCACTGGATTCGGGAAAGTCTAGAGAATCTTTTCCTGTAAAGAACAATACGATATCTTATACAACAAGAGTAGAGAGGAACAATCAATATGATCATTAATTAAATGAAAAATGAAACTCTGATCAGATACTATTCTTCTTTGCAGATAATGGTTCTAGGTTCATCGTAGTTACTATTGCGGAGTAATCATGATCAAAGAATGACATTGGATTATTCAGCTTATACGAACAAAACCTGAAAAAAGTTGAAATTTGTTGGACAGTGTTATCAGGCTGCCGATAGATAAAGCGACCGAACACGGTCCCACTTTGACACCGAGAAAGTTCGCAGGATTTTCCAAGCACGGCCATCGATCCTACTTTGTTGCTCCGGGCAAAACAGGGGTAATCGACGAGGCCGAGTCCTCGGAGGACAAATTCGGTGGTCCGTGTGCGGTGATCAGGACACTCAGGACACGGGTTTCGCCTGCGATAAATCAAGCCGCAGCAGCAGCCTGGCCATCGACGCGACGCGACGCGACCAATATTCACAGGGAGTTCAAGATCGATAGCCGCGAACTGACCTGAGAACACCGTAAATGAGATCAACCGTGCGCAGCCCCGGTGGATCATCGGTGTCATCAATCACTCCGAACCTCGAAACTTTCGTCCGATCGACAATTCACCCTACTCTCTGTTTCCGAGCCCATTCGCACCCCAGAACTTGCGAATCTCATTCAAATTCGTAATTCGATCAATTCCATTCGATTCGGGTTATTCGTAGCACGAATTTTTATGGTTCTAATAATTAGTCGCGAGCACGTTTCACGAAAGACTGATTCTTACGAATGAAATCTTACATAAAAATTGGTTAATAACATTAATTCACACATGAAACATTTAAATTCATTCCATATGCAAAAAAAAATAGAGAGAGTATTGCTGGTGTAGCCGGAGGAGAAAATACGAGTAATTCGAGGATTTCGAAATCTGTGAAAGGCGTCTATCTCGATGTATCGCTCCGTGTTCATGTTGTTATCGCGGGAATCTGGGAAAAGGTATCGGACTTGTCACGGTGTCGCGTGTCTGTCCGATTTTTCGGCGGCTCACAAACACGGAAAATGCTATCCGATCTTTCCCGTACGCGGCGCTCGGAAAGATTCGCGATAACACCCCGTCGGATCCGACGCGTTACCCGTCGCTCGTATTTCACGATGCCGTGCAATGTTTCCTTCGAAGAAAATCCGAAACATTTATTCGTGTCTCTCCGACTACCTAAATATGAATTATATATAAAACTACGTGTCACATGAGAAATCGCTGCGCTCGCTCCAGCTCCAAATCAGTGTGCGGAAAATAAAGAGAAGAAAATCGTGAGAATCGCGAAACTTGATTAAAATTTAATTTGTATTTAAAAGAAATACTAAAAAAATTCTAAATCAGCCATCGGGACGAGACGTCTTGAACTCGACTTGGTCGCAAAAGCCCACAAGCTAATAGCGAAAGGAGGATAATTAAAATAACGAGAAGCCTTTTCATACACGACGATTCATATTCCGAGGGAGGGAGGTGGAAAATTCGCGTGGAAAGATCGGCTTTCGAGAGCAGCGACTGGCATAATGGAAGCCGGAAGGGTCTCTAATAACGGGCGAAGAGTTTAGCAAGGTGAATATGCATGAAACGCAGCGCGAAGGAATATTAATAGACTGAAGAAAGTTGTTACGAGGCGCGCGAGCGTCGTTCAAACTGTTTACGATGATGGATCTTCCGACTGCGCCCGTGTTTCTTCCCGCGAAAAGTCACCGTGTAGCGCGCAGTCCGTCGAAAGCTGTTTTATTTTTCAGAAAGTCGCGCAACAACGTGCCGCGCGCCGTGAAAGAGACGAGAGATCGTCTCGAACGAGTCTCGTCGTTCCGCTCGCTCGCGAATTTCCGGTTTCTGAAGCAGTAAATTGCGAGCCGGCTAACTGCTCGTTATTCGCCTCTCGTGCCGGACTTCATTAGCCATTCCGGGGCCGGCTTATGATAAACCGGTGGATCATAAACTCTTGCTGGAGAAAACTAGGGGTAGGGGCCAGTCAGATAACCCGCGACCCTGATTAAATTCACCCCTGGGGGTCGGACGACACGAAATTCTCCCCCGTTTGTGTACCCGAGAATAATCTGTACACGCTGTCCTCCGCTATTTTCGAGCTTTCCGCGACGTTCGCACCTGTCCGCCTAACAAATTCAAGAGTTTCCGAGTGGAAAAACGGTTTCGCCACTCTAAATTCAGGTTCGGCAATTTTGTCAGCTAATTGGAAGATTTTTCGTGGCTTCCAGTTCAGCGAGACTGTTTTCGTTTCGACAGCCGGAGCGTGGATAAAAAAATTCGAGAAAAATTCTGGAAGGTGCATCTTGCCACCTGCAACCTGTCAGATTTCTTTCGAGAATTTATTCGGAGTTCAAGAATTAGTTTAAAGTCATTTTTCACCACAGATTCTTCAGTTTTTACAACTAGGCTTCTCGACTAAGAATTTTGAACAACATTCTCTATGATGCATTTCAGTGTCTAGGATCTATTTGAACTTTTGTCAGAATCTCGCGAGGGCAATTTTTTCTAAGTTTTCCACATTTTATCAACGCCCATATTTCACGTTTCCTTCCAAACAAAGTTTAACAAATTCTTTAACCACTTTGCCTCCCCGTTTTGTGCACGACGCGTTCTCTTTAAAGCGCGTTATTTTTGTTTGCTCGTTAACGTCGTGTCTACAAACAAACTTACCTTCTCCGGTTACCTCTTACTCTCGCGTCCTCCGCGCTGCCGTGCTGGCATTCTTATTTGATCGTTCTCTAAAGTGCTCGCTCGCCGTCGTTGCAAACGTTCCGCCGCCGCACATCAAAGGCGACATTGTTCTTATTATTCAAATTACAGCAGCAGCGGCGGCGGACACACGTGCGCCATTTCACGTGGTGCGCACCGGGTTCCACGATACCCTCGGGCCTCGGGACGTCGTCGTTTCCGGTTCACGGGACAAGCTTCTCCGAGATATCAGCCGTCTCCTTTCAGCTTTTTCCCGGCTCGAACTTCACTTGAACTGCCATCCTCTCGATCCGGCTACTCTTCGATTCACGGTTATTAAGCGGTTCCTACCTCTTTGCATATTTCAGTGAAGAATATCGATGCCGCGTCCGACGGCATTAAATATTCGATAAGTCCGCGGCGGACGTTCAACGTGGATAGTTTTGACTTTCACGGAGGCAGGAACTTTGGCGGACGATAGCTTCGTTCAATTTTTTCTCGGTAAACTAATGACTGGACGTAGCAGTAGCGTATCAAAATTCTACGAAACAAATTGAAAATTCGCTAACTGATAAAGATGAGCTTCGCGCGGTGTCGGACGCGATACACTTCAAACAACTTTCTGTGGAACATTTCATTTCGAGTCATTTAAACCGACTAGGGCCTAGATTTAATAATAGTGGAACAAAGGGAACGTGGCTTTCAGTTATAGTGATCGCGGTAGTAGTGTATGTCCACGTGGTGTCGGACACACGGTCGACCAGTGTATAGTTCACGATACACAATACGGTTTCTTGCGGGCGAATATTGAGCCTCGTCGAATCAAGAAAAATTCAATGGAACTCGCTCGGATGGATTTAATCGATCCATCATCATATATTAAATATTAACTAGTGGAATAATGTTTCTTAACAGATCTCAGCATTTCCTTGTGACCATAATGCTCTTGTATGGCTTGCACACCCAGGCAATGCTCGGAATGCACTTTTCTAAAAGTACATCTTTGGCAACATCTACAAGAAGCATGGAAAAGTATGAAATTGTGATTCGAAACTTTTGGCCGGTGGTGTATCTTCGGTGATATCATGAATAAGCGGAATAATCTAACAGAGACAAAGAAAAATAAAGAACTGCGGACATGGTAAATCTGAAGAAACCAGAAGAAGAGCCACGTCGGTGTTGTAAAGCCAGCATCCAGCTCTCGCCTTCAACAATCTCGGAAGTATGATTTATCCAAACCACGAGTCGCGTCTCCTCGAGGAAGCAGCAATTGTTCCGTCGAACTGTTCGAGCGTGGCCGTTTTCTCGCGTGGTCGCCGGAAACTACGATCGTTACGAACTTTCCAAATCCCGCAAGAAACTTGTCTTGATCTTCGGGAGAATCAAACGTCGTATACAAATTCTGGAATCGTTCGGCCATTGTCGCTGACAAAGCCGCACAACTCTCGATACAATAATTTAAAACTTTATATAAAGTTATATAAAAACTTTATATAAAGATTAAAACTTTAGCTTTTTTGCTTGGCGAACCAAAATCACTAGATCTTTTCAAAGCTCTGATTTCCTAAGGGAACTTCGCAGAATCGACACGCACATGGATGAACCAATTTGTTAAAGAAACGTCGATGCGTGCGACGCATAAACGAATCCCCTCGGTCTTGGAATTATACGGGAGCACGATTCCTCGGATTTTGATCAGCGCACTACAAACTGAAGCTCTGTTTGCTAATCAGCATAAGCTCCCCCAAGGGTTCGGGCTAAGTCAACGCGAGCAGCATTAAGGACTGCTCGTTATCTCGACGCCTGAGAATGATGTTGAGCCTTCTGGCTCGCGTCGCGTCGCGTCAAACACCGGATAATTTCGCGATATTCGAGCACACGTTACAGTTCGCAGTTACTCTAACAAGTTCCTGTAACGTGCTCGAGCTATTGTCACACTCTGTCACACTCAAAACGAACTGCAAATCTACACGTTCTTTCATTTCCCTTCAACTACCTCCACTCAATCAAATTCTACAGTCAAAATATATGGATACAATCGATATATTTTCCTTTTTATTCGGAGAAACTGCATTTTGTGTTTCAAATAGATTTACAGAATTGTCTGTCGTCGTTCTTTCACGATCTTAATAAGTTGAAGAAAATATTCTTTTTATCTTTTCCTCTGTTCGAAATAAAATTGTATAGTAAATATATACGAATACAATGAATGTATAAATTTTCTCTTTCTTCCGAGGAACTGCATCGTGTTTCTCAGATAGACATACAATTCTGTCGTTCCTTAACAATCTCAATAAGTTGAACAACATATACTTTTATTTTTTCCGCTGTTGGAAAGAAAAGCTTGAAATAAAAATACAATTGTATTGTATAAATATACGATTACAATGAATATATAAATTTTCGTTTTCCACGACAATTTTGTCGTATTTTAACAATCTGAATAAATTGAAGAAAATATACTTTTATTTATTTCACTGTTTGATATTCTGCCAATTTATTTTTCTCGCGATTGCGATAAAACACACAGTCTAGAGGCGACGATAGCAACAGATTCGTCTCCCATTGTTTCCTGATAGCCTAAACATTGGGAATAGATGGACCAGTTCGAAAGCCCGACACGTTCTCGAGAGAAAACAATCGATTCGATGTTCGACGGATTGATTTCCAGGGAGAAAGGAGTTCAGAATGGGTTTATGGAATGCAAATTGCGCGCGAGGAACACGTCGCTTCCATTTGCGAGCTCTGTTCGAATCCGTCTGTGTATATCGATCTGTGCTGACTGTCAAGGCTACACGACTACCCCAGGAATGCTGGCAACGAATAATTCAACGCGATCAGTGAACAGAAGAATCGAGGCGACCCGTTCGCCGATAAACGATCAAAGGAACGCACGAACGGGTCCATGGGTTCTCCTAATGAACCCATTCAAATCCATTTAATTCATTCTGATTCGCAATCCAAATTCATTTCCTGTCTGATTTTTATCTTCCTGATTTTATAGGGAAGTTACTGTAATTTCGTCTTGCACTTTCCCAAAGAAAATTTATTGGACACGCACTACGCTGATTTTGTGGAACTTTTTATAGGTCGGCGAGTTCCTAAATCAATTATTAATAACATAGGAAAACCTTGTTTCGATCATTTATGGGTCACCGAAATTTCTAAAATATGCTGGAATATAAAATTCGATAGAATTTAGTAAAAGTTTTATTTGTTTTGGATCCGCGAAGCTGTTCCCATGAAAAATAAAATTTTATTTCATGCCACTTACTTAAAATTTTTCTATATTGACTGAAAACCGTTAATAATTAAATTTAAGAGCGAAAGATAAATTCAAATGAATTCAAGTTGGAATTCCAAGAAATAAATTGTTACGAATTTCACTGCTAAAAATCGCAACCTAATTACAGCAATCCTTTCGCAGAAAAAACGAGGAAAAATATAGCGGCGTAAAATGATAGTAATTTCGCCAGGAAACTTGAGAGACCTTATTCCTCGCAGGTTGTTTGAAATGTTTCGAGTGGAACGGCAGGTCTTTATCAGCGATATCACCGTGACGAGGCAGAGGAACAAAGCTGTTCCAGTATCGTGTTGATGTTTGCTCGCGTGCTCGCGTAACGCGCCTACACACCGGCGCAGGTTAAAGCGTTAATTAAGCTCCCCCGGCCGCGGCGGCGGAGCCGTACCTTTTTTTTCCCGGGGGCCTCTTGTGTTTTGGTTAACTACGCGCTTCAGAGGTAATTAAGCCGCTCACAATTAATCTCTGTCTCCTTTTACCCGGGGCGCACCGGTTCCCGTGCGATGTTGATACTGCGAATTATGAAACGCGAGCTGCGCGTGCTAGTTCGCTGCGTTCGTGTTCTTTTAGTTTTAATAAACGACCGATTCCAGTCTCGTTAGTCTTTGTTCACCCGCAAAATCACAGTTCCTATAGGAAAAAGTTGTTCAGAATGATGACATGTTTCAAGGTCATCAAAATCGCATATACACGCGATATAGACTTTCTCTTCAAAGAAAATTTTTTTTCACATCATGTAGTAAAAACCAATTGCTTGAACATCTGAAAAAATGTTGAAACCGTATAGCCGAATAGTAAGAAAGTTATCGGTTTTTGTTGTACCTTGAAATATGAAGATTTTTACATCTTTTCAAAACCACTAATTTTGCAGGGCAGCTTCCCAGAATCGACGAATATTTCTCATAGAAATTTCCAGCTGTAACGTGTCGATGGCGGAGATTGATTAAACGAAATAAAAACCGTACACGTAGCTGTGATCTATTTGAACTGAGAAACGGAATTGGTATGATTTCAGACATCGCCGGCGGTTACCTGTGCTTCGTCGTGAGCATATGCGGTATCGGCGTGGTGACGGCGGTAATCGGGGACGTGGCATCCTACTTCGGATGCACTCTGGGAATCAAGGATTCCGTGACCGCAGTGGCATTCGTTGCACTCGGCACCAGCATTCCCGGTAAGTTCTCGAGCGCAGCTCCTAAACGCCGCAGAGACGCGTGTAATTTACAGGTGAGCGACCGGCAGAACACCACTGTGTTTTACGCGCGATAAAATTTCCCCGACACCGTTCAACGATAAGCTTAACGCACTCAATGAACAACGCACCCGGCAAACAAATAATGAGAAAGCAACGGGAGCAATTAGCGCTAATTAAGTGCGACTCCTTTTGTTCGAGTCTCTGCAAACCATTTTTTTTTCTTTTATCAATTTCTACGAATTTGAGTTACCTCGGACGTAATCCAAATTTTTATGCCAACCAAACTACGATATTAACGCTAAGCTTACCGAGCGTTAAAAGTTGTAATTGGTACATGTTCCCTTATAAAAATAACAAGATTGATCTTATTTAGATTTTTTTATGTAGATTGTTATCAGATGTGTGTAAATCATTTTTATTATTTCAATAATTTGTAAAATAACGAATCTGGAACCGGTGGTGGTAGATACTACTTCAGAAACGTTCGTACAAACTTGAAAAATTCTCTAAATTCTCTCGCTCGAATATCAAAGTGTCCGGCACATGACGAGCCTATAAAAATTGATGTGCGATTTTTTTCACACGGTTTTATCGCTTTCTGAGTGAAAAACGTGTCTCCGTTAGTTTAATGTCAGCAACACATTTGTCCATTCGAAGCGCGATAAAACACGGTGGGAAAAAATCACCCGTCAATTTTTATGGTGTTATGGTGCACAGAGGAGACTTCAGTCTTCGAATCCTGATTGATTTCGCTCCCGAAGAAAATGTTTGAAGGCAGGAAGAATTTCGATACATTTATCGTGGCGATTTGAATTCTTGTCGACCGATCGGCATGATTCGCGAACGATTAGTCCAGGTAGTATTGGTTCAGGAATACTGTAGGAGTGTGGTGGAAATTCTTTCGGTGAGGCTCGAGCGCTAAAACGTTTGCAATTTCTTCGGAAGCGTCGCGGCCTCGAACAAAAGACAGCAAGATTTAATTTCTCAGTGGTCGTCGATCCGAAAAGTTCCGTAATGACGGTGACAAAAGGTGTCGGCGCGACGCTACGGTCTCCCGGAGGCGCATTTATCATCCGAGGACCACTCCACCGGAAGTTCTGCCTTTTTCCGAGCCGTTTCTTATCCAGGGTCCGCAAGGAACGGTTTGGGAACCGAGCAACCACTGGACGAGATAAATCTTGCAGCAGATCCCGTCACTGTCGACGATTTTACGTGGTCCACGCGGTTTCCCAACGGCCCACTTTCGCTCGGCCACGACTTTTCGCTGAGCGAAACTGCCCGGACTCAAATTACAGTAACTCTTCAATATATATGTGGTTCGCATAGTTGGCAAAAGAAACAATTTTCAAAGTGGAATTTTTCTATGGGAAACGGGACGCGAGTTACAGTAACTGAAAATTCCTTCAACATCCGGAAACTGGAGGTTCTTAACATTATTTGAAGCTACTTTTTCCTTTACAAAAATAACGTTCGCGGCTTTGTTAAGGAGTTATTAACGAAGAACACGATTGTGCCAATACGCGTCTAGGACGCGCTCTGATTGGTCCGTGTTTTCCGTTGATAACTCCTTAACGAAGCCACGCACGCTACTTTTGCAAAGGAAAATATTGTTTTAAATGATCTCAAGAATCTCCAATTTTTGAGACACCCTGTATGTGACAAAATTTCATGCTGAAACTTTCTCGTGGAATTCACACGTACAGCCGAAATGTTTGTAAACGAGTCTGCAAGGTTTCAGCCAGATATCCTAGTTCGCATAGTCAGTGAAAAGAGAATTTCCAAGGTGAAATTTTAGAACGGGACGTTTCCTTAATGAGGTCATGTCGGTAATAATTATTGCGAACTAGGTCAGACGGTGTTCTATCGCGTAACTGGAGGCTGTACGATCTGGATCTGGTCATGTGGATTAACAAGAGAGGCGTAATGTATGTTAATCGTGAAAAATTATTGCGCCGACGCCTATTCACCTAGCGTGGTCGCGAGTGATTTGCATACTGCGGAAAATTTATTCAGCTGTTTTCATAAATCACTTTAATATGATCTGCTGGAGGCGCGGCGAGCTAGTTAACAATTACAGGAATTTATGAAAAAATTAAAAAACGAAAGAAAGAAAATTACCACAGGGAAAATTAAAATTAGAATTTGATCAAAGTTACAACAACTTTGATCAAAAATACTTCTTATCTGTATCCGTAATATCTGTATAGTAATTGTACTCGCGCAAAAGCCCACCGTTAAATACACAACAAATTGCTAACTATCGATAAACGTTAGTCCTTGTCTCGAATAATAGCTCGTCGGTGGACAGACAAAGCCTCGGTGCAACGGTGTTTGCTTCTCATCACCGGCATCGTCGTTTCTAATTGCATCTGTCGCTGCACCGCAGCGTCGACAACTTCATTACCATATGCTATTATTTGAACTTCCAGTGGAACTATTCGTGCCCTCGGCGCCGATTTTAAACTCGATATCAAACGGTTAATAGTTCCATGCCCCGGAAAATCCTTGGGAAATCCGTAATACACATATACACGAGCAATGCCAATGATTCAACGATCCTGCCATGTTTTTGACCAACCAGCGAGAATTTTCGCGATGTACCAGCCAACGACCATGCATCAACAAACAGGAGAGCCCGGCCGACACGCGCGTCGCGTCGCCGGGAATTAAAGACGTCATGACAATAATAATTATTACAAACTGGACCGCAACACGTTCTATCCTGCCACTGAAATTACCCCATTCCGTACCCAGCCTCGGGATTAACGAGTGAATTAACTCAATCCGCCGGATAGCGGATCGCTCGTTTCTACATAAATGAAACTGCGCTATTACCTATGTTTAGACTAGCACGGTCCGTCATCAAAGTCGCCACTGACAAATTGCTAGTTGTCTGCGCTGATCTACAGCTTTGTAGTTACCCCGACAATCAGAAAATATCTTTACATTTTCAGAATTTTTTCAACATCCGGAAACTGGAGGTTCTTAACATCATTTGAAGCAACATTTTCCATTGCAAAAATAACATTCGCGGCTTTGTTAAGGAGTTATTAACGAAAAACACGATTCTGCCAATACGCGTCTGGGTCGCGCTCTGATAGGTCCATGTTTTTCGTTGATAAACCTGAACAAATCGGCGTACGTAATTTTTGCACAGGAAAATGTTGCTTCAAATGAACTCAAGAACCTCCAATTTCCGGATGTTGAAGGAATCTTCTAAATCGTTATCTTCAACAATGCAGTAATAAAAACATCTAACTTGATTCCCCACCGGACAAAACTCCACTTTCACAATATTCCATTCGCAAACCGTACAGGGAATTTTTCTAAAATTGCGCAGACTAATTTGCATAAGATTAAGCTACCGCTGGGAATTTTTCTACGCGGCTACCCTCGAAACTACACGGTTAATATTACACATCTCCTCCAGCAAAGGCACTTGGTGCCGGCTAGTAACCGGACAGCAAGGGTTCTATTCGGGTTGCCGAAACGATGCGAGTTGAATCGCGGGTATAATTCCGTGCGGATTTTTTAATTAAACATTATTACCTTGAGCTGGTCGAGCAACAGCGCGGTCCGCTGGGGTAGGCTATTCACCGGACGCGTTTACCCGGACATCTTGAAAGAGCCGAGGATTTGTAACCAACCTCGGTCAAGACGTCCTTTTCATCGTCCAGCTTTTCACCGAATCAAGTATCAAGTTATCGTACGATAGCTCCACGTATTTTTCCAGCTCTTTTCAAACGACCCGCCTCACTCTTTTCACCGGCCTCCATTTTACTAGCCGTTCCGTCGAACCCGCTACGTTTGTTCGACCCCCTTCAAACTTTCTTTCGTCGAAACACGGATCTTTTTACGAGGCTTTTAAATTCTTGCGTGTTTGCCCCGTTGTCAGAAGGGAAAGCGGTTTCGGTATTGTGCGTCCGGCCGGGTTTCACCCTCTCGCTCCGGCCACTTGAACGATTCTTGCCTCGAGAGTTGTTCAGACAATCTCTCGATGCACGCGTTGCACCGTACTCGATGCATTATTAGCTTTGGATCGATTTGTTGCACCTTCAAAGAGCAATGCTGTTGTTTTTTACTTTGGATTTGGATAAATTAATTAATCACTGAATTTCTGATGAAAAGGGCTGTCGTTGTTTAAAAACGTTCTAAGTAAAAATTGATCGAAACAGTGCGCCTCGAGCAACACAACACACACACACACACACACAACGATACATCTTTTATATTCTTTCCAGGGATTTCGCTGAATCCGATGGAGAAACTGTACGCTTGATCCTCGGCGTTGCCGTCACAACAGATTCGTTAACGCTAAATCCATCGAACAGGTCGGTTTGCGAGAGACAATAATGTTTTTAAACTGCTTTAAAAATTCGATGTACCAATGGCGGAAGTTCGAGACTATCGCAAGAAGAAACAATCGTACTTCCGGACGTAAGAACTGTTTGCCCGCGATATAAATTGCGAGCGATGCGGACAACTTTCAGATTTACGAAAAGAAACTACTTTCCCGAACTTTGAAAATGGCACTTGGGTTTTGTTTGTCTCTCTCTCTCTCTCTCTCTCTCTCTCTCTCTTTCTCTCCGTGGAGAGAGGCAACTCGGCTTAACGTTGCCCTTTCCACTTCTGACTTCAATAATTTGTCATCTATGTCGGCAGTACGTAGCCTTTTCTTTCGAGCGATTCTACTCTCGAATTGAACGGAATCGCCTTACGTTGATTTACTAGCCGAGCTTCGCTTGCGTCGAACTCTTCCCCTTCTTTCTTTTTCCTTCCTTGCTTTCTGTTGTTAATTACGTTATCCTCTTGTCATGTTTCCCGTGTTCGTACCATCGTGCAGGATATCTTTCCTTTGGGAATTTGTGTTATCGTTGTTTCCGCTTTTTATTTATTTCCTGTTCACAGAGACTGATTAACTAGACTCCAGATTTCATGAATTTATGAGAAAAATGACTACGTAGAATTTCAACCGGTGAACGTATTAAAAAGATTTAAAGATATCGGTGTGTTAGTTTCCACTTGGCAAGATAATTAAAAGAAGAAGAGGACATTTCTTTATTCGACACCTGTGTCTTGCAAACAATGCAAACTAGTTCAATAATCCGAATGGATTGAAAATATGTTCGCCTAAGTCTTTTAATTCTCTCAGTATTTCAAATTTCACCCGTTCGCGTTTTCTTTGATTTTTAAAGAGAAAAAATGGGGAACTCGTTTTTCCTGGGTGTTTTTCGTTCTGGATGTTGGATCTGGGATATTCGCATGCATGACGAACGCACGAAAATCCGCAGTGGGTTAATCGTGCTCGCTAAAACTGTCGATACGTTCGCACCCAAGTTTAATCGGTAGCATAATACAACGGGATCGAAGTAAACAGCCTAGGGGCGAGTTCTCTTTATTGGCTATTGTGCCGAGAACTGGCTTTGTACAGGGGCGATAGCCAGGTGACGGGAATGACCGAAGGCGTGCACCAGATCCTACTGCATCCCACTGCATCGTGCACCCACGTGTACCCTCGGATTAAGCTTGAGCCACGTGCGCACCGATTCATTTCTCATGGCGCACCGTTGGGGAAACTACAAGCGGAAAGTAACTGCTGTGCAGTATTAATTAGTATACTCGGGGATCTTCGCAAAATAACAACTTTCTACATTAATTACACGAAACAGGAGTCTCGAATAAAGATGTCTTTTTCCGGCTTGAATAATTTTCATAAATCAAGACCGCGGATTTTTATGGGAAATGAAAATTGCTTACGAACACGGTAGACTGCGAATTAACCGAATAATTTAAAAAATCTCCGAGACCCAGTACACAGAAGGTGATATAAAAAATGTGCCCATAGTTATGAATGCGGTGTAAGTCGATCCTTGAGAAAATTAAACTGAATTAATTTAATGTACTGTTTTTGTTATCCGAACATTACCAACGTGCTCAGAATGTTTTGAATTGCACTAATTCGTTTCTGTATGAATGCACAAGTCTAAGTCAAAACGATAAAAGAAAATGAATTATTACATTATTTTATTATTATTTATTTTAGACCACTTCCATAATTATGGCGCGTATATGCGAAAACCGAAAAGAAGATAAGGGAGAATAGAGAAAGTGAGAGGAAAGTTTTGAATGGGTACGATAGCGAAAATAACTGAAGACGGCGAAATTTCAATGAAAGGTCAGAGCGAATGAATAGTCAATGGATCTCATACATTTATAGCAGACGTGATGGAGTCCGGCTCCACAGATTAAAAAAGATGTTGTAATTAAATTTAACGCGGACCTCGTTTCATTTTTATGCAGCAAACCGTTCTCGCTCGGGTTATAACCAGACCGTGAGTCTTTATAGCGTTTCCCGGTTCTTCAAACAAATTCGTACTGTTTTCTATCCGGTGATTCGAGTGAAAACCACGATCAGCGTTTTAAAAAGCTGAAACGAAAATGAATTTACAACGCACCGCGCTCGACGTGGCGAAACAATTTGAACGCTTAATCGATGAACGAAGAAAAGCGTTTCTCACGGAAGAAAAATGAACCGGCGTCGCGGGGAAGCCACGGCCACATATTTCCCATGAATTTTTATGGCCGTGTACCGAGGGAAACGATGCGACCGATAGCGGTACCCGAGGTCACGGAATATGCAAATCCGACCGATAATCCAGCTCGTATTGTTCCGCCGCGAGCGCGCGCGGCCGATTAAATTCAGCTCGGAGAGGAAGCGCGTTCGCCATATCGCCGACTAATATAGCTTTAATTAAGGAAGAAACGCGTAGGAACAACAACAAGCCGCAAGGCCCCTGCGCCACGCCGCAATGGAACGCGTTACTTATTGCATTTCGGTCGAACGCGCGCCACGGGACCGCGGCCGTGCACTATCGTGATCAATTACGGCCGCTTGATTGCTTCGGAGTGTTCATTTAAACTGTCCGGCTTCGAAAGGAAAAAGAAGAAAAAGAACCCACTGTCGTGCCCTGGCGCAATTAAAGTCGGCTGCTCCATGTCGAAACGAACGGCGTCATTTTTTTTTTTGCTGAAACATATGGCCACGGGAAATGCAAATTTTTCTAACCGGCGGATCAACGATTTTTCCGACGCAAGATTAGCCGGCTGGGAATTCGAGAAATTTTCAAATTGCGAGCTACTCGGATCGTTCGTGGTTCTACCATGTATTGCGGTGGTGCGAGAGTCGATCTTTACCGGTGATCGCACCTGTAAATCTCCTTGTCAGATTTATTTTAAAAAATGATTGGTAGACAGCGGATCTTTTTTTATGCAAAATAACAAAACTCGAGCGAAACGGATATTTATTTTCTTAATGTGTTGAAATTATTAAATGACGTTATCGAGAGTGATTTGATAGTTCACATTGAAAATTGCTGTTGCCATTGAAACAAGAAAGACGGGTTGCCAGCAACCAATGAATTTCGGTGGTGGGGGGGGAGGCAGATTTTCGCGGAATGGCGGCGTGCTGGAGTGTTGGGGTATATAACGCAGTTTCGAGTGCACTAAAGCTTGCGGCGCACCGCGATTTGCGGGAACGCCTTGGCATAGCTCGGACACGTCGCATCGTCGTACGTATAACCGGTTCGTAGTTTACGGTCAGCGGGTTTGTGTCGGTGCTGGGCTGCGTTCACCAGGCGACATAAAGCCCGGTCGACTGGCGAGCTGCGACGAGCCCAGCCGGAATAATGATGCGCCGAACGTGCGACGAACGTGTAATCCCGCCGGCGTAAATTCGTTAGGCGGCTCTCTCTACCGATTGCGCAGCTGATCAAACCATCGTTCGTCAACCGAAAACTCCCCTCCTCCCTCTCTATCTTTTTCCCTCTCACGCTCTGCGCGAACGTCCGGTTTAATCGGTGTTTAAGTGTGCGACTGGATTGGAGCCGGGTTCGTGCAGTCGCATATTTTTAGCGATATTGATAATAAAGTTGCCACCTGTCAGAGAGTGAACACATCGCGAGGATAATCGATGGAGCGCACCTCTGGGAATGCTCGGGCGGAAGTTGAAAATAGTCTTGGGTCTTTTTCGAGTTTTCTGTGAAGACGAGTTCTGGACATTTCGTGGTCCATTTTTCTAACCCAGGGAAGGCAATCAGCCGTCTTGTGATGGAGATTGGGGGGGTCCCGGTCGTTGGAATAAATCGCGCGTTCGTCGTTGCCTCCGTTCTCATGATTTGACGTCGTGTCGGGGCAAATTTGTATAATTCACGGGCTCGGCCGGCGTAATTTAAGGAATTGCTTTCCTATAGTTTTATCGAGAAGCCGGAGAAACTTCCTACGGCAGGATGCTCATCAATATTTATGCGGTCCACGCTCTAGCCAAGATTCCAACGATAGTATCGGCTTTTCCCGTCGCCTGCTCGCGATCTTCTCTTATTGTCCGTCGACCAGCCTCTTATCGATATATCGCGGCCAACATGACTTCCGGAAACTTTTGCCGGATTCTTATGACGAAACGTCTCGGTTCCTCGCCACCGGATTCCGTGAGTTACAGCCGGGCACAAGCAATTTCAGATTTATACGCTCGATTGTGGACCGACTCGACTCACGCGATTCAAGTCGAGATATACTTCGCGTTTGTAACGCTTCTAACACGGACAGTCGAGACGGTATCTGTGAGCACACTTCGGGGACAGCTTTCAGAGACGTCGCGGAAATTTTTCTGCACCGTTTCGCTGGGATTCAAGTGAAATCTTAGGCGTGTTCTATTTAAAGTCGTTGTACACTCCAACACGCTTTATAACAAACAATTTTAGTTTCCTAGAATTTTCCTTCGTCCGCGATCGTATGCTAGAAACGAGTACGGCAAATAAGCAGAAGATGAAGCATAATTTGAAAAGATGTCCGATCCCTGTCTCCGCGGTACTAATGGAAATGCGAAAGTCTTGTACAGCTCTCCCCGTGGGCTCGGTATAAAAAGACGATGACGGTCGGCGAGACCGCGATTGATCGAACTTCGCGGATCATTAGATAGGCGTGTCCCGTCCCCGGAATCCGTAGCCGCATAAAATTGGATAACCCGGTTTCGGGTGGTGCGGATCCGTTTTGGTTAATGGTGTGCCCGATCAAGGACGTCTATAAATTACGGACAGTCGGATAAAAGTTGTCGAAACGGGGGCCGCCCGGTGCAGAACCGCGATATTATTTCGCCGACGGCTTTTAATAACCGTTATCGGAGGCGCGCGGCGGGATAGTCGGATCGTTACAGTTCAAATGAACCGGAAAACCGAATTAAACGGTCTGCGGAATATTTCTTTCCGTTTTTTATCCCCCGGACACTTCTCGCCGGATCCAAATCACCTCTCTCTCTCTCTCTCTCTCTCTCTCTCTCTCTCTCTCTCTCTGCAAACTTCTGCAGGTCGAATCAGTTTTCGAGGTCGGTTCGTTAAGGAATTTTAGTTTGCGATGCGATTTTGATGTTCTGCAATTTGTTTATGAAGCGCGAGCCTTTGAATTTCCCGAAACAATTCGTATCGTGTCTGTGTGTTCGGAAATGCACGTTTTAGTACAACTTATCGTTCTATATCAGTTTGACGTGGATCCAGAGTACCCTATGGTGCAGTGTACGCGAAATTAGGAAGGATTTACGTCATGATTTCGCTGGTTTTCAATTTGTTTAGAAAGCGTAGAGCTTCGAAACTTCATGAAGCAACTATTGTTTGGGAACTCTGAGGATGATGCGAAAATTCATTGTTCCACATAGATCCGTCAGTTCGATGTGGTTCGACATGTACTATTATACATGTATAATGTACGCGAAATTATACGGTGGTTTAATTGGTCGCTTACCAATTCCGTCGATAGTTATAATAAGTACTAATACAGACCGTCGAATAATACGATCGTTCTGTATCACCACGAGAAACATCTGCACTTAAAATTGTTATATTCCGAAAACCACTAATCCTATTCCCATGACTCTTTTTCTGTTTTAATTTAAGAGGATTTATTATTTTTGTATTTGGTCTGTTCGTTCGTCGAGAAAAGAACACGCTCCTCGAACAGTCTCGCGATACACGCTATCGCCGGTGGTAAATCAGCCGCGGTTAATTACGTTACTTTCGTCCGAGACTGGCCGTAAATGCGAGCTCCCAAAATTACGGCAGTAAACTCACGAGAACTCCGCCAATAAAAGATATCCCCTTCCGACGAGGCAGCTCGCATCGCGATATTTATTTGCACCGTGGATTTCGTCTTCCGCCGATACCGCACCCTCACTCGCGATATCACCCGAACAGAGAGAGAGAGAGGGAGAATACGATTCACCCCTCGATATTGCCCTCGGAATTTTCAAACCCCAGAAGCGCGTGACCCTTCCTCGTGTCTCACGCTTCTCCTCCCGTGATCACCCGGGGAAGTCTTCAACACTTTTTAGTATCGACGCCGACCGTAAAAGCGTCCCGGTAATGGCGTTGTCGAAAATTCTCGCCGCTTCTTACGATTCAATTACCGAGAGGCGGATTGTCTGGGAAAGAGGGGGCGGAGTGGCCGTAAAATGACAGAACGGAGACCTTCCGCGGAATCTACAATTCTAACGAGCCGCATTTTTCATAAATTTTTCATGACCACTGAGAAACTGCAAGTTGCTGAGCAGGTACAAAGATACAGCCACGCGAGACGGGGGTGGTTTCGACAATTTTATGGAGGAGAACAGTGAATACAACGGATCCATCCAAATCTTGATGCATCCCAAAAAGCCCTTATAATTATTTATTTTTCTAATATATCGTGATTTACGGGGTGTGTAAAAACAAAAGTCGAAACATAAGGAACAACGTTTCGAGAAAATCGAGTTTAAAGTTCCGCCAGATTCGCCAGATATGCTGTTTGGATGCACGTTGCACTTTCAACGCTCAAATTGTCTCGAAAACGAGCAGCAAATGAAAAAACGTTATTCTTTTTATTCGACTTACTTTTGCGCGTAGAATCATCCCCTGTCTGGTTGGTACCATCCGTCCTTTTACACCCTGTATAAACGAGTATCGAGATGTTATCCTAGGTTTGTCCAAACTGTGCAGCGGTTCGGAACGCCCATTCCAGCCGGCCGATTAACGTTCCGGTGTCGCGAATTTATCAAGGAATCGCGGAGGGATCGGGCGGGGTACCGCATTCTAACCGGATTTTCGGCGGTGTAAGTTGGGGGAGGCGGGTAATATGCTTGTCGACCACGGGTGATAATTTATTACTCTGGGGGCTTTGTTGCGGCCGAACAATGGCGGGGCACCGTGCTCGTGGCCCGCCGATGCGGAAACCGGCCGGTCCAATATTCTCTGGCCAAGAATGTCCGTCACGCCTTGACAACCTTGCCTCAGCAACCCCACGGAAGAAGTTATTCGACCCGATGCACCGCACTCTACGATCAATTTTCTTCCGGGCAACTATGCCAACGGCCACGAACTTTCGACCGTTCCCAGTCAAAGCCGCCATTCAACCTACCCCCGGGACGCCAATAAACGAGGATGCCGGGAAATCGTCCGGTTAGGATCCCTATCTCTCCTCCTCTTCCTCGTCTCTCTCTCTCTCTCTCTCTCTCTCTCTCTCTTTGCTCCAGGTTTTATTAACCTGAAGGAACGACATTTTTTCGACTGCTTTATAGCCGCCTGTCCATTCCGCTCTACGCCTAATAAAACGAAGCAAACATATCGGGTTGACAAGATGTAATTTCTGTACTTTAAGGTGACATTATGAGATGACCTGAAATCGCACTTAGTACGGATAGATAACGGATTCGATGTGTTTACAATAAAAATGAGAAAAACGAGTAGATATAATTTAAAATAGTAAAAACATGGCACCGAGTTAGGACATCGGGCCTCGGGATCTTCGAAATACTCGTTCAATTTGGTCGAACGACGTTTCGGCGACCATGTGCGAGCTCCTCCTCGCGTGGTTGTAGGTAGAAATGTAATTGCATTCGATCGTACCGTTTCCCGGACGAATGATTGAGAGCGGGCCAGCAGGGCATCGCGCGGGAGGAACGCCGAATTCGAGAGGGCTTAGCCGCGAAATTAATGGACGGTAATTTACTGGCTGATAGGGAGTATAGACTCAACAGAGTGTTGCGGGGATGCTGAACAATTCTAATGAACATATTGTTTGTTACGGTGTTTCCGGGAAGTTGGAGAAGCCGATTGCTGTATCAATTTGTTAAATATGACATCGTGTCAGTCCAGAGAGTTCCGCTCCTTCTTGATTTCAGATTGACAGGATATGCATAGATCGTATAAATCGAGATCGAAAGGGCAGCGATAGGAATCGATACACAAAGCGCGGCGACCGTTTGACAAAACGAGAGCAAACACACTCGCCGAGTGGTAGGCAAAGGAGAAATCTGAGCATGTGATTTTATTGCAGACACGTTCGCGAGCAAGGTGGCCGCCTGCCAGGACAAGTACGCCGACGCGAGCGTTGGAAACGTGACCGGAAGTAACGCGGTGAACGTCTTCCTGGGGATCGGCATCGCGTGGAGTATCGCAGCCATTTACCATGCCTGCCACGGCGAACGGTTCGAAGTGGAACCCGGCAAGTCAGTACCGATTCACTCTAAAACCCTTTCAACAATCCTTTTGCATCAGATTTCTCATAGCAACTCCTCATCCGACACCGCCCCTTTTCGCTACAACACACATTTTCCTTCGGGCCCTTCTTTGTCCTTTTTAAGCTCTTCTTTCGCGAAAGTCGCGATCCAGAATCTTCCGTTCCGTCCAAACAGGGACACAAATCGTGTAGGGAAACTATTTTTTTATGACCGGTTCCAAAAGCGTATCTAGCGGAGAAAATTGACTTCTAATGTGAAAACCAAGGTATTGTAAAAGAAAAAGATTAACGGTCTTTAATCTTAAGAAAAGAATGAATTTTTTAGCTTGTTTCTCCCAGCACTGTGGGAGGAGTTTAACCTGGCCCAGCCAATCGGAGATGCCACGCTTTTGGACAGACCCGTATGTCCCCGCAACTTAATTTAAACTTTCAAAGTCGCTTTCTTCCATTCAGAACGTAAAGAGATAGAGTTGCCGGGCGACGTAGGCTCGATCCTCGAAAGTTGATTTTCACAGTGGACCTGATACGAAAACGAGAAAACTTCCACACATAGGAGCCACCTCCTTGAACTCCGAGCGAGGAAATCGACGCTTGTCGTTAACTCTTTTACGCTTTCTATGCGGAGAGAGATTCTCCCGGAGGAAGTCCCCGGAAAAAAAGAGCGTGTTCGACACAGAATCCCAGATTTATCCTAACGATATTGCACGCTCCCAAAGCTGTTCACCGTGATCGATAAAGGATTGAAAAGGACCGAAGGCTCGTGTCCATGAGATCCTACATACCGATTAAAATTAAAATTCCACGTGGAAAGCACATAATACGTTCTCAGCTCGCCCTCGAATTCTTGGGGGAAGCGAGAGTCTGCAAATGAGAAAATTGCGGGCTTCAATTATTACACCTTAGGAGTATAAATTCCTGACGTATTGTGTGCCGCGGACACTGTTGAATAAACAGCTTCGTAATCTCGTGGAGAAATTTAATGATAGTTTTGTTAACACGTTCCAAGCCGTTTTGCTCGACAATTAAACAAACAATCTGCTTTGTTCTCGTTCGAAAGTATGTACATTTCTTACACATTTGTCTTTGGCAGATCTGAGATGGTTCCCGTGAATGTCTTGTTTTATGTCTCATATACGTTTTCAGCGCATTAACCATTTGCCCTACGATATCGTGTCAGACTCGTGATGAAGATTCTGAACAGTTCACTAAATATGTATGTTATTAATTTCCTTTATAAACGAGATGTAATTTTATTTTGCTTTCGCTAATCTATAGTTATCGAAAAAGACGTAGATATTTTACAATATAGTATTTTACAACAAGTTTAACACTAAAAAATATATTATCACAAAAAGGGATTGCGAACAAAGCAGTATCGAACAAAGTAAACGGAACGTGTTAAGAAAGCTCGGTTGGTTCGGTTTCCGAAAAGCATTTCGCGTGGTTTAACACAGCGAACCGAGAAGCAACAATAAGCCAAAGGTAACAACTAGGAGACGAGAACAGAGTGAGAAATCTCGGTTTCACGATCCGTCGAGAGATCTCCGGGTGGAATGAAGAGAACATTGGAAAGCGGATTTAAGGGGCAAGATGCTTATCCGTGGCGCGATGCCTCGACTCGACGCGACTCGGAATCGGATAAGGCGACGGATAAGGACGAAACAATATCGGCTGGATCAAGAGAGAGAGAGAGAGAGAGAGAGAGAGAGAGAGAGAGAGAGAGAGAGAGAGAGGGAGAGGGAGAACGTGGCCTCGATAACCGGCCGTTGTATCTCGTTCGATGTGTTCACGCTCGAACGAACTCCCCGAAGAAATTTGGCCCGACGATACTCCCGTTGAAACCTGGTCAGTGACGATGACAGTGTCTCCTGGCTGGTTCACTGTTATCCACGACGTATTGGCAGCAAGACTTCCCTGCACCTAGTACAGTGTCGATATCCTGTCCAATATCAGCGACAGCTTTTACTCTTCGTTCAGAATTCAGATTTAACCCTCGTTCCTACCTGAAAGCATGACACCATTCTTCGAAGATGATGTGTCATGTATACTTGAAGCGTTTCAATAATGTTTTACTCTATGCTATGCTATTCGGTTTCTTTTTTTATTTTTCACACCTTTGTGTGTGCGTGGTAAATAAAAAAAATAATAACCAACCTAACTGTAAAAAATTTGCGTGTCTTTTCAGAGTAACCTTGGCATTATCATTAATGGATCAATTGATCCGAGTAATACGCGTGTACGCCCGGGACTGTTTTTCTTCCGTTGGAGATTCCCATTATGAAAAATTGAAACGGGTCGGTCAAAGGAATATGCAGATTTTCCAGGCTAAGATCGCGAGATCGAGGGAAACGGTAACTCGGTTCGGATGATGAACGGGGGGGGGGTCCTATTGGTACGGACAAGGCGTATCGAACGTGGTCGGGTGTTTCTCCGCGAAAACTGGAAGGAGATTCGCGATGCGGTAATGAATATTTACACGACGGCAGACTGCACACGGTTCGAGCCACGGGAGAATCGTAGCTCAAGCCGGTAATCAGGCATTTCCTATGCAAGAGAGAACGCGTTTCCACGATCCACGGGCCGAGCTCAATTTTCTCCGTTCACTCCGTCGCCGGTTTCGCGTGAATTTCACGAGTATCCTAACGATCCCGAGAACTCTCGCATCCACACCGACTAACCCGTGAGAACGAATCCTGGATAAGTATATATCATTTTTCCAACGTCCGTGTCGACTTTGATCGACAGCGCCGCAATTTCGAATGGTCAATGATGGAAATTTTCGATCGCGCACTGGTTGCCGAAAAACCAATTAACCCAAAAACGATGGTCGACCGGAACGGTATTGCGATTGAGAATAAAGTACTCCGAGGGCTGTTAATTTGTAAAAAAGAGCGGCGCGTCAGGCAAACGCGTCAGCTGTTGACGTGATTGATCCTCAGCGCGATATTGTCCGACGTTGATGTGCGTCGGCAAGCTCGTACATCATTGCAGAGTTGCAACAGATGCGGTCAAGCGATCGTAGTTGCGCAACGTTGACGCAGATGGCGCAGCCCTGTCCCCGATCGTTTGCGCCGGATATGTTGCATTGTATTTCGATCGGACCGACACGGATCTGTCATTGATCCGTTTCTATCGCTGCCATCCGGAAATCGTCCAGGAGAATCTGTGGAATCAACCTGCAAATCGGCGTGCGATTCTATCTCTTTAGACTTCAAGCTGGGATCTCCTTTGCGCGTCTGGACTTAGCTGCGTTCCTTTCATGCGATTTTACATGTTTTTCCTTTTATTTAATTTGCGAAGAAAAGCGAAAGGGGAGCATTAAACTATTTATCTTGTAATTATCCTTAAACTATATTCATTTTTACCCGTACCTTTTTATGGAATAACGAATCCTCCCGCATCCTTGCGATCCTGAAAACGAGAGTGTCTACAACTTGAAACTATTTGATTTCGATGTGTACCGAATTTTTGATATTTCTGTAAAAATTATACGATGTTTTGTCGCAGCCTGGCGTTCTCCGTGACGTTGTTCTGCACGGAAGCGTGTCTGGTGATCATGGTTCTGCTCCTGAGGCGGACAAAGAGTATCGGCGGCGAACTGGGCGGGCCTTTTGTACCGAAGTTGGTCACATCCGTCTGCCTTTTTTGCCTGTGGGTGTTCTACCTCGTCATGTCGACCCTGGAGGCCTACGGCGTGATCGAGGGCTTCTAAACAGCTCGAGAGACACGCGAAAACGTCGGCCTACCCACTGCTGCGCGTATCTTAAACTTAAACTCTTGCGTCCGCCAAGGCGTATGCTCAACGAAACGTTCTCTCGGCAAGTATGACACGTCTAATCCTCAAACAACCACCATTTTCATCAACCCTTCGAAATATTTTTTCATTTCTTTTTGCTAGCTTGAACCACGTTTCGTAGAGAAAAAGGAAGTATCCGGATACTTGTGAGCGGCATCTTTCTCAACCTAGATGATTTTTATACTATATCTTTTTTTGTTGTGACACGACGTTTATACAGAAGAATTTAATCGTTCCAAAACTGTTAGAAATAACGATAAAGGGATGCCGCCCTTTGTAGTGTAGATTGTTAAATTTTTGAATCCACTTCTTTGAGAAAACAAACCTTTCCAAGAGATCCTCCGAGAGACCAATAAGCTCGTAGACATTCGTCGCCGCAAGCCAAAGAACTTGAGTTGTCAAACCGCTCGAACAACACCAAAAAGGAACAGTCTTCGCTCTTTTCCCGTGGCTGAAAACAAATAAGCAATCTTTTCAGACGGTTCTACGCAAGAGAGAAGTGGCTCTTATATTCAAAGTTTTCTGGCTCGCGGGTTCGGATAATGGCCTCTCTTTCGAGTTTCCGAGTTAATAGACCCTGTAGACGAGCAACGTACACAAGCGAACGAGAAGCCCTACATCCGCGTTGCTATTTTCGCAGCTAAGTTACGAGAATGTGAGAGAGACCAGGCATATTCGAGCCTACGGATTTTATACGTGGCCCCCGGTTAACGAGCAACCAGAATTTAGTCTGCTATTCCCGGTTGTCTCCTGCAGAGAATTTAAATTTAGCTCTTTGGCCACCCGACCGCCCAGAAATGATAGGGAACATGCTACTTCACGGACGGAAGTCGCGATATTTTCTTACGAGAGCTACCTCTTTTGACAATACTGTGTTTGACAAAGACTAGCATTGCATTTTCTGTGCCCAACTGAGTGCAAACTCAAGCGTAACTTCGCTAAAAAATTAACTAACTTGTTTCGTTTTGGGTTAGGTTAATTTTTAACATACTTTTTAAACAAGATATTTGTTTAAAAATCAGTTTACATTAAAGGATTCTTCATTCGAAGACACACAAATTGGATTCTGATATTTTCCTTCAACTTCGAGGCGTATTTTCACACCCTTAAATATTTCTTTGAGGTGAAAAAATGAATTTCGTCGTATTTGGGTTCATTCTAATAAAAAAATGTCGCAAACGCGTTAACAAAATTTTCCGAAGAAAAAATTACAGATAAAAAGGATTCTGTGTATTTTATCAAGGGTTGCACTGTTCTGTCCGGAATTAGGGAGCGATTCTCTCCGCGGAGAAGCTGAGAGACGCGGAGAACGCGATGGACTCGGGGGTTCGATGGAAAAAGGGCAGTTCAGTGATCGATTTATTGTTCTGTTCCCAGGATAGAAGGGAAGTGGAATCGAAGGGGTGCGATTTCGCTGGGCGAACGAACTCACCTTGCCGGTGAACACCTGCGACCGGTCAAGCTTTCCACCCCGTTCCCTCGATCCGGGACGATTTAACAACGAACGAAACCGCGTAACGTCACAGTGTGCGAGTGCGTGAATTAACAAAAATAAATGACAGAGTATACATGGGAACACTTCGGGAATGCGTCGGGTTGAACGAATGTGAAAACTAGGGAGAACCACTGGTGCGTGTGAAAAGAAGAGAAAAAACATAATAAAGAAAAAGTAATAAATAAACGTTTTGAGAAGACGAAAACACTGCTGCTGTGTTGGGACGACGAATGAGAAGAAGAAGATGATGATGAATAATCAGAGAGAGAGAGAGAGAGAGAGAGAGAGAGAGAGAGAGAGAGAGAAAAGGAGAAGATGAAGCGAACGAGGAAGAAGCGTGCGAAGAGTACAGTGAGTTTGCCTTAACATAATTTAACGGATACCAGTCACCAGAGGATTACAATAGGTAAGGCGATATTAAAACGCGATCTAGTCTGAAGCCGTGCCTCGTACGTTCACGGCCGTCGAATTAATTAATAGAATTATGTATACACACGTACATAGAATACATACATCCAATACATACATCCAATACATACAATCGATACACACACGTATATACTTACATGCATGGGTAACACACATAAATACGTACATAAGTACATAAGTACATACATACATACATACATACATACATACATACATACATACATACATACATATATAAATAAATACATAGATCTTGGAGGTTGAAAACTGTTTTAATATCGATCATGCGAAATAAGACTTTTCTACTTGAATTGCAAGCAGCTGCAGTGAAATAGAAACTTTCGAGAACGAAAAATCGAAGCAGATAATATTTGGAAATTTTGGTGGTTTACGAACTCGTTAATTCAGAATGGAAAATTGTATTGTCGGATCAGTTTCAAGCCTCGATGCAATATACGAACACATTCGCGAATAGACATGCTATGGTGGATATGTTACACGGAAGCAGTCACACGGACACAGTAAATAGCGTATTTATTTAATCCTCCGAGGAACACAGGTTTCTATGATATTTTAGTAGCGGAACTTGCGACACCTATTTCCAGAGAAACCGGTGTCGCTAATTTTCTATTAAAGTGTATTATTAACGATAGAGGAGCGATCGATCGAGCTCCGATCAGCCGAGCCTCTTCCGAGGATCAGAATCTTCTGGATCCTATCGATCGAGAGGATTCAACGCTTATGTACTGCTGGAACTGCGAAAGTTTTTCATTTATTCGATTAATCGAAAATGCGATTCATACGAGATTCGTTGTGTTCATTGAGTACGTTGTCTATGGGGAGAATTTAGCCTAAAATAAGGAAGAACAGTCCTGGAGAGACGATTAAGTATTCGGTCCTCGTAAATCCGTAAAAATCATTTATCAAAATTCCAGCAAGTTCATAAGAAATTCCCGCAACAGACTGTTTTCTTAACGAATAATAAATAAATAAATTAATAATAAAAAATAAATTGATTTTCCCGAGAGTTCCAGCATCGACAAATGAATACGGAGATTATCTTGGAAGTTTAAGTCACAGAGAGATTCACAATTGTCTATGGGATTGTCAGGTTCGTGATAAATCGTTAAGGAAACGGGTGCGGCGGATCGGATCGGATCGATTTGCATCGCAAACGTCCGAGTCGCAAGCTCCCAGAGAATATCGGGTCGACGACGCGAGAGCCGAAGCAGGGAGGAAGGGAATGTACAATGGATCCGAGAATTTTTTCACAGAGAAATTCGCGGAGAAAAGGATCGCGGAATAGATAGACCGGAGATCGTAACAATCAGTCCCGCGAGGATTCGAACCGCTTTCAAGTTACTCTACTGCGAGGAAACCTCGTTCCCTGTACAATGGGTCGCGGAGCTGTGCAAAGTATTGGCCCACTAAATTTTATGGGGCTTTGTGTCATCGTTTTGTGCCGGGGAAATAGCGCACCCGATGCTTCTCCGGATATATTTTACTAACTTATTTCACAAAGAAAAATCGTACGGTGTATTTATTTCACCATTTATTCGCAGAGGATGTCTCGGAGAATAGAAAATCTTGTGTTCCGATCGAGAAGCAGCCACAAAAGAATTTGCACGGATTAGAATTAATTTATTTTCCGCAACGAATCTATTCTTGCGACAAAATGGTTTCATCGTAAAGGATATACCGAGACATTGTCGAATTTTATACAATTATTGTGTTGCCCGAAATTCATTTTAATCTGTGAATTTCAACGACGATTCAGTGATTCAACGATCGAACGATACAACGTATTTACAATATACAATTACAATCGTTCGAATAATTAAACAATGATTCCGCACAACTGTGATCGATGGAAAGATCCTCGAAATGGATCTGGACAGTGGCTCGGTCGTCGTTGATCCGATCGCCAGCTTTGCGACGATTTCGGGCGCGTTTGTTGTTTGTTAAAGATCGTTAGGTAGCCCGAAGGAGCATAACGATTAATTACGAGATTAATTACCGCGGCTCGCAAAAACCGATAACACAAATGGCGGCCTTCGCTCGAACGTCTAGGTTCTCTTGTTGGTGTTCACTGCCTTTCATCGAGGGTCGCTTATCGAATGCGACGCGTTCAGGATACAATGTCGAAAAAGTCGTCGGTAAATAATAACTAAAAGAGCTATTACTCGTCAGGAAAATGCACCGGTGTCATCTATTAGACTGCAGATCCTTATGCGTTTGTGATTTATAAATATTTTCAAAAAATCCTCGACTATGAAATTCGACGGAATTCAGGACGAAAAGAATATTTTACTTGTTTCCCCCCCCCCCCCCTCCCTCTTCTTCAAGTTCCTCTAGAAATTAATACAGTCCTCTAGAATTAGTAGAAATAAATAATGACAAATCGCATAAACATCCGCAGTCTAATTTTCACCCTTTAAAACAATACGTTTTCGGCCGCTGTAGATCTGTATCTAGCCAACAAGTCGTTGCACATTATTTTTTGCAATTGGCTGATCGTACCAAACATTGAATGTATTAAACATTGAATACACTGTTGAATCTTTGCCAGTTCAATTGTAAATGTAGAGAAACTGATTTAGCACTTGTGATCTCATTCTTTTTAATCTTGTGAAACGATTGTTGAGAGAGTATGGAGAACTGTTTATGGAGGATCTTCAGCGGCCGAGAATATATCTAGCCTGATTACAGCAAACCGTGACAATGAGAGAACTAAACGAAAATCATCGCGTCTCGATATTCGAAATCATGCTCTTACTTTCAGTATCAGTATGAGTTATATCAGTGCGAAATGTTCTCATAGTGAGAGCACAACCGCTGTTCAAGGAATCTTGGGAAGATTATCCTGGATTTCAGGCTTTGCTGCGCGGTCAAAGATGTTGACTGTGCGGAGACCGCAATGACACTGCTCAGATTGCTGGGGTGGGGATTGCTGGGAGGGGTGAAACGTCTTCGAGAACGCACGGAGGATTTCGCGACCTTGATGAATTTGCTCTCGACTTCTTTCCCTGGATCGACAAGAACAATGTCGAAAAATCTCAAGATTATCTGCCAGAGACTTGATAATAATTTTGCGAATTTCTAACAGAGTGTATAATGTAAACTCTAGTAAAGGAAAAGATGTTAGAATATAAGAAGGTAAATAGAAGGTGCTAAAATATAAAAATAACCGTGGGAGTTTTGAACAGTATAACATATAAAAATTGAGAACAGCCATATAACAGAGCGACATCAAATTTCCAGGATTAATAGTAACGTAATCAAATGTTGAGCATCAAAATTAGTATTACAGATCCATAATAATGTAACGAGATTGTTAGAATTGACAAACGATCGAAGATTGAAGACATCAGGAGAGAAAATATTCGGGATTAATAACAACACAGAGCGGAATCTTTAGGATTCGGAGCAACATGAGATTTTTATGTAATTTCACGAATGAAGAACAGCAAACGAAAATTCTTCCGGAAGAAAAGAACGTGAACGAAAAGTGAGAAAACTCAAAGAGAAGAAAAATAAAAGGAGAAAGATGCGAAGAGAATGTAACATGACTTTCAGCTGGAAGTGTCCCGGATGATGTTAGGTCTGTCCTAAGCTTCCCGGATCTAGTTTCGGTGTAAAAAGGATCTGGTATTCCTTTGTGTCCGTCACGTGGCGAACGAAACAAAATCGATTCTCGTCGAGGAATTCCGTTTCGTTCGTTCGCGCTCGTCAATTCTTTTTTTCTTCTTCATTTTTCACTTTTTCTCTCACCCATTCTATTTCCTTTTCCTCTCTTCTCTTTTCCCTGGTCTATATATTTTTCAGTTTTATTCCATCTCCGTTCATTTCATCTTCTCATTCGAACCTGTTTACAAAGAAGCTCGATCAAAAAGACACGGTACACGTGACGTAAGATCACTGAAACGGACACACGGAAATTTTAAACAATTTTTTCTATCACGGTAACATGGAGGCTCGCTATTGGCTCGTCGATCTAATCGTGGCGAAGACACGCTTGCGATAAACATCGATCCGAAAGAGCGATCTCGTCATAGAGAAATACATGGACCGAAAGCCAGAGAATGATACGTAGCGAGAGAGGTAGTAGAAAGTCGGTGGATGCCACGAAGAGGGAATTGAAGTCGAGAGGAAATCCTCGAGGGAAACACGAGGAGAAGGTACACACACGTATACGTGTGTATAGTATACGGGGACCGTATTTCACGGGGAACGAATCAATCGCGCGCGACCTCGAGAATCGTTTGCAGGCAGGCGAAACGAACGGGAAGAAGAGAACATAAATGAAAAGAGAGGAAAAGAAAGAAATGGAAGAAAAAGGAGGACAGAAGGAATAACTGCGGGTCACTCGCGTGATGCCCAAAGCGAGAAACGACTGGACAGGAGTCCTCCGGATGTCCGGATGTCGTGGGATGTCCCGGGACGTCGACTACCAGAACCACAATCCGGATATCCGGTTCGGACGCCCCGTCTACCCCCTTTGTGAGACTCCGACGTCGAACTGAATCATTCGCCTCGAAAAATCTCTCCTCCACGCTGCCACGTCGTCGACTTGCTCATTTTTTTTCCTCTCGTACTCGGTTAGGTTTCATTCTTGTCCCGAAGGAGTCCGAGATCTTCATCTCCTTTTATGGATCTTTCCTGTTTCGACGTTACCTTCGATGGGCTTTCGCTCCTCTCATTTCGATTTAATTCTTCAACAGTTCTGTCGACGGTTTCGCTTCGTGTCTGTATCTTTACCGAACAGTTTTCATTAATTCTCGAATTTTTACACGTTTTCGTCGGTTTTGTGTGTTCAACCAAAATAGTTTCTCGCCTCTCGCGTACGTTTATTGGACAGTTTTTAATTCGCGTGCAGTTTCATCATCTATGCATTTTATTTTAGAGTTTTTCATTCGCCTACGGTTAATTGGACAGGCTTTAATCGTGTGTACATTCTATTCGACCGGTATTTAATTTCTGCACACTTGATCCGACGGTTTTCAATTCACCCGTAGGCTGTCGGATATTTTCCCATTTTCCGATACAATTTATTCCACAGTCTTTTTTATTTTCGTACGTTCCGATCGATACGTTTCAATCGCCGCATCAAGGTATTCCAACGAAAATATAAGAAAACGTGTTTTCCAAATGTCGTACGACAAAAACGCTATATATTAAATGGACATATATAACACAATGAAACAGATACTACGAAACGCAGAATTCACTAATCGAGTCTTGCGACAATAAATAACAACTCAAACTGGCCATTTATTCCCAACACAATGGCGTATAGAAATCTCGATGGAAAGACGCGATCCGATCCATCGGAAGATCCATCAATCGCTCCAGATCGGAGCATCGACGACCAAACGTTGTCACGGCGTACAGGTCTCACAAAAGAAATCGAATCTTCCGCATAAAAGAATCCCCGCGTCTAGGCAGCGACCCTCCGGGAAATTAGCGTGGATCCATCAATCCGTCGGAGAAAAGAAAAACCGGTGTATCTTCTCGCAACATACTAATTTCGTCGGAGATAAATTGGAACCGTGAGGAACCAACAGTGGGCGAAAGTGAACTTTTAAAGATAGTTGAGAGTCGTTTTCATCTATTCCGTGAGATGACAATTTTCTGAATCAATTCGATATCTATTTTATGGTAACAGCCCACTCAGCGTCGCGCTAATTAAACGGAGTCGGTTCCCCTTTGATCCGGCACGCGTGGGAGGTGCATTTAATTAGCGTGGATGCGCGCAAAAATTCGGCGGTCGAAATCAAAGGGAAATGGAGCGAGATATCGCATCAGGGACACACACACACACACACACACACACACACACCGTGCAAACTGTCTGCAAACTGCCTGCAAACGATGCGACCGGTAGATACCATCCTCCGTGGTCGGTTTTTCGAAATAGTGGGAGCAGAAATTATGTTTGACCACCAGTATATGAAACAAAGATTAATATGCCCACGTGTTCTCGAAAATTGTCCACGATAAAATAGAATTTCAATCGAAATAACCCGTAATAATATATTTCTTCATTCGTGATACTTCAAGGAAAGGGATATCAACGCTAAATGAATTCCGTAGAATTTTACGCGTGTCTTTTTTTCTTATTTTTCACATAATTAATAACATACGTGATTAGCGTATTTTTAGTAGACTGCGGATCTTATGGATTCGTTAAAAAATCAGTTGGTGCGATTGAAAACGGTTCGAGGACGTCGATGTATTGTTATCTTTAATTTATTAAGATGCTCAAAAGGAAACAGATATGTCGATCTGTCTTCTGGTTCCTGAAATTGATCCAAACTATTTTTATCACGCACGAGGATCCGCAGTCTAGTAATTGCAGTGGAGTGGAGGTTTCTTGTGAATTATAGTGTACTGTGCAGAGTCGAGAGGATCGGTTGTGGGATTATAGGGAATTTGATTGGTCGATTGAACTGTAGGATTATTATTTGTTTCTGTTCACGATCGGTTAATGCGACGGGTTGATTGGTATAACAACGTTCCTTGTTTATTTGTTTGTGAAATAACGGTATCGGTATTTAGAGCCACAATACGATTAATTCGACGGATCGTATCGTGTCTATAAATTTAATTCGTTTATCAGATTTAACAAAATTATGGGAAAAATTGAATAATCAAAATATAGTTGAATCATCGTGCACTATTATATGATAAGAGGATTATATGATAAAACCTATCGATTATGTACCAGTATCATTTTGTTTGTTCTTTTTTCTTTGTCTTTGCGCGCATGTCCCTTCTTTTTTATTGGATAAGTAGTATCGTATCTTTCTCTTTCTTTTCTTTGTAAATACTTATGTAAAAAGGGCTTCTGCCCTTCTATAATAAATAATAATAATTAGTTTTGGTCAGTTCGTAGGAAGTTGCTCGTGCCAATATTCCGGTAAGCAATCATGGCTTCGTTTTATTCGATAATCAGCTTCTCGTCTCCGCACAGTATAACCGTTCATAATGGATGCCCGCCCCCTACTTGAATTACTCAAAAGTTCTAGTCTACGCATGGCCAACAGAAGCGAAGTGGACAGTTATTACGACGACAAATGGCATCTGGGAGGTCTCTCCTCGAAAAACAGACTATAACAGTAGGGAAAAGGTAATGTAAAAGGAGGGAATGGATGGGAAAAGCAGTGGAATATCATCGGGGACGACGACGACGTCGCTGTGACGCCAGCCGAACATCACTGAAAGCTACAGTCGGTCGCAAAAGTTCTGTCACAGCTACCAAATTTTTGGATACTTGCAAACAGAAACAAAAAGAACTTTTCAACGCGTTCGCTTATTCATGAGTTCGATTCACTTGAAATTCGACCTGTTTACAATCAAATGTAAATATACTAACAAGAGAAACATACACATAAACCTATAAAACAGTTCCCTTAGATGTATATATACTACAATAATACTACGATAACGATAACAATCATAACTGCGGATTTTTATGCGAAACAAAAGTTCTCTGCACCCGTTGGGAAAATCAGAAGCCACTCGGAGACTTCGTTTCTTAGTTCAATAACTTTATTTATTTACCACTTTTTAATTAAAACCCACGTGAAAGTCCGCAGTCTATCGATAAAAAGTCTGTTTTCTTTTATTTCTGTTTATCAAGTATAATCTCCGGAATCCATCCAACTTGAACTAACCGTAAGCACGTAGGTATTCATTTGTTCCGTGTCTCGATTAAAATTCGTATTCTCTGTGTCAAGCATTCAAAATTCATGTGGCATGTGTAAACTTTTCCGACAGACAGTACATTCACGCGTATGTATAAATCGAAGCGAAAAGAAGTATATACATAGTGTACGTATACACACACGACATAGATATTTTAATAAGAGAATCGTTCGATAAGAGATTTACTGTATACATATATATATATATACACACGCACGAATACATATATATATATATATATATATATATGTATAATGTACTAATAGTAGAACGTATATAGACGACACTCAATAGCAAAGCGTTGAAGTGATAAAAACCGTAAACGGGATCCGAAAACGTTGTCGAGTTCCCGTGGTTCGTCGCTGGCCGAACGATCGCCGTCCTGATCGATAAGAGATCGATGAAGATCGATGAAATGAATACCTCGCGGAAACCGACGCGATCCAAAGCTCCGAGCTTCCTTTACGAAAAAAACTAATAAGAGACAAAGAAAACGGACCGCTTCGGACAGCATAGTCCAAGAATGATACGTTCTGCTACCGAGTACCTGATTCCATTCATCGAAATGCAATCCTGCAACGCGGCCCTCCAGTGCATCGAACGCGCTACATCGATGCACACGATGATCTACACATACGATACGTATGCCTTCTTCGTGATCGTGATCCTGCTGTTCATTTTTTCGCTTGATTATCGACCTGTTCACCGGCTGAACCAATTCATTTGCATTCGATTTCTGCTGGATTACGGGTCTACGAAAATCACGCTCTTTATGGAAAAACTATCAGTTTATTCGAGGACCCATATTACGGAATAAAAATTCTATTAAACCCTGAATTCAGAACAAAAGTGATTTCGGTATTTTGAAATTTTTTGATCGAAGCAACGGATCATTACGAAATAAGATATTTTCCCTTTTATTAAAAACAATAAATAAATAAGATTTCACCATGAAATACCGAAATTACTTTGTTGCATTTTCAACGATTCCTAAATCGAGACTCGAAAGCGTGCGTGCTCCAAGTGTCCGAGTAACGAAAACTTTCTATAAAAATGACAAATCTGATTGACAGAAAAAATCGTGTACGCGTCTCCATCGATTGCTAAAATATTGTAACAATTCGATTTGACCCGTGCAAAAACCTCGCTCGTCAAAACTCATCCGGTTAACAGGTCGCAGCCCTTGAATCGCGTCGGTTCTAAATCGACGTCGTTGCGCGAACGTCAATCGATCCCAGTCAACTGGAAAATATCCTTCATAAACTAGCGAAATGAAAAACCAGATGTAACTAGCGAGAGAGAAGAAAATCTGTCGATCCATTGTCGCGATCCACGACGATCGATATGTCCAGCGGCGTAATCGCCGGGAATTTCTGGGAGCGGACGGATCTCTCTTCTTCGTGCATTTACTCCAATTACTGTTGACCCGGCCGTGCGCGTCCTTTCGATTCCGCCGAGGCGCGAATTCTCGCGAGCAAAACGAGTGTCTCCTCTCTGCGAACTATGTAAACGAGCCTCCCCGAGGCCCTTGCGTCCATCCAATATTTATTCGATTCTGCAAGATTTTCTCGCTTGTGAGCGTCTAAAACAGTAACTATATTATCATGACGATTTAGTGGAGCCCTGTGGCCGTTATACAACATATTGGTATTGGTATTGTTATTGGTATATTGGTTATGTTTTAAAGAAATTTTTCATCTACAGTGGCAAGTCATCGAAGTACTTTAATTCCTGTTGGTACTGCAATCATTATTGTGGCTGATGTAAAATATGCTCGAGCATCTACATCTAATTCAACAGCAAAATCCAATTCCTAATATTAGGAATAAAAACTCTTCTCTTCAATAAAAATAATATGTGAGATTAATGAAAAAATCCTGGTGGAATTAAAATATAAACTTCTGGATGTCGAAAAAATGAAAATACCAGAAGGGTTCTAAAAATGAGGTATTTAATTTTCGATCTTTTGAAAGTCTAGTAACGACTCCTGGTGAAACAGGCCAAGATAATAATAATAAAATAGCAGTGATTTTTACTGATCAAGGAAATTGTGGAATTTGATCGTACAAAATATGTAACGAAAAAATTGTACAATCTACAGAAATAGATGAACGATATAATGGATATACCATATACCAATATGGCGGAAAGGGACCGATATTTTACGGGGTGTTCGAGCTACCCCATTTTATCAAAAATTTCACTCTGTCGCGGCTAAAATCAGCGCACCTGCGCGAGCAATCTTGCACAATATCTCAGCACTGGTCAGAGACTCGTGTTTATGCGCGACAGGGCGGACGCTCGTTTTATTTCGCTTGGCGTCGCGACCCTCGTCGGTTTTTCCCATCCCCCTGTTCCCTCCCTTTCTCGTTGTGTATTCCTACCCTCCATATGTATCTATACACAGGTATACGTCTGTGCGCGAGAGACCGAGCGAATTTTTGCTCGACCAGCGCCCCTCGCGCGAGAATCGAAACAAACGAGTTTGATTTTCCCTTTCGTTCCGTTTCCCGCTCTCTTTCTCCACGCTTTCCTTTCACGTTTTCGCGTCTCTCTCTCTCTCTCTCTCTCTCTCTCTCTGTGTGTGTTTTCCTTTCTACCCCTTTCGCTCTACCGCTGCTCCCCCGTTTCGAATAGAGATTCCACACACGCCTAACAGCTCGTGGGAAAATATTTTCACTCGCTAGAATTAAGAACTGCAGCCGCGAATCGATGGAACGCTTCGCTTCTCGTGTTTGCTCTGCACGTTCGTTGCAGAAAGGATTCTTTGATGTTCGATTCGAGAAAATCGTTCAAGCTTGTTTTTACTGCGCGACGGTGACGGATCGAATTCTGATTCGACGGAGCATTCGAGGATCGTGAAAATCATCGATGACTAAGAAGAATTTCCTGTTCGTATATAGATTTTTTTCGAATTCATCAGGACGCACGGTGTGTCCGAAATCATCGAATATAGAAACTAAATTGAACGTTATTTCTTCCCCCTGAACGATTATAATAGAGGAGAAATCATGTCGAATAGAGGTACGAATGTTCACCTGGAACGAAAAGCACGATTTCGCTGATGAGTCCGAATGATTCGTTTAGCTCGCGACCACGAGAAAAATTCCGTGAATTTTCTTGAGGCCGAGTGGGTCGAGAGAGTTAATGTTTAAAGTAGTTTGGATAAAGTGATTAGTGGATGAGGGTGTGCGCCTCTGGTTTGCGCGAGAGAGCCCTACTTATCTCCTAATGGCGCAAGCTAATCGACTAGGTACTTCTGGGATTGCCGGGAAACCCTCAACTACAATTACTGCCGTGGGCTCTATTAAAATTTGAAAAATTCAAGAAGCGGCTGCACCAATCCCCTCACCAATTAATCAGATGTAGTTCGTTTCGACGAGCGCACACTAATACGGGTACATCTACTTCAATTCGAGATGCAACGTTTAATGATCGTTACACTTTGATTTTCTACAATTTGTCGTCTAGTCTCGCTGTTCAAAAGTAATGTCAGCGTTGGAAACTAATCGGATATTTGAAAGTAACAATCGTTATTCTACATAGGTGAGAGAATAAACGGCCGACAGCTTCGTGCAAAATAAAAATGTCCCGCGTTAATTGCGGGAAGCAGGAGTAAAATAAAAATTGATTACATCCCTTAACGATTTCATCGCGTCGAAAACAACGTCAGAATATTTTACAATTTTTCTAATCTTTCCTGCAGCTTATTAAACGGTCGTCCGTATTCTGGTAACGATCATTCGGAGCAGGAACTCGATTCATTGAGCAAACGTAACAGTTGCGTGATTAATTAATCCAGTGAATGCGGGCTTGTCTCATCGACAAGCAAACTATGTACACGATTACTTAGTAGTCTGAACGAGAGCGCCGATGGTCGTTCATATAATAGACTAGTAGAGATACGATACGATTCACTGAACGAGCTATAGAGGTCTATACGCCTGCTAAACCACGAATGTTTCAAGCGAAAATGTTCAAGAAACATTTATTTAGAAGAGAATCCAAACAAGAACGACTATTAGAACATTGCATATACAATTTACCCATAAATGCAAGAAGCATCGCCGTTTGTCTAGAATCAATCGGTCGCCTAAATTCTGCGAGCTACAAAATGATTCGGAATTTTGTAAATTGAACAGCTTTATATACATTATATTGGCACTGAAAGCTCCAGGAATCGACGTCAATCAGCGAAACGGCAGTGCCAACATTCGCATGAGCGCGAGCGTTCCATCGAACCGGATAGACTAAATGTAAACGTAGCCAGGTAGAGAACGGAAACTGCGAAGGGCGTCATGTTGCCCTTCGATGGAGATTCTGTTTGCCCTAAGGACGTGTTTCCGCGTGGCCAGCCCCTCATCAATCGCCATTCGATCGACGTCGAATTGATCCGAGTAGCGTAGAGTATAGAGATCGATCGCGGGCAAGCGAAACACGAGACACGATATACACACACAGGGTGTCCAAGAAATACTTCCTTGAAACAACCAACTCCCTGAGATCGTTTCAAAGAATTTTTCCCTCTTGCGAAAATCTCCATCGTGGCCTCGTTAACAAGATATTCACGAAATGCCACCGGACCAATCAACGGTTGCGTCGTCTACTGTAGCGGTATCATGATTGGTCCGGCGTTTTTCGTGAATACGAAGAGCTCTTAACGAAGAGCCACGGAAAAGATTTCGAAATGGTCCGAGGAGTCCTGTTCAAGGACGTGATACATTTTTCGATCATTCTCTAATACTATTTCATTGCTGAGAACACCGATTGCCAAATTCACACTTCGAATTAGCGAGCGCGTCCGACTAGCGAACGTGGATCGATTGCATTCCGTAATTTATACAATACGTTTTGTATGTTTTCTATGAGCCGTCTCGTAGAACAGTTTAGGATTTTAGTTTAGAAATTGGCCATTCTAGATCGGTACCGAATTTCTTGCACCTTTGGGCTGATAGTTCGCCATGAGAAGACTGCTGCTGATCCTCAGGCGAAATTGGCAGTTCGAGGCAGTGTATCTTATGCATTTATGACAAAAATGGGTGAGCGTAATTTTTAACAATGAAAAGATTACGAGAATGTAAGTCTTATAAAACCACTAGAGAGAGAAACGAATTCATCAATTGCTATGTTCTTCATTAATAAATTCAATGCGGTGAAAATAATACATTGCTACTCGTAAAGTCTTTTAACACGTTCACCGTTTGAAATTCCGCTTGCTCATTTTCGTTCTAAACGCATCAAATCCGGGAGTTTGATAATCACAGTTTCGTGTTCTAACTGCAGTCTTAACGGCGAGTATTTCAGGATGGAAAGGTGCAACTTCGAATTTAGGGTTTCGTTATAGAAGAGCAGAACGAACCGAACCAATATCAAGGTAGACGCAGAATCAGTCTTGAAAATTAGAAGACTGTAATAGTCGAGTACTTTCCCGACGTTTCAGACCAAATTCAGTATTCTTGCCATTTTACCAATCGAATTATTCGTTTCCTGTTCAGTCTTACCTTTAAGCGTAGTTCAGTTACCTTTTCAATGACAATCAAACTATCAATTCCGACTAACCAATTACACCCTTACGAATTCTATACTCAAAACTACCACGTCACGATTCGGTTGTTTTCTTAACAAACAGTTTCACTAACGAAATCATCGTTATCAGAAATGATTTATCAAAACCATAAAACAAAAGAAACAGAAGTGACAGACTCAACAGAGAATACTTTGAGATTTAAGTTTCGAAAGTTCGGTCGAGTTGATTTCAGTGGGAACAAGAGCTAAAACAAAGCTCTGCAAACGATCTACCGAGCCGATCGACCAATGCAACGGTGATACGCACAGCTTGGACCAGCGGAAAAAAAAAACAGAAAATAATTGACAAACATTTAAAACAAGTAGTCGTGTTCATGCGAATACGTTCAACGTACCTAATGCAAGAAGTCGTGCACGAATTAGTCGAAACTGTATACGCGAAACGACCAAGCCAACGAACAAACAAACATTAGCGATGAGAAAACGAAAACCAAAAAAAAAAGGAAGATAGGAGAAGAAAGAAACGCAGAGGAGGGATTTCTGTTTCGGCGGTTATGCCGAGGACGATCGTTTTCTCTCAAAGACTAATAAATCGTAGCACCTGGGGGCTGGCCACGTTCCTCTGTAAATATTAATCAGCTCGGTGAACTTCATCGAGGTTTCTATTCGATTTTACCAAAGGATCCTTCCTATCTATACAAATATATACATACATATACATATATATATATATATATACATCTAAAATACAACTACATAACGCGAATTCGCACTTTGTCTCTGTTCTCTCTTTCATTCGAACTGTGTAGACCCACGGTTAACTATGAATCACGTATCCCTATCTCTAGCACCTAATACCAGCGAAACGTAATACCTACTACTCTCTAACTCTTTGATCTATCGTTCTAGTCCTTTGTCTCTCGGCAACAAGCCGACCGAGACTATTTGCACGATACACTCGTAGAAAACGGGGCGGAGACACGTCGCAGTAAACACGTAGGACCATTCCGAAATTTCGCGCGCAGTCTCCCGCTCGCGAATCGATGCGACGCGACGGCGCGGCGTCTCCGGAACGCGGTCCTTACCAGTGAAGCCAGAATGAGGACGAAACGAACCTCATGTACTCCCCTACTTACCCCTTCCACTATTCCATTCCAGCACCGTGCGTACGCGCACACTCCACGGTCCTCCACTAAGCCGTAGACTGGTCTGGCGGAGTGGGAGTACATCATTTCACCGAGACTCCCCTAATATGGCTACACTGGTCCGATCGAAGTCGCCGGATCAGCTAAGTTTACTCGAATTCAGAAGAACGCCGTTTCTCTTTCTCTCTATTCCAGTATCGGAATAATCTGCCGACTCGCCGAAACGTAATTGAAAGAAACCTTTGTCCGGCAAGACTCCGGGACACTCCAGGCTTGAAAATCGGCAGGACACCAAAAAAAGCAATAATAGAGCGAGGAATTAAATTAAAACAAGGATGCATTAATGCACGAGAAACACGTCGAAAACACGATCTCTATTATTAATGATACACGGATCGAGATCCGGATTCGTCAGCTACACGCGAAAGATGGGGATCTCGATTCCTGGATCTAGAGAGTAACGTCTCCCGAAATGAAAAAGGGTGAAGTGACCGATTTTCAGAAGTAGCAGTGTCCCGAACTGAATTATCCCGAGACCGGCCGGAACAATCATCCTTGGCTGCTTTGTCCATTCTGTGATTCGCGGCGGCGCAGTGGCCAATTGGATTATGAAAGTTTCACTGGGCGAAGAAGAGGCGAGTGGTAAGCTCGAAGTAAAGAAGAAGCCGGTGCCTGGTCGCCGGGTTTGTTTTTCAGGGACGTCGGGGCGTCGTCGCCGCGAGACTAAAATTTACACTGTAAGATAGAGAACTTGTAAAGTATAAAATATATATATATATAGGAGAAGTGTGGGAAGGGGCTAGCCCTTCGGAGAAGGCGCTCAGTCACGCGAAATGGTGAAAAACGAACGAGAGGAGACGAGAACAGATGTTGCACATTGAATCTGAGTTTTGTACCGTGAAGCGAAACATACCACAAGTTCTGCTCGCCAATAGATAGAATATACACGCGTGTATATATACGTAAATAAAAAAATATATATATTATATTGTTGCGTTATTGCCTAAAGTTAACGATAGGTATTCGTTATCGCGAAGAGAGAGGCCGCGTGGAGTCGTCTCTCGTCAAGAATTTCCGACGAGAATTCGCAAGTTCTTGACGAGAGATCTTCTCACGGTTCCGACTCCTTCTTCTTCCTCGCCATCAGGAGCGTCTGTCCGGTGATTAGGATGATTGTAGATTACGATATAAATAGTCCTGTTGTAAATAGATGATGAAAAATCGCTGATTTTATGATATACACAGCGCCCCGTCCGTTAGAAACCACGCGAGATCCGACGAATCTCGAAACGAACGATTTTTAATCAAGCTAAAGCGATATCCGGAGCGGTCCGATTGAAATTGCTGGCGCCGGCTTTCGGAGAATATTTCCAATCAAGCGAAACTGTTTCGGTGGGAAGATCGTTTCGCGGGATCTCTAACGGACGGCGCCAAAACATTCGTCGTTTCGTTGACCGTTTCTTCGCAGGTCGTTCAGAGGCCTCGAATAATTCTCGCTGTTCGATCGATTGCTAAGATCCACGGTGGACAACCAGGTCCCGATTAGTCACTAAGGAATTCCGATAGAACGTAAGTCCTAGCCAAGGTAAATCGACGAGTTTCAATGTAACTTCGTTAGGGAAGACAAACAGACAGACAGACAGACAGACAGACACGCGCGCGCACGCACGCACGCACGCACGCACGCGCACGCACACACACACACACACACACACGCGCGCGAGCACGCTCGCGCAGAACGTCGAAAGAAGACGATCCAGTGGCGAAAATACTACACCGCAGAAATACGGGAACGCTGTCCGTTAAATACTTCACGGTATTTATTGTTCTTTACGCTGTCCCAATTACTAGGCGAATTTCTTTCGCGAACTTCTCGAACCAACCTCGAGATATGCCTTTGTTCACACCTCGTCTTGTGATTCGGTCAGTTGTCGTCTCTTTTCATCATTATAGTCGTTCATCTTTTCATATTCAGGACCAAGTCGCGGGTTTATTTATTATTCTGTTATTCCATTATTCTTATTAGAAATTGGATCATTAGTGAACCATCTTTATACACTCCCCTTCACATAGACGCCGGACAGTTATTTAAATTTCAATGCAAAAGTTTGTTTGCTATTAAGCCTTTTTAACTGGAGAAACTAAACATTTCTTCCGACCTAGAATATTTCTATTCCCAAGGAGTTTTCAATTTTTATGGACACGAGATTACCTACCTTATACAATGCCTAAATGATACTTGATAAACGATATTGTGACTTCGAATGTGGAGAACATGCAGATCAGATCTGACCAAGGTATCCTATGTTTTCTAAATTTTCGTTATTATTTTTGAATTGTTTTCCAATTTGGCTTCTAGAGCCAATTAACCATTAAACATTTAATTTTGTATTCAAATATTATTGTGTTCTCGTCGCTTCGATTTCAGAAGCGTCTAGCGGTGCTCGGTAAAAGTTTTCTGTTCCGTAGAAGATAATGGCGAGAACAATGGGACGAGACTGACAATTGTAAGGCAAGGTGTTTCGCTTTTCCGTGTACCTCGTGCGCCCGAAAACGTTTCCGTTTCTCGGTCCGGCCCGCATTTCGATACACGTCACGCACGAACTTCCGTTATCAGCGACATTCGCGCCATACAACGAAACGCGATTACGTTTTACGTTGCACCGGTGTGAAAGCGTTCGCACGATACACCCTGTATCGCTCGCATCACCGGGAAACACTGTTTAACTAACCCAGAGACAGCCCGGCCCGGGAAGGTTCAGAATTATCAACTGATCGGCTTATCTCGCTGGTCTTATCGATACCGATAACACTACTCGACGATGCACTTTGACTCGGTGATTATGCGACCAAACCATACGATCTCGAACAGGGGTGAACACGGCAGGTGCCCCCCTTAAATTCCACTTTCCTCCACCAACCTCCCTTTCGTGCTCCCTGTATGTAACCTAGGATTATTTATTTCAGTAAATATAAAGAAAAGGTCTGGGTACTTTGATTTTGATGAAATTTTAATACACTATAGATTTCGTCATTTTCAACAACTTTTTCCTTTTTCAATATAAGGGGGTCTCGTTTTTAGCTTTCGAGATATTTGCGAAAGACTATCGCTAATACTGTATTGAATTTTTCGTATTCCTGCACGTTTTTTGCAAGTATATCTGAAAACCTAAAAGCGACCCCTCCATATTGGAAAAGGAAAAAGTTGTTCACAGAGTGTGTTGCTGCATGACATATTAAAATTTCATCAAAACCGGAGTACGCAGACCTTTTCTATATGATTACCTTTATTTCATGCATTTATAACAACATTGGGTGCGTGCAATTTAAAATAGATGATCGTTTAAAAGAAGTTAGAAATACTAATAAACAGGAGGAAAAATTCTGGTTCGCGAGATGGCCAGCCACGTGCAAAGATCATATGAGTGTTCCGATTAGTTGGAGCTCGATCACGCGAGAGTATCGATCTTCCTGGGCCGTTCTTCTTTCTGCGGACCGACAAAGCTTTATCTTCCGTCTTCTATGTATAATTCCTATTGTACAGGAGAGCGTGGGTGGAGACCCCGTTGGGGTTCCCCCTAAAATCGTTGTAAGACGTTAAGCCGTTTTATGCCTATGCTCATTATTATTGGCATTATTACGCGGTCCGTTGGTCGTTCGTTAACTTTGAACCGCTTCGATCGAAAACAGAGAGTGAGAGAGTGAGAGACAGAGAGAGAGAGAGAGAGAGAGAGAAAGAGAGAGAGAGAATAAGAACAGCTTCCCTGTTCGACTGCGAAAAGAATAGAAGAAATAAAATCAAACAGCTAGCGGACGACCAACGGACGAAGCGACACGTGTTAATTGTTGATGTACGATCTCGTTGAGAAAACCCCTAAAAATCTAGAGCCGAGGGAAGCTCCTGGCGAGAGCGATGATATTCGATAACAATGATTTGGCGGCCGCTTGCCACCGACGCAACGGAACGGAGAACTCAGGAAATATAATATACAATCGGAGTGAGATAGTGAGTGCACGATCAAAATGTAAAAGATATTTTAACTGGTTCCACTGCTCCGTGAACCGTTTCGCAATCGTTTCTAGAGGTGCCTCCGAGGACGTTGGCTCGGTTGCAGGAGGCCGCGTGTGCCAGTGAGAAACGTAACGAGCGACCGACCGTAAGAATCAATTCGTTGTAATTGAGTCGAAAGTGCAAAATATACAGACAATTAAATGTTATTACACCGACGAGCTTTTTATTGAAAACCACTGCCTCGTTCCCGAAGTCCTGGCCTTTGGCGAAAGCCCTAGCTGGAGTTTGAGGTCCCTTGGCGAAGACCCTACCTCGATCTCTCTTTACATCAGCACAGTTCAGCTGTAAAAATTGCCAAGATACAATTCTTAATATAAATGATGATTTAGGTAGAGTTCTTGTATTTCCATAGCGACATTTCAAACGAAATCCATCACCAAGATCATCTTATTTGCTGATCTCTATTATCCCTTGCTTTCAAGTTCCTCTATCGGTTCATCTGTCTTAATGGCGTCATAAAATTCAAAATGCGATACCCAATTAAGTAGAATTAAGTATGTCAGCTTTCCGCGAAGAAATTTACGAATCATTGCAGTGGCATGACGCACCATCACGCGTCACCTTGTACAATATCTAATCCACGAAAAATCCGAGTGAATCGTCGAGTGAGCCATTTTAAAAAATCTGCATATCACAGACGAAAAAGTTACCATAGTTATCAATGTTTCTTTTGTCCTACCGATGCCATGTTTCAACAATAATAATAGTTTCAGCGATTCTAGCCGGTGCCGCTCAAAGACAACTTGCGAATTAGCTGGCTGATATGTCGCGGCGAGAATGCTAATTGTTTTTCAGAACGGTTTGATTGGCGTCGAAATGGCCCCATTGTGCCCGTGGAACAATGCAACTCTGGATCGCTGCACCGCACCGCCACGATATAATATGCAGCATGGCTGCGAACGTGTCGGTATAGAACCGGGATCAAACGTTCGCCTAAATCGACGCAACTTTGCCAAACTTCGGACAGCTAAACTGCGGATTCGAGATCTCCTCCTATGACATTGGCTAGACAAACATCTGTATTGTTACTCGGAAACCTCTCCTCCTCTCCAACCCAAGACAATCAGCTCCCCAGAGAATTCACTGGGGAACAACTTCTGAGAACTGTTCGATTTCGCAGTTGGCGAAATTGTTCGAATTTTAATCAGACAAACATAATCCGAGATGTATCGTTCTTGGGCTCGGTCTAATCGGAACTATGCCAGACATCTCTCGATAAAAGTATCGTAACAAAATAATAAAACAAAACAAAAGAGTTTTTATCATTGGATTAGCATTATCTGAAATAACGTTATTGCAGTAATGGGACTGGATTCTGTGTTTTGTTACGAACAGACTTTTATTGAGGACAGAAACGACATCCGAGCTGGTACCGAAGCCTGTTTCCTCATTTCTACACACGGTACAGTATTATAAAAGTTACAAAAGTAACAACACCTTTACAAGTTCGATAATTGTCAAATAAAGAATCTGAAATGGGTCATTTGACCCCTTAGTGGTAGATTCAGTGTCAATAATTTCTGGAAAACTGTAAGCCACGAACTCAAGTCGATTTATAATGTAAGCTATATGTATGCACCTTATCTTACTTGGAACAAAATAGATCGCGGTTGAGAGGTGAAATTCTTAAATACAAGAAAAATAGAAACGATATCGAAACTCGCGGTCCCAATTAGTGTAAAACTAATTCGTTATCTCGTTGCGCAAGCATCACGACAACTAATGGCTCTGTCGAGAATCGTTCCGAATCGTTCGCATCTCTGTGACATCGTTACAACCCGAGAGGCAACTAAGAATGCCAGTCTATTATCGTTAAGTAGTTTCCTATGTTGCAGACAGGGCCCAGATATCGTTTTTTCGATCGGCGTACGAGCGATTCCGTTTTTTACCGAGAAATCGGCGGAAAAGTATGTCGATTCCGGCGTGCGATAACTCGCGATAACTTGTATTATAAATAAATAAAACGATAAGCCGACACCGAGCCGGGAGAATTATTCACGCTTAATCCGATTGGGCGAACTCGTTTCCGTCCCGGAACATTCATCCGCAGCTTCTCCGCTTCTATTGTTTTCAGACCCGCGGTAAATCATCCGGCGAGATCCAGCGAGATCAAGCTTTCGGGAGATCTTGATCATTTTCGCAGTCCCGAAACGCGAAATAAAAACAATCGAATGATACCGGAATGCTTTACGGAGTGATACAGGTCTGTCGATTTTTATACAATTCCACCCGGAGAGTGGAATCGATTGTTTATCCTTACCGATTCTTTATTTCTTCGATGTTTGTCCGCGAACTTTGAAAAATTCGATCGAACGACCAAATCACATCGAAACAAGGATAGCAACAACATTTCCCCTCGCCCCTTCCCTTTCGATTTAATTGCGAAAGGGGATTGGTGTTTGCTCGCGATCGTCGAAGACCGGTGGCAATTGTTTGCGAACAGCCACGGCGAAAACGAACTGGTTTTCATCGGTTCCACTGTACAAATACTAAATTGACTTTCATTACGCCCCCGACGCGACAGGAACGCGTCCGTTAATGGTTCACCGCGGCTAACGAAGTTAATATCAACGGTTAGCATACTGTCTCTCTCTCTTTCTCTCTTTTTCTCTCACGCGCGCGTAGAAACCGTTCAATTTCTTGCGGCCCCGAACAATGTTTTCTTCATCAGCCCGCTTCAATGCAAACAAGTCGGCCAATTTGATTTTTTTTTTAACGAATAACCCTAAAAGAAGACTACACGCAGATGAGTGACGCGCGATTCTACGGCACTAAATCAGCTATAAGTATCGTCGTTCAACTGTCTTGATCTCCGGTTTATAAAAACCCTTCTAAAGGAAATATCTGAATTGTCTTCTTTATTTAAGCATTGCAATGAGAACCAATCTTCTCGCTTCTATATATTACGGTATTTCACTTTTATACGTTTTATATATTTAATTAATTAAGTGTTTGATTTAATGTTTGGTTCAACCCATTCATCACTAAATCGCGGAAACGAGAATCTCGTCCGTCGTAGCGAAAGGTTTAATGTGGGAATATATAAAAATAAAGAAGGATGAAGAAAGAAAAGGAAGGAAAATTCCAGTAAGGGAATGAAGAGAGTATTTTAGAAAATTACTTGAAGGATCAGAGGAACGGATCAGAATATGTGGTAGAATTGAAAACGGTAGAGTTTTGCATAAACATTCCGCGAATGTTCCCCGGTCGTGAAACACGGAATCATTGTAGCATGGGAGGATGCGCTCGTTTCCGCAGACAAATAAACAAATAAATCGGCATTAGCCGGGCGCGTACGCGCGAGTGGAGCTCGCGCCTCGTTGGCTTGTTGCTCTTCCGACGAAAAAAATCACGTCCGGCCGAGGTAAACGCGTTACGCTATCGATCGCGAATGCGAAACTATAATAAACGATAAGCCGAGCATTCGCCGGAAAATACTGGCCGCCCCGACGCGATGCAATGATCCCGGGGCGAGATACGAGCGACACCGTGTCGCCCTTCAATTTGCAATAAACAAAACGAGAACAACGTTCGCGGAACCCGACATATTCTGCTTAGGAAGAGGTTCCCGCGATGAATTACGCGGAACGCGTTCAAATATTTCGAGGACGGAACACCATCTTGGACCGCGAACAAACGGTTAACCGAGGCCATTAATTATTTTCGGGGTCGGGTTTGCAGCGCAAAATACGAAACAAGAACGAAACCGAGCTGCGTCTCGCCGATCGAACGCGGTGCCGCCTTGTTTTTACGAGTCCCGGGGAATTTTAATTAACCGACGGCTCGAGGAATTAATTACGAAGCTCGCGGGATTCCGCGTTTACCTCCCAGACGATGGACGGTGCAGAAACGAATCCGGCCAATAACCTCCTCGACGATTTAAATCGTCTTCTCCGTTCTCCGATCGGCACTTCTTTTTCTTTTTCTTCTTCTTTCGTTCGCGCCTCAGTGGTTTTTCTTCCAATAAAGTTTACACCTTCTTTACAGCTAAGAAATTCATCTATCTATTTTTACACGTCTATCTATATTATCTATGTTCTTATCTTGTCCTACTCTATTCTCATCCTAATTAATGTTAGCCTAATTAATGTTACCCTTTCCTATTGGCTAACATTTGTTTTTAGTTTCGTTGATTTATGCTTCCCTTTGTCTCCATTTCTCATCAACTTCTCCACCATAACAGTTTCATAGAAAAGTTGAGCAGCTCTCTACGTGTTTGTATTCGTCCGATTAGGTTTGATATCGAGAGACGCTGCCCGATATCTCGAGCCCACGTCCAAACTACTTCGGATAGGCGCCAAGATCCACAATGCCAAGGGAGGTAAATACCAATTTGTTGGCAAGAATCGTTGCAGTCCAAGGTTCGCTCTCTGTCTCCCACGTTCCACGATGCAATACATCCGATACCTCTTGACCATTGCGTCGATAGGTGCTCGAGACAAAAGTCCGCGGAAGTTCTCGGACTTGTTCAGATAAGGGAGCAAAAGCCTGAAATAAATCTGGCTGGCTCGAAAGTACATATCAGCGGAAACGTTCCGAGAACACTGCACGCTTACAAACGTAAATCTTACACCAACAGTGCCCAGTCTATTTGTCCATTTCGTTTCGCCTATCCTAACCCGGTTGGTTCATCTACCACCCTCACGATATTCTCTCTAATACCGTTCATCATCCTGTTATCTCACCGGCTATTGCCAAATGCCAGTTGCTATCTCCAAAGGTAGCCAGCGAAATGTCCATTTCAACTGCGATTACGTAGAAAATATTTTTACAGGTTTCTTAGAAGCGAACGTTCCATTTTATTTCTCCGAAAAACCAATTTCACGGTATCCACGGGGTGCGATTCATGTTGTAGCATTTTTGAAAATGTTCAGAAGCCACAAACGACGCATGCAATTTTTGTGGACAATTAATTATTTCAGAAACTTGTAGCCTTTTTAGATCTGATAATAAATTGAAATCCTACTAAATTCTGTCGTATTCTATATCCTAGCATTCTTGAAAATATTCAGAACCGTAAATACATATAAAGATCCACGATTTGGTTGTTTATAGACAATTTTCAATTTCTGTGGACGAATGTTCAGATACATACTCAAACACATGAAGATCCACAATATAGTTACTAATTATACAGTTGTAAGAATGGTCCCCTATCCGATAGTGAAAATAATATTTAATTTGTGAATAGTGGAACAAGGATTATTTAAAACAGTATTTAAAATATGTTTTCTCGGCAAATTTAGCCAGATCTGGCTGAAACGAAGTTGCTAATCTGGTTTTGTACAACGAAAAGGATGGAAGAGAGAGCCTTTTCTATAGCTCTCTTCGAGCGTAAACAATGGCGTGGTCCTATTGCCGAATCGGGTACAAGGAACAGGCTTGATAAGGAGCAAGAGTCACCATGATAATGGAGATAAGGCTCGATATAAATCGGTCACCGCTAAAAATATATAACAAGACGAAGACGCGTGTCGCCGCGAACTTTTTTTTCGGCACGCGCCGGTCGACAGTCATGGACAAGTTTCGCGGACGTTTGTTCATTTTTCTGGCGTTCCTCTGCACCAGTGCACACTGCGCGGAAAAACTCGACGACAAAGAATGGTGGGAAACCGCGTTGGTCTATCAGATATGGCCGAGAGGGTTTCAGGACAGCGATGGGGACGGTGAAGGAGATCTTAGAGGTACGTTTTCTTACTGCTCCTTGTCCTAATTACTCTAACATTAAACTAATTTATTAACTCACGAGTAGACTACGGAACTTTATGCATCTATGGCTTCCGAACATATTCAAAAAGTGAAATGAAATTATTGATATAATCAATATAATAATACAACTCCGTTTACGAAAACGTATTATATTTTCTCGCAAATATCGCGCACGTCACTTTCAAATATATGTATCGAGACAGTACTGTAATTCTTTGCTGGAAAACACGCAAGACAAAATTCATTGTCTACCGGTATCGTTAACAACATTAGAGAAATTTTTCTTATACGTACTGACAGGCGCGACGGGGAAATTTAAACTATGCCCGTTTCTTTAATATCAGCGAAACGCAGTTGCTGGACGACATCTAATTTATCGTTCACTGGTGTAGTACCAACTGAAGTTATGCATTTCAATTAATTCATCTCTGACGTATGCAACAGTATAAAGTATAAGAAAACGTGTTTTATTTTATTCTGATCAATTCTGATCTATAAAAATGGAAATTGGAAAATAGAGATTCACAGTGAGCTGATAATGTAGCACAGCCACACTACCGTTCGATCCGAACTGGTTTTCCCGGAACAAAAGAGTTTCTTATCAACAGAGCGTGATTTACCATTGGAATAATGCGCGCGGAGAGAATACTCTGAATTTTTTAAATTGGATCTATGGCTGCGGGTCTATAGTGGAATCAATTATTGAAATAATAGTTCGAGCTTTTACCTATGATGTAGAAAAGGTTCTCAAGAATTTTCGATTCTTTTGAATTTGAGAAATATGGGTCTTGTATGCAGGCATCATCAACCGCCTTGATTACATCCAGAATCTTAACGTCGATGCTATTTGGCTGAATCCCATTTATCTGTCGCCTATGATCGACTCTGGATACGATGTTGCTAAATATGATTGGATAAATCCAAGATTCGGTGATTTCTCCGACTTCGATTCACTTGTCAAGGGAGCACACGATCGTAGCAAGTATTATTTTAAATCGTAGAATGGCACTACTTTCAATCAATTCAACTGTCCCGAAAATTTCTTATCTTACGACTTTCCAGGTATAAAAGTGATCTTGGACCTAGTACCGAATCATTCCAGTAACCAACACGAATGGTTCACATTATCTGCGTGGCGTTCCCAAAAGTACAGTGATTACTACATATGGGCAGACGGTTCTATCGATGAAAATGGCAGACGCGTGCCTCCTAATAATTGGGTATGTGAAATGTTTGCCGTAAAGAATATTTAAACCGATTCTTATTTGAGTAATATCAAATTTTCAACTTTAAAAAACTAAAGGTATTTTTGGTCACAACGAATTCGATTCAATTTCTCTATCAACGAGCTAATTTTGCTGATCAGTATAATTCGAGAGGGTGTAATATTGTGCTCTCTGCTTTTACCTAGGTGAGCACCTATAGCAACGAGCCTGGATCAGCATGGACATGGGAGAGAAGAAGACGACAGTGGTATTACCATAAATTCCACGAATGTCAACCTGACCTCAACTTGAGAAATGAGGATGTGTTGACAGAATTAATGGTATAATACCATGTAACAGAATTACTGAGTTGCAACATAGTCACGTATATTCACGTTAATATTGTTATATCTTCAATTTCGTAGAATGTCATCGGCTTCTGGTTAGATAAAAAAGTCGATGGCTTCCGGATCGGCGCTGTATCATACTTTTTCGAAGACAGGGCTCTAAGAGACGAGCCTGTCGTTGGTGTTTACACCAGTGGATTACCTGAGAACACGAATCTTGTGTACAAATTTCGCTCGTACATCAATAATTGGATATTAACCAACAAATCAACCCAAAAGTAATGCAACAATATCATTCTGGTACACAGGATGAATCATGCATTGCGACCAGATAAACTAGCTTAATTGTTTACTTACAGATTGCTGATCTTAGAATCCTACGATTCCAATGACAAACTGATAGCGCTTTATGGCAATTCTACCAACGATGGTGTTCCCCCATTCAATTTCCGTTTCATATCTTCTATTCAGAGCTCCAGTAAAGCTGCACAGATTAAAAATGTTCTACAGGAGTGGTTGAACATCGTTCCGCATGATGCGAGCACAAACTGGGTGGTAAGACAACGACATACTAATATTTTGTTAATGTTCAATTATAAAATGAAGGCAACTGAACCCAACCCGACCCTAGTAACAAACATGTTGTTCAACAATTTGATCCTGCACTTCTAGCTTTCCAACCATGACAACAAGCGAGTAGCCTCTAGAATTGGCCTGAATCGCGTAGACGGTCTCCACATGCTCAGTTTGCTATTACCTGGACAAGCGTACACCTATTACGGGGATGAAATAGCAATGTTGGACAGAGAGCTATCATGGGCCGAAACGATTGATCCAATGGGAAGATCAAGAACCAAAGAAACTTATCAGGAATACTCCAGAGATCCTGCTAGAACACCAATGCAGTGGAGCATTGACCCATCAGAAGGATTCTCGAGCAACACCACCACCTACTTACCGATTCACCCAGAACACAGAATCAGAAACGTGGAATCGCAACAGCAACAACGACATAGTAACTTAAACATTTACAAACAGCTCTCTGCGCTTAGGAAAGACAAAGTGTTCACCCACGGGGGCTACAAATTAGCTACCTTGAACAATGATAATGTGTTTGTCCTGAAAAGGTGCATAAACTGTGATGGTATAATTCAAACCATTGCTCAAAGAGACTTTTTTTATGCTCAATTGTGTTCATAGATTTCTGACGGACCATCCTTCGTATATTGTCGTTGTCAACGTAGGACTGCGCGAGGAGAATGTTAATTTGAGAACATTGTATCCAATGATCGAAGCATCCATGGATATTGTTGTTGCTTCCAGCAATGCTGTTACAATCACGTTAGTAAAAACTCATCAATCATTCGACAACTAGACACACGAAGTCATAATAGATGTCCACCTCGCTTGTATACTGTAAATTTGAAATAATCAACGTGGGATGTGGACAGTTATTATGACTCTGAGCATCTTCTTTCAAAAAATTCTCGATATCATGTATAATATTGCAACTTTTAATTAATATGGCTGATTCGCTGTTTAGGAAAACAATTCCCTCAGACAAACTGATCCTCACTGCGAACGCAGCGTACGTGTTGAAAGTTGCGGAGACGGACCCAACAGACACGCCGTCAACCACGAAGAAGCCATGTCATAATTCTGCTGACAACTCGATGGCAATGTTACAATTAGTAATGAGCACTGCCGTGGCAATAATGCTGTCCAAATATTAATCCTCGACACTTCGATCATGTACAATTTCGAATAAAAATATTCGCACAGCTAACAAACCAATTTTTAATTGCACAATTCTACGTACGATGTACGGCTAGATGTCTCTCGTCGGTGCTTCTGTCAAGGCGATGTGGAGGCCGTGGAGGCGAGGCCGGTGCTGTGCGATTGCCGGTAGAGTGTGCTCTATGACATAGACAGAAAGTGATGATCAACACAACTCAATATTATTGAAAAAACAACAGATACTTACGTTGACAAGTCCGCCGCTGCTGATGAATATACGAAATGACCGTTGGCGTCTGGACATTGATTCTTGAATGGGTAGATGTAGCATCGATGATGTTTTGAATCGATGGATTTTTTTTCTCGCGGAATCTGTAACAGAAAGAACACACAAGCTGTCAGAAATAATAGCAAACAATCAGAATGAGTAGCAAATAAACAATTCAACTTGAATAGCTACTCAAAATGAATGTGTACCAAAACTTTATTTCTATACCACGAAACGCAGTTAGACAGGTTTGATCGTCACGACACACGAGCAAATTACCGCGAGAATGCATCGCGATTCGAGAATAGATAGATTTCAATGAAAATTAAATAAGATCACACTCTACCTCCGGAAAGCAGAAATTGTTGCCACTTTCTTGTGTAATTCTATAGATTTTAGCGAGAAAATGCGAAAAATCTATGTTTGACGATGCCAAGCGGTTAGTGGCGGCAAATGGCGGTTCAAACTGTGTGTTCGAAAGTTTGCAAGAACAGTACTCTCGTGGCGCCACCTAGCGACCCCACTCAGTAAGCGGTACTGCTAAGTGGCGTACAACGGTTATTACATTCAAACATGACAGGTATTATTGCTAGGTAAAAAGATATGAAAATGACCGACTCTAAAAGAGCATAAGATTAAATCACTGATTTCCTTGTTTCGAAACTTGGATTTTTGGCATAAGAAAGAGACCGAAGGTTCTGTTTTCAAGAGATGTACAGCGGAAGCAAATAATCTGTATGGACATGAACATTCAATTAAATACTCTCGATTTAATTTTGTTTAATAGCATTTGGCTGATGCCGTAAGGATAGGGGTAAAATACAGGTTTTCAATCGAAAACACATAGAAAATCAATCAAAATTAAAAATAAATAAATAATTCAGTTGAAATATATAGTCAAAATTATTTTTACCGGACATTTGAGAAACTAGAATTCTACAGCACGAAACGACATCAAATACAATTGACCGTTACGAAACATGAAAAACTCCGAATTAATAAGAAAAACATCGTGCAAGTTGATTATTTATTAATTATTCACTAATTCGTTCAAAAAGGATGATCAACAACACGGTATTATTGAAAAAACAACAGATACCTACGCTGACACGTCCGCCGCTGCTGAATGTTCGAAATGACCGTTGGCGTCTGGACATTGACTCTCGAATAGGTAGATGAAGCATCGATTTTTGACTAGCGGAATCTGTAACAGAAAGAACACACACAAGCTGTCAGAAATAATAGCATACAATCAGAATGTATAACAAATAAACAATTCAATTTGAATAGAGAATCAAAATGAATGCGTACCAAAATTCAATAAACTTTCTACGCGAGACGATCCTAAGCGTCTGTGGCGGCAAGTGGCGGTTCAAACAGCGTGTTTGAAAGTTTGCAACAACTGTCCTCTCGTGGCGCCACCTAGCGACGCCGCTCAGTAAGCGACGTGCAACGGTTACTTCATTCAAACATGGCAGGTATTCTCGTTCGGCAAAAAGATTTGAAATTGACCAACTCTAAAAGGGCCTAACGTATTATTTCGTTCTTCTAGATATTTCTGTTTCCACAGATCGATTCTTGGAACAATTATGTATTTAAAAAAGTGTGAAGATATAATGCTTATTTATGTAATATTTTTAAATTAAAAATTCAGATATCTGATATGAAATTTGAATTAGGAATTCGAGATTTTCCTACAATTATTCTTCAATACTTTTTGAAAGGCACATACAGGTCGAATTTAGTAACCTCCTTCTTTTTCGAAATCGGTTAAAAAACCAACACTAAAACATCGTCTGATATATGGCGGAGAGTATAACATTCGATGATATGATAATCCATATAGCTTCGTGATAATTCGCCGTCAGACCGATGCGTCGCCTCGAGAATCTCTCTCCTCAGTGGTCTTCTGCACCGACGAAATGTCGTCGATGCTTCTGTTTCTCAATCCAGTCAGAATACATGCTAGAGGGCGTAAGAGAACACTGAAAAATTTGTGAGACACGTATTCCCGTAAGGCTGCCGGTGCCGTGGCGATACGTGGCCGTATTGGTGCTGTGCTGTTGCCGCTTTGTAGGAGTGCGCGTCCCCATTGAAAATACACGGAAGAAACGCAATCGGCGTAGGCGTCGGCGTCGGCGTCGGCGTCGGCGTCAGGCGGCGCGTCGGTGCCGTCTAGCGTGCAACAACCTTTTGAGGTCTGAGTTAGGTTAGTCTGTTCAGTACCTGTAGTCCTCGTTCAGAGACTTTTACAAAATTCTGAATAACACTTTGTAGTAAAATGAATGCGGACAAATTGATTGAACTGATCCGCGAATTTCCAATTCTGTATGACTTGACCCATCCAAAGTACAGCGATGCAGGGTCGAAGGTAAAAGCTTGGCGCCGGGTAGCGGAAAGGATGAAGGAGCCAGGTAACTATAAACAGCTATAATATTTTTCAATTAAAACCGATAATATCGTAGATAAATTAGTAGAATATTTAATTAATCATTGTTATTGTTTGTTAGAGGCCGCTTGTAGAAAGACTTGGAGTAATCTGCGCGAAGCGTACAGGCGAGCGATAAAGCGTAGAAAAAATGCGGGCGACCAGGCAACGATTCGGAAGTGGAGATACGAAGAGGAGATGGCATTCCTCAGCCGCTATTACAAAGAACGACCAACAGATACAACCGCCGCCGTTACCTCGGAAGATAGCAAGGACACAATCCTTGAACCGAAAATCTGCGAAATAGCGGATATAATATCGCTGAGTACGCAAAACACATCGCGACCTGAATCCGCTTCGCCGGAGCATTGGTCCGTCTACAGGAAAAAGAGGAAGGCGAAGGAGACGAAGAAGCCCGCTGCCGCGACGGTAATGGATTACCTTATCGAGGATAACAAAGTGAAGGAAGCCGACGAGGTCGAGCAATTTTGTCGCTGCATTGCTACTGTCTTGAGAAAATTTAGCCCGTATGATTTGGCGATGGCCAAGAAAAACATTTTTTCGATTATCTCCGAACTGGAGTTTCGACAGTTGAGAGGCAGCGGCACCAACTCTTCTTCATTCGCCGAGCATCTCGAGGACGGAAATTTATGAATTTTTTGTCTTTTCATTTTCCGCGACTGTGATGTGTCAGATATAGGAGGAAAAGGAAGGGAAGCGTGCGTTTTCTCCTAGACTCGCTAAGACTCTACTAATGGGTCTAGGACCCATCGGTAAGGCTATTTAGCGGGCCCTGCCGCTAAATATTATATATTGTATATAAGAAATCTTTGACTATCTGTCCATCTTGTGGCGTGGTAGGAGTTAGCCGCCACACATTATATAAAATGGTTTATAATGTAAAAAAATTTTATCATTAAAAAAATTTTTTATTATATAAAATAGTTATAGTTATTGTTCATTATATAAAACAGAGGGTTGGTGAAAATAAAATTGTATGTACTTTCATTTCTTACCGAATTTTCCGGACAACGAACATTTTTTTTTTTTTTAATTAGCCAAGTCGTTCGAGCGTTACCTCTGGCGATCAAAAGTTTCACACTTCGAGGACAAACAAAATTTTCAGTGGAACCTTTCAAAATAAAAGCTCTCAAGTGTTCTGGAAATTGCGCGGCTAACTTTAGTACAGTTGGATTGTGAAAACGAAGATGCACAAGGGAAACTTCGGTATAACAATAAATGACGACTCTGATGTTGGATCCATCGATTCCAATCGGCCCACCAACCCGTTCTATCGGGTAAAGATAGATTTCTTGTTAAACACATTTCGATCAGCTAAGATTGAGATGCGTTTCTGCTTATAACCTGATTTATCTAAGACACAAACATTACAATCTGAATGTGGCTTCTCAACTCGTAATCACAGACATGTGTCGCACTAACGCTGTGTGAACTTTCACTCTGCATCTGTAATTTTTCATAATTAAATTCTCGTAGGAGGATTAACGCGAAAATAATTCTATTTATGCGTTTATAAATTCACGCCTGTAATTATCAGTTAATCATCCGACTCTCACACACACACACACTCTCTCTCTCGCTCTCTCTCTTTCTCTCTCTCTCTTCATTTCAAAGAATTTTGTTGTTGACTGAAATGTGTAATAAAGTAGTAAAATTTACTCGGACAGAGTCCGGTGGCACCGCACTACTCTGCCTCGGTGAGAGATTTGCGGCAAGATGTTCACAAAATGATACAGCATGGAGGTGAATCGTTTTTCCTTACAAGTTAAAAAAGTGTTTTTTTTTTTTAGATCATAGTGTATAAAAATTGATTGAATAATTTTGTTCACGAGATACCATGTACAAATATTTTTGTAACGAACAAATAACTAATTCGATTCCATTGTAAAAATGAAGACGAGCTCGACGAGAAGCGAAGGATACGAGCGAAGGAGTTGAAATTGGAGCAACATACGAAAATATTCGCATCTATGTGTCCGGATGAAATTCTGGACCATTACGATAACTATCGAACTAGAATGTACTATACCACTTTGATGCTTGGCGACATATCAGGTATCGGATGCGATATCAACATTACTACACAAAGAATACGAAACGAATAGAACGAATTGAAAGAGTGTGCGTGGACAGGGTTCACAGATCTCGCGGAGAAGTACACTAAAACGGGTAAAGGCGGGCCGTCGAAGTTGACGGAAACGCTGAACAGCTATATCGGCGCCATGGTGCAGGAAATACTGTCGCATAACGGCGATGTGTTGAAGTTCTCTGGCGACGCGTTCATAGTCATGTGGAAATTAAACAACGGCATGATGATGCGCGATTTGGCGATAGAGGCGATGCAAACTGCCTGTATCATCCAAAAACACTTCGGTACTTACGACACCGATGTTGGTGTCACGCTCAGAGGTTCGTACTCGTTGATCTAAACCAGGCCTGGGCAAGTTGCGGTTGACAAGCCGCAGAATACATAACATAAATCAGCTAGTCATATTTTCATTCGCTATACGTTCAGTGAAATTGGCGATAGCTTCCGGGAGAACGTACTTCACGTCCATCGGTGAGCCGGAGACCATGTCTCATTACATTATCACCGGAAAACCAGTGTGGGATGTGAAGTTTGCCGAAGGTCTCTGCCGGTATTGACATAAGCATTCAACTGTAACGATTAGAGCTATCAACTTATAAAAAACACATTTTTTAATATCTTTATCAGAGCGTTTCAATACAATGACCAGCACCATGTAGGCATTCTGTATAATAACCAGATATTCTATAGATTGATCGAAACTTGTTCTTGGCATTTTGCACAATGTCTTTTCAAACGTGCATTCTACGCAATGTCCGGTCATTTTACAAAATGTCCACGTTAAACGCATTGCCCATATTTACATGTACATGTAAATATGATTTCTATGACAGAGGCGGTGACATTCTGGTTGCACCCAGCAGCTGGCAGTGGGTGAATCCGAACGAATACGTGCACGAAACGCTATCGGACGGCGTGCACACTTTGATCATAGCATGCACCAGCTCATGGTACCAGTCGAGGGAAGATGAACCACCCAGCAGCACCGAGGGTGAGTTGCGAGTCGGATTAACCTCTTTATCTCTTCGATAACGACTCAAGTATTCGTTCAGAAGAGGACGCGGATCGCTTAGACCAGCACGATTCAAGGTACCTCTCGAGATCAGTCGTACAATCCGAAGCAGAAGCGATGGTCACCCTAGGTAGCAATTTAGAAACAGAAAAATTCCGACAGATCGATTACACCCGTAAGTTAAATAGGCTAGCCTATTTCTTAACTATATCAGATATGATACGCTATGCAGCTAAGGGAAAAAATAAGTTAAACACAATTTTCCGAGCCTGTTATAAAACATTGAGATCAATATCGATGCGAAGCTTCGTATTCCAGTGCGACCAAAAGTTGTGAAGATAGCCAAGGCTCGTCTGAAAGACGCTTTGAGGAGCTACATGCTGAGGCCAGTGATCCGATCCGTGGAGATGGACGAACCTATGGAATATCTAACAGAGATGAGACAAGTGGTGATCCTGTTCATCAACGTTCTAACGTCGACGGTAGGCAAGAAAACGCTGATAACCTTGGTCAATTCGGCGTACAAACTGGTGTGCAGGTGAGAGCCTAGCTTCTACTAGGCTAATTTCTGTGCTGTGACATAGGTCGGGACAGGATACTATTTTTGTTTTTTGTGTGTGTCCGCGTCGACCGCACGTAGAATTGCGAAACAAAAAATAACGTATCGGCGAGACGATACTAGTGGCATAATGAAAGAGCTTTTAGCCCCTCGCGGGGTATACCCTTCGGTGGAAGGGGTAGACGAGAACTGACTCTTGGAACGATTGCCTCCGTCGGGCTTAGAATGGAAGTTTACTGTACTTGGACTAGAACGAGGATATATTTCGACTATGACGAGAATTTAATCGACGTAGGATCGTCGGTGGAATGCACGGATGCGTGAACAAGACATCCCTGTTCGACAAGGACCTAATGTTCCTATGCGTGTTCGGTTTGCGAGGCGACAAACACGAGCTGGAATCCCGGATCGGATTGAAATGCGCGGCAAAGCTGCGGACGTCCCTCGTGTCTTTGGACAACGTGAAATCCGTGACTGTAAGCGTGACAACGGGAATGACCTACTGCGGAGTCGTGGGTCACATACTCCGGAGAGAATACACCGTGATCGGGATGTCGGTGAACAAGGCAGCGAGGCTCATGGTCGCTTATAAGGATAAAGTGCGTCCCTGAATCGGGCAGAAATAAAATCTCTCCTGTTAGATGCAAGCCGCTTAAGCGAACCGCGCGATTTCAGGTGGTCTGCGACCGAGAAAGCTTTCTCCATTCGCATCTCGAGGCCAGGCACTTCATTTTACAGGAGCCAAGATTCTTAAAGGGAATCACGAACGTGGGTCCGATATACGAGTTCCAGGAGCAGCCGAGGTAAGTTCGACGCATACTGCGAGGCATTTGCTGCGAAGCAACAGCTCGGCACAAAGAAAGAGACATTGCTGTCATTGTTCGATCCACATTAGATACAGCACGGCGGATCATGTGTGGAACAAGTATCCATTGCTCGGAAGGGAATCCGAAATACTCAAATTTCGCAAGCTACTAACGCAGATGATGCAGGCTTCTTCGACTTACCAGCTGGACCCGGACGCAAGACCCAAATACAACACGCTGATTATAAAGTAATTATATTTGAATGTTTCCTAGCGGTTAACCGACGGAATACGACGCCTAACACAGAACTTGCAATTGCACCCAGAGGCGAGCCAAGAATCGGTAAGACAAAACTGCTGGATGAGTACACGCAGATCGTTCCGCATGGAGTGCATAAACAATATGTTTCGTTGAGACCGAATAACGCCAAGGTTGACATTTGCACGCTTTTCGAAGAATCTTTACCGAAAAAATCTTTACCCTTAACCCTTCAGTGACGACGTCCGACTACCAATTTTATTTACAATTCATCAATCAGAATAACGATTTTGTCTGATATTTACTCCTAAAGCAAGGCAACCGGTCTGTCCTCCGCGCGAAGGCAAGATCTGCCATCTAATTCTGCAAAGTTTGCGCTGAAATGCCAAACATCTGCTCATCTGCAAAACAGATGGGTCGGAATATACAGTGAAACAATTGAAAACTCCAAAGTTAACTTTTCAAACTGTCCACGTATCAGAAAAACAAAGGTGACCTTCGCATTACCGAAGCTACTCTACTTAGCGAACAGATTGCTCTTACTGGGTTGACGTTGTCCCGGAAGGGTCACTCTGTGTTTGATACTGAAGGGACGGCATATCTCTCAGTGCAGGCCCCGTACAGTCTGATTCTCTTGATATTCTCGACGTCATTGCATTTCTCCGTCTCGACGACGCGCAAAGAACGCGAGGACAAGCTACTCGAACGACTGGGCACGGTGCGCCAGTCCTATTTCCTCTGTTCCCTGAATCAGCCGTTCAACACGCGTTTCCCCGTGACTCGACGGTACAACAGCCTGTCCGAGACAGAGAAGTGGAAGATTCTACGAAAGTTCCTGCTCAAGTTGCTGAAAAGCTGCTTCACAGAGTTCTGGGTAATCGTGATCGACGACGCCGAATACACCGACATCGAGTCTCTTCAGCTATTCGATGTTATGACGAAGAGGGACATGATCTTCTATGTACTGGGCATCGGTCGGAAACTAGGAACTGAATTTCAGATTCATCCTAACGTCTTGCGCAGAGCCAAAGTAACTGATATCATCGAATTCTAATAAAATTCCCGAGCCAACTGCTATTCACTATTTACATTTGATTCCTCGTTGAAAGATTATAGAACTTCACGGTATAGACAGATGGTTCCACGCGGCTCTCGCTTGTCAGACATTAAACGTGAGCGGTTTACCCGCCGAACTTGAGAAGTAAGTTGCTCGGACTTGGTGGGACTTTGGTTTGAATTGTAGTAACAAGGCATGACTCCTTCGAAAGGCTCATACAAGAGAAGAGCTTCGGCAATCCAGGCTGGATCGAGAGCTATTTGGTGAGTCTGTTACAAGCCGGAGGCCTGGAAATTATAATGATCAGTAAGAACGAGGCCATGCAGAAGGGCTACGTGTTGCCGCCATTGAAAATGTTGAAAAGGTTCGCTCGCACGAGAGACATTTTTCTAGAATCTATATAGAAAAAAAATGTTTGGTCCGCTTGCTAATAAAACTTGCCGCAAAATTCTCCTTGATCTCTTCACTATCACGATCAAATTTTTATTATTTCATTCTATTCCACGCATTATGGGGATAAAAACCATGGGTGAAAACTGAACGAACTGTGCTAGCCAAGACCAAACATTTCTTTACATCTTCATGCAAAACAAAAATGTTCTAATGTTTAGTATTGTTTTAATTTACACCTACACATTTTTGTCATAAATGCATAAATTCGCTGGCCGATATATCACATGAAAGGTAAAATAACTGAAATGTGCACTGATCGCGTACCCGTTAAATAAAACTCCAAAATCAGATTCTCAAGGACAGACAAGCCAGACGACACGAGGAAAGAGCGCGTGGACCGATGGCAGATGTACCGGTCGAGTTTCAAAGTTCGTACACTTGAAACTTTACATTCCTCCGAACATAGTTCTAGTTTAATTATTACGTTGATCGTTTGAAATCAGGACAGCATGATGTCGCTGGTAGAAGAGACCGTTGTCAGGAGCGCAAGCAAAGACCAATCGTCTAATCTCGACGAGACATTGATCGCAGTTTGTAAAATCTCGGAAAAGTTCATATACGAAGACGTCGACACCGAGATCACAATGGACGGTAAACGCAATCCGAACTCTCTTGCCACAACATCGATTACAGTTGTAAAGCTGGCGACGAACAAATTTCAAAATTCTATCGCGTCGCGTTAGTCATGATCTTGAAGCTGTTCGATTCCCTGACACCGCTGGACCAGCTCCTCCTGAAATGCGCGTCCGTCATCGGCGAGACTGTCAACAGGCACATGCTCGAGAGTCTGATGAACCTATCCTTGAAAAAAGAGATCGGTCTAGGTAAGAGAAAGAAGCTTCAAACTAACGACAGGCTTTTCATTGAAAGTTTTCTGTCGCTGTTCCAGCTGTCGCGAAGCTGTTCGAGATTAGAGTGTTTGGATGCGCTACCGGCGACTTTTCCAACTACTCGGGACCTATAATATTTATCCAGAACATGCGGAACCCCCTCTTGGAAACGGGCATCTTCTGCAATTGCGTCGGACTTACTATCCCAGGTACACAGTGACCGTTGCATCCAGATTATTCATCAGTAAACTGTGTGAATTTTATTTGTAGCCGAGCTGGAGAACCTTCCAAGGTACGCTTCCTGCGGTTTGATGAGATTCAAAATGTCCATGTTCCGTGACACCACCTATCGGTGAGCAATATTCTCTCGATTGTTTATCAGTAGTCAATATTTAAAAAATTTCTCTTTCCCAGAAAGAAATCTTTTCTTCATATTCGAGCTACTTAATTTTCTCGAAAGCGCACTCGATTAACAATCAATTATCCAACTAATCGCGACACGACCTCAGATTGCTCACGGAGAATCAAAAAATGGAGCTGCACAACCAGGCGCTCAAGTATCTGAAGCAATACACGAAGCGTTGCCTGTCTTGCGGAGAAGGTCAGTTCGGAAAATTGTTAGGGAAAGTCTCGAAACGGGAAGACAGACTGAGAAGACGAACTGCGATCGAGGAAATGTTTGGTAGCATAGAGTTCGAGTCTTTGCGCGACATTCAAGTCGCAAAGAGTGGTGAGCAATGATATTCGGTTCTAAGCATGCTCGTATCGTTTTGCAAATCATCCTTTTGACGAACAGAGAAACATAAGAAGTGGCTCTCTTGCCTGAACATGTTTAAACGCGTCGAGAGAAGCCCTACAGTCACATTTTCCGAAACGGATTTCAGTAATTGTCAGTGCGATCTGATATTAATGACAGTGTATACCCAAATGCTGGACCACTGTCGCGGTATTGGTATGTTGAACCAGTCACGGGGTTAGAGTTCTCGCGAGACGATAAAATCTTCGACTCCTTTCATCATCAGGGAAAATGGAAATGACGATCACCGCCATTTTGGAGTTCGCGGAGATCTGCCTGATGAGCTCTAACATACCACAAGCTCGGCAACTGTTGGTAGAAGGCGAAGCGATTCTAGCGCAGGTGTATATATAATCGTCAGGTTATATGTTAAAAGAGTGGCGTGGTTTTCCGGTAGAAGTAATATTTATTCATTCGTCTTAACACTTATCATAATCGAAGGGGAACAAAACCGATGATTATTTTCTCAAACGCACAAGTATTAAATATATTCTAGATATACTAGAAAGAGATTCAGACTATGTCCGGCTACGACAGGCAAAGTTGATCTCGTAATAATTAAGTAGACAAATAGGCAAAAGGTATTGTCTTGAGTTTTATAGAAAACATGGATTCATCGATCAATGTCTACAGCTGTTCAAATCAGCAGAGGACGAAGTAATCCTACTGCCCTACATCAGCTCGAAGATTCAAACCATGCAAGGACAATGTTACCTCGAGTGCGGCTCGCTATTCGAAGCTGAGACTATATTGTTATCGGCGTTGAACAATTTGGGCTGCAAATTCCCGAGACTGGAGATGATGATCGACATGATGTCGCTGGAGGAGCTGCTCAGACTGAGATGGAGATTAACGTGTTGGAACCTAACGGAAGACCTTGAGAATCCCATTATCCAGGAAGGCAGTATAACCGAAACGGTGGACTACGTCGAACAGCTGGCGGAATGCTTAGGGCGGCTGTTCGATCTGTTTAGGGTAATTTGATAGATTCGAATAGAAATTGCAATATCGAAAGAAATCTGGCAAGCTCGTATGTACCGGTGATTAGATCAAAGGTATGAAGAAGCATGCGCGACTGGCAGCTATCTGGGGCTTGAACACCGCGTTGAGGACCAAGGGAAACTTCTTCGTGTTGAGCACGTCTTACACCAACATGTTGATCACGGCGCATATGTATCAGGACAGGTATGCGACGACAGGTGCGACAGGAAGGAGGCTAATTCTGTAATTTCCAGAACTATTATACCATCTTTGGAGGAGAAGGGCCTAGATATTTGCAGACAAAGCAGAGACGCTATCGAAGCTCGGGAATTGAACATGATCGCCCTGCTTTATGCGGGAATATTTTTCTCCAGATGGGTGAATGGGCAAATCACGAAAGCGATCAAAATCGGCTTCGTCTGCTGCAGAATGGCCGCCACGATCGGATCCACGTTCCTCAAACTGCTAATCATGCCTCGCTTGGCTCATCTACTTATGCTATCCTCTCGCCATTCGGAGGCCATCTCCCAATTGAGAGAACTGGGTAATTAACCCTCGCACTACGCACTACGTCCGTATAAAAGCAAGCATCCACTTGGTTTGAGACGATATAAATCGTAGAGTTCGAGTCCAACAACGATCAAGACAAATCTGGTCGCACCTGGTACTACGCGCTTTGCGCCGATCTACAATTGGATACTGGAATCACGCTTCTCTCCTTCAAAAATTGTGAACAGTACTATCTCCGGGAAGGTGAGTCGATAATCAGCCTGCACGACCCTGAAGCGGAAAGACGGTACTTCATCTCCATGTGGCTGTGGTACGTGATCATGGATCATCTGCCCCGCACTCTTTTTGCTGCTCTGTGTCCGCTGTAATTGTCGAAAATTTATTCTTAAGGTGTATCAGAACGGGACAATGGGAGGCTTCTAAAATCTGGGAGAGGCAAAGCGTGACCGTAACGCCAATAATGGACGAGCATATAGTAGCAGCTACTATTACTGCCTTGAAAAGACTCGAGGGTTCACTTATTCTTTATGGTAGCTATATTCTAATTCTAACTTCCCTGGTCACTTTGCAATATAATATTGCGTGAACATTACTCGATAATTATTCTACCTTTGCGTAGTGCACAAATTAAACTGCAGGAACGTCGATGCAGCGACTACCCTGTCGCAGATAAAGGGCATGTTCAGAGAGGTCAAGATGACGACTAAGATTGTTAAGATCACAAATCCCAGGTGGGAATGATCGCGTTATAATTTAGTTATAAAAAAAAATAACAAATCCGCGACTGGTCTCGTTGAAAAATTAAACATTACAAAATAACATCGTACTATTGCAGATACATGCTGTTGAAAGCGTATTATTATATGATCAAATTTCAAAGAAATGCAGCGATGAAGCTTCTGAAACGATTGAAAAAAGTCTGCCTGAAGGTCGAGAACACAATGATCTACGCGTGGGCTCTCCATTTCGAGAAGGTTCTTTTCGTCATTTATCGAAGTTCCTTTTTATGGATGATATAATTTTGAATATAATTTTTCCAACACTCTGTTCTACAATAATCGCACTCTTGTAGGTATGGTCTGGTGGCCTAACTCAAGTGGAAAGAGATAGATGGAAAGAAGTTTCAGAGGAAAACTTAAATGAGTGGTCTGAAATAAATGCAAATGAACCGAGCATGGTGATCTTCACGTTTCCCTTACCAATTCATCCGTATTGACATGTTTACGTTTATATATAATTATATACATGTGGAATATTAAAGCAATTTCAATCGTAAAAAGAGTAAAAAAGATCTACTCTAAATACATAATACTACCATACAATACTGCGATACTCTTTTGAAAACAAATGACATATGTTCGCGATTAGGTCGTCAGATGTTTTCACATTCTGCGCGAATTATTCTATAAAATAATTCGGAATCAAAATCCTTGTTCAAGCATCGCACAAAAATTTCAAACATGTCGTAAGTAAACTAATATTTTGCTTCGTCGTAAATAAAACAGCAATAAAACTCCAAATATTATTTTTTCCGAAACCATGCAGCTTAAGTGTAAATTGTTCAACCTGTCCATCATCGGTAATTTCTCCAACAATTTTTGTGGATCCTAGTTCCAAAACTTGCACAGTAAGTAATACAAACCGATACTGATACTAGTTTTATATGTATACATTTCTACAATACCCTTGTAATAAACTATATTCACAGGTTACCTATTCTGCGGTATGTGCTCCGTACGCAGTTCTTTCTAATTTTCCTCGTGCTCCGTACAGCGGTTGTTCATCCCATCTATTATACTGTGATAAATATCAGCCATTTTCAACATTACGTAATGTTTGCTCTGCTTATACTTGTCCTCCTTATAGTAAGATCTTCATAATGATTTCCTTACAATGTACATATATATATAAATGAAATGTGCTTGTGATTAAATTAAAATGAAAATTATTCTATTTACAGCATCTAGCACATACAGATGCTAAATCAAGGAATCCAAGCAATATGTTGTTTCTCTGTGATATTATGATTTAGTTAAAAATTATAAAGGTATGTTGTAATGTTGAAGTCCTAAATAAACTGAGTGTAGAAACTCGTGTATCTGTAAGTATTTTACCGAAATATAAGATTTATATTAAACACCAGATTGGCCCAAAAACAATTTTATTTTTGTATACAATACCAATAGCTTCTATCGAGTACATTGTTACTCTACCAGTCACGCTCTCGTTTCTGTGAGGCAAACGTTAGTATCCAAGTATTATACGGTTTTTTCTTCCTTTCCACTTGATTATGTCGTGGATGCGCTTTACATATTATATATTTTCTATCCTCCTTCCATATTACCTGACATTTCAGGCACCTTCTATGTAAAACTGTTTTCATCTTTAAGCCACAGGTAATATTATACATAGGTACAAATGGCTGAAGTAAATTTCCCAAAGCAATTTTGTTACTAAATGTGTTTGTTAAATTACTTGTGCATTGTTTAGTAGTCATATGATACATTGTACGAACTGCGATAGAACTTACACCTTGACATACGTTCCTGAACAATGACAACGCACTCATTGTACCTGAAAAAATTGAATTAAAGTCATTTAAAATACACTCGAATGTTTTATTATTTCGATTCGTGCAAACTCAGATTAAAATAATGTGAGGTTACGTTAACCTAAATAATGGAAATATAATTTTACTCGTCAATAACTTGAATTTTCAAAAGTGTATTAATTGCATGAATATATATATATATATATGTATATATACATGTATATACATACCTTGATAATTATGTTAATTTTTAATTCAATCTAAATACGATGAAAATTGTATTTCTCGTACACCGTGAAAACATTAAAGCACCGACCACATGTACATATTTTACAAATACGCAAGAAATCACATTTTGAGGTGCGTTTTGTGTACATACATATATAGTACACAATGAGTATGGCTTTGAAATCAATGAATTAGTTTCAAATTAATTCCACTACTTAAAATGAATATAATGTATTTTATAAATAATTGTACTATTTACGTCGCGCTTTAAATAAGTTCGCGTTAATGAATGCAGGTTTCACAAAGAATATTAGTTGAGTATTTCGATTTGTTTAAATAGAAAGTCTTATGTAAAAAAACAAGTTGATTTGAAAAATTCTTTGTAAATAAACAAAAAAGAGGTTTTGAAAAAGAAAAAAATTAACCTATAAAATACCCAAAAATAAATTCTACCGCACTCTTTAGTTCAATGAATATAAATATATCGTTATCATTGACTTATCGCCGAAATGTGCTTTTGTTGATATCATCCGATTAACAACTTGATAATTGATTCTTTTTTTTTAGGTTACATTTTATTTGTCATTTCACCAACAAATTATTTCTAACAGATTTATTTTTTAGTTTGTTATGTTAAACATCGTGTTGCCACTGATAAGTGATTTCTGCAAGTTGTAATCAATAAAGTGTCAAAATGTTACTAAGAAGAATAAACAGTTTATTACAAATTACTGTGAGTACAATTCAGAATAAACAAATATGATCTATACTTATAGATTTTATGAATTACTTCTGTTCGTGATGCGGAGAATATTATTTATGAAATTTTTTCATTAATTCAAAATGTTTTCGATTTTGTAGATTCCTGCTCAAAAGATCAGTAGTCGATATTTAAATTTTGTACCTGTCGTAGTAGAGCAAAGTGGAAGAGGTGAACGAGCATATGACATCTACTCGCGTCTCTTAAAAGAACGTATTATTTGCCTAATGGGACCGGTACATTTTCCAATATGCGCTTTCATAATATTTAACACGTTCCGTGCCGAGCCATTTTCACGCAATTTTTTATTCAGGCCAGTTGGTTTGTTCTATACTGTATTTTTTATGTAATACCTCATTCTTTAGGTGGTGTACGGAACATGTTAAACTATTTATAATATAACAAAGCGTATAATCGTCGAAGAGTTTGTAACATGTTTTATTTTATAGATCACAGACAATGTGTCTTCGGTTGTAGTAGCTCAACTATTATTTCTTCAATCAGAAAGTAGTAAAAAACCAATACATATGTACATTAATTCACCTGGAGGCAGTGTAACAGCTGGTCTTGGTATATACGACACCATGCAATACGTTCTGCCTCCTGTCGCAACATGGTGTGTGGGACAAGCTTGTTCCATGGCAAGTTTATTGTTGGCTGCAGGAGCAAAAGGCATGCGCCATTCGTTACCCAACGCAAGGATCATGACGCATCAGCCTTCGGGAGGAGTATCTGGTCAAGCAACAGACATACAAATACAAGCAATAGAAATTCTGAAGCTTAAAAAGCAGATAAACAATTTGTATGTAAAACATACAGGCATGGATCTGCAGAAGATAGGTAAATAAAGAGAGTCGTGAGATTTGTTTAAGATAGATTTATTCGGTACTATCCGGTATTATTTGCAGAAGGTTGTATGGAAAGGGATACTTTCATGAGTCCCGATCAAGCAAAAGAGTTTGGAATAATTGACAAGGTACTAGCTCATCCTATGCAAGAGGAGGAAGTCAAAGATATAAAATTGCCAGAAACTGCTCCTGAACTTACTACGCAACCTTAATGTTAGGACTGAAAAAACGAGTCTTATCTAAAATTACGAAATTTTATTAAAACATATATTTATCAATATTTAAAGATAGTAATAAAATATTCTTAAAACAAGTACGATACAACTGCAACACAGTACAGTCATTGTGCCCACATTTCGTGAACGATACCGCACATATAAAATATGGAATGGTGACTCTATATGCAACAACCACATGAGTTTATGTTACTATATAACAAAATACTCGAATCACTTTGATACTATTCCTCTGGCAAGCACAATATATCACCAAGCGTTTGTATGTAATGCTATGATTATGAGAAAGACTGCATAAAGTAGTAATGGAAGACGAGAATTTGTATCAAAAATGTATGTATGTACAAATTATGAATAATTTTGATTTGAATATTGGCAGTTATTCACTTAAAATATTCTTAAAAGTACGTCATATTTCATTATCCCAATAACAGTCTATTATCACCAAAAAAATACTTTATAAAAAGGACGGAATTGTTAATGTGTCTCGCTGCTAGACAACGATAAAGCACTTCACAGTATAGCGACATTATATGTCAGTGAAAAACATATATTTCCCTAATACCAGCTTTTAAAAGACCAGTCTCATATGTTTCCGAATCGCGTGATTTTCCAATTAAAGTTACTGAGGGCATACTTGAGCGTGTGCAAGCATTAGTATGTCCTTTTTCTCTTTAGGAAATCTAAGTTCTCTCCCAGCTAAACGCGCTGTCTCGAGTTCTCTCTCAGCTAGCGCCAATTCCATAGCAACAACACCACCACCGCTCTCGTGCTCTCTCGCAACCCAATCTAACGCCATTTGACTACGCATATCGTCGTCCAACGCTCGGTGACTGTAATGAGCGACTACTTCTTGTCTGCTACATTGTCTTTCCCGCATTGCCTTTAACGATCCGTTCCAGTGGAGCAATTGAAATACTGTCATTAATTCTTGAAATTCTAACATTGTTCTTCCACGATTGCATTCTAACATGAAACGAAACGCACCGATTCCTGTGTTTGGATCCTCTTTCTCATCTCCGCTTCCCTACAAGCAAAAGTACGTTAACGCTTTCTCTACATACTCCGATAAAAAAACATTACATACTTGTGCCTGATTGCCAACTCCGTTGGATGTTGCGGAAGGCTTGGCAAAACTGGCTCTCGCTTCTGCAACAGCTTTTTCTATAAAGTCGTCTGTTATCTTTCTTGCTGGATGTTCGTTGAAAACAGAATTCATTAGAGCAATTTTCGCTGCCGATCTACGCGCTTCTGCCTTAGTTGGGCAATTCTGGAAACTACCGAAACAAGATCCTCCAGGGAGAGTTACATAACATACGTAAGGTGGGCTGGCGCCAGGTACAGATTCGTATATAACTAAAGCTCCATTTTTAAGTTCTGTTCCTCTACTTTGTTTCATTTGCCAAAACTCTTGCAGAGCCTCTACTACATTCACTGTAAAAGTCGTTTCAATGTTTTTAGTTTACAAAAGTATATATGTATATATGTATACAGGGTGGTTCACCGGATTAACCATCCTGTCGGAGTCGTATCGTTTGTCGAATACTCGATGAGAAAATTTGATAAAAATAAAATATTGGTATAAAGAAATATTAAACGTACCTCTTCCATAGCCTTGCGTGTGCTTTGCAAAACTATTAACAACAGCATCAACAGCTTCCTTTAACACTTGTTTGTCCCTAGCATCGACCAGTCCACCTGTGATACCCATATTTTCTGGGACACGGGATTTTGTTTTAACTGGCATTATGCCCTGCATTACCTTTCACAGGCTCATGTACATTTACGTTCTTCAAGTATAATTGTGACCAAGGTCTACAATTAGTACGTCAATCTCTTGGGTGCAGTTTTGATAACACCCATACAGATTAGGAGCTGAATAAATAAAAACTTGGTGTTAGAAAAAGAATAAAAAAAATAGTGGTTGACAGTGCAGAAATAGAATGGTCTTTCTTAAATGCTCTAATGAAAAAGAAGATTATATCTATGGTGTACCTTCGAAGAGAGAGACATAAACAAAGCGCTCTGCGACGGTTCTTACGTGCGTAGCGAAAATTGGGGTGACAATGTTAACGAGAACTGTCTTTCTCAGGTGTTCGGTTCGACGGACCCCGAATGCTGTGCTAATAACGGAATGGTGCAGCAATTGCTGTGACACCGAAGGCATCAGACGCGAGAAGAAACCCAGGAGGCCCACCTGCAGAGACCCGGATACCCAGGAATTCGCGTAAATTACTCTCCGATCGGCGAACCGAGCGCTGCAGGATCAAATTGCAAGATACATATAATGCGTTTAATGGCCCCGGCCTCGGACCGCTGACGATTTCCAGAAAACCAGGACTGTGCTCGATTGCTCGAGCACCCCGTTCTATATCGCAGTCGATAATTATCTTCGTGCTTACCAACTGATTGTAAAAGATTTCTACCATAACCAGGGACGCGCGCGCGGATTACTTTCACCTGGAGCCCGTATTTTCATCCTAATTTTCTTCTGTTTTCTTTCCACGCTCTATCAGGCTCTATCTTACAAGAGATTCGTTTATTTAGTCTAAAGACTAGAAAGCTTTTTATATTTCTTTCTACATAAAAATACATATAATTTCATACTGTCTACATTCCGTTGGTTCCGTTGGTTCCGATCCATGAACTTTACCTCTTCAAGTTCTGATTTCTGATCACAGACCATCACAGACTCGAGATTAGTACCACAGACGTACAGATCTGTATAGACGTCTCAGCATATGGGTGCTTCAATACCGCTTTGGTGTCGCGCCCAATGTTACCGATATTTCATGCATTTAGGCACCGGCACCGACAAGATATTGTTAAAGACTGCCACCCTTACGGGACTACGTGTCTCACGAATTTTTCAGTGTTCTCTTACGCCCTCTAGCATATATTCTGACTGGAGTGAGAAACACAAGGCAGCCGACAGCATTTCGTCGGTACAGAAGACCACTGAGGTGATCTCGCTGGTAAGAACTGTAAGAAGGCGAATGAAGGCATGAAATGTTACATTCTCTGACGAACCGAACTGGTCTCTTTCTTATGCCAAAAATCCAACTTTCGAAACTAGGAGATCAGTGATTTAAATGTTATGCCTTCTTAGAATTGGTCAATTTCAAATCTTTTTGCCGAACAAGAATACCTGCCGTGTTTGAATGAAATAACCGTTGCGCGCCGCTTACTGAGCGGCGTCGCTAGATGGCGCCACGAGAGGACGGTTGTTGCAAACTTTCATACACGCAGTTTGAACCGCCATTTGCCGCCACTGATCGCTTGGAATCGTCACGCGTAGAAAGTTTATTGAATTTTGGTACGCATTCATTTAGATTCTCTATTCAAATTGAATTGTTTATTTGTTATTCATTCTGATTGTATGCTATTATTTCTGACAGCTTGTGTGTGTTCTTTCTGTTACAGATTCCGCTAGTCAAAAATCGATGCTTCATCTACCTATTCGAGAGTCAATGTCCAGACGCCAACGGTCATTTCGAACATTCAGCAGCGGCGGACGTGTCAGCGTAGGTATCTGTTGTTTTTTCAATAATACCGTGTTGTTGATCATCCTTTTTGAACGAATTAGTGAATAATTAATAAATAATCAACTTGCACGATGTTTTTCTTATTAATTCGGAGTTTTTCATGTTTCGTAACGGTCAATTGTATTTGATGTCGTTTCGTGCTGTAGAATTCTAGTTTCTCAAATGTCCGGTAAAAATAATTTTGACTATATATTTCAACTGAATTATTTATTTATTTTTAATTTTGATTGATTTTCTATGTGTTTTCGATTGAAAACCTGTATTTTACCCCTATCCTTACGGCATCAGCCAAATGCTATTAAACAAAATTAAATCGAGAGTATTTAATTGAATGTTCATGTCCATACAGATTATTTGCTTCCGCTGTACATCTCTTGAAAACAGAACCTTCGGTCTCTTTCTTATGCCAAAAATCCAAGTTTCGAAACAAGGAAATCAGTGATTTAATCTTATGCTCTTTTAGAGTCGGTCATTTTCATATCTTTTTACCTAGCAATAATACCTGTCATGTTTGAATGTAATAACCGTTGTACGCCACTTAGCAGTACCGCTTACTGAGTGGGGTCGCTAGGTGGCGCCACGAGAGTACTGTTCTTGCAAACTTTCGAACACACAGTTTGAACCGCCATTTGCCGCCACTAACCGCTTGGCATCGTCAAACATAGATTTTTCGCATTTTCTCGCTAAAATCTATAGAATTACACAAGAATTTGGCAACAATTTCTGCTTTCCGGAGGTAGAGTGTGATCTTATTTAATTTTCATTGAAATCTATCTATTCTCGAATCGCGATGCATTCTCGCGGTAATTTGCTCGTGTGTCGTGACGATCAAACCTGTCTAACTGCGTTTCGTGGTATAGAAATAAAGTTTTGGTACACATTCATTTTGAGTAGCTATTCAAGTTGAATTGTTTATTTGTTATTCATTCTGATTGTATGCTATTACTTCTGACTGTTTGCGTGTATTATTTCTTTCTGTTACAGATTCCACGGGCAAAAGATCCATCGATTGAAAACATCGATGCTACATCTATCTATTTGATAATCACTGTCCAGACGCCAACGGTCATTTCGAACATTCATCAGCAGCGGCGGACGTGTCACCGTGAGTATCCGTTGTTTTTTCAATAATATTGTATTGTTGATCATCCTTTTTGAACGAATTAGTCAATAATTAATAAATATATTCAACTTTGCACGATGTTTTTCTTATCAATTCGGAGTTTTTCGTATTTCGTAACGGAAGATTGTATTTGAAGTCGTTTCGTGCTGTAGAATTCTAATTTCTCAAATGTCTGATAAAAATAATTTTTACTATATATTTCAACTGAATTATTTATTTATTCTGAATTTTGATTGATTTTCCGTGTGTTTTCGATTGAAAACCTGTATTTTACCCTATCCTTATGGCATCAGCCAAATACTATTAAACAAAATTAAATCAAGAGTATTTATTTGAATGCTCATGTCTATACAAATTATTTGCTTCCGTTGTACATCCCTGGAAAACAGAAGTTTTGGTCTCTTTTTTATTACAAAAATCCAAGCATCGAAACTAGGAGATCAGTGAGTTAAATTTTATGCCATTTTAGAGTTGGCCCATTTCATATCTTTTTGCCGAGCAATAACTGCCATGTTTGAATGTAGTAACCGTTGGATGCCGCTTAGCCAGCAGTGTCGCTTACCGAGTGGCGTCGCTAGGTGGCGCCACGAGAGCACGGTTATTGCGAACTTTCAAACACGCAGTTTGAACCGCCATTTGCCGCCACTCACTGCTTAGCATAGTCACGCGTAGAAAGTTTATTGAATTTCGGTACGCATTTATTTTGATTCTCTATTCAAATTGAATTGTTTATTTGTTATTCAATCTGATTGTATGCTATTATTTCTGACTGTTTGCGTGTATTATTTCTTTCTGTTACAGATTCCGCGAACAAAAAATCCATGGATTCAAAACATGGATGCTACATCTATCTATCCGAATATCAATGTCCAGACGCCAACGGTCATTTCGTACGTGCATCAGCAGCGGCGGACGTGTCACCGTAAGTATATCTGTTGTTTTCTCAATAATACTGTGTTGTTGATCATCCTTTTCGAACACATTAGTCAATAATTAATAAATATTCAACTTGAAGCAAGTTTTTCTTATTAATTCTGAGTTTTTCGTGTTTCGTAACGGTCACTTGCATTTGAAGTCGTGTCGTGCTGTAGACTTTTAGTTTTTCAATTTTCCGGTAAAAATAATTTTGACTACATATTTCAACTGAATTATTTATTTATTGTTAATTTCGATTGATTTTCTGTGTGTTTTCAATGGAAAACCTGAATTTTATCCCTATCTTTACGGCCTCATCCAAATGCTATTGAACAAAATTAAATCAAGAGTATTTATTTGAATGTTCATTGAAATTAATACTGTGGCCAAACAAATTATTTGCTGCCGCTGTGCATATCTCGAAACCAGAAGTTTTGGTCTCTTTCATTTGCCAAAAATCCAAGTTTCGGAATTAGGAGATCAGTGAGTTAAATTTTATGCCATTTTAGAGTTGGCCCATTTCATATCTTTTTGCCGAGCAATAACTGCCATGTTTGAATGTAGTAACCGTTGGACGCCGCTTAGCCAGCAGTGTCGCTTACCGAGTGGCGTCGCTAGGTGGCGCCACGAGAGCACGGTTATTGCAAACTTTCAAACACGCAGTTTGAACCGCCATTTGCCGCCACTCACTGCTTAGCATAGTCACGTATATATTTTTCGCATTTTCTCGCTAAAATTAACAGAATTACACAAGAAAGTGGCAACAATTTCTGCTCGTCGGAGGTAGAGTATTATCTTATTTAATTTTCATTGACATCTATGTATTTTCGAATCGTGATGCATTCTCGTGGTAATTTGCTCGTGTGTCGTGTCAATCAAACCTATTTAAATTCGTTCCGTGGTACAGAAATAAAGTTTATTGAATTTAGGTACACATTCATTTTGTGTAGCTATTCATTCTGATTGTTTGCTATTATTTCTGACAGCTTGTGTGTTCTTTCTGTTACAGATTCCGCGAGTAAAACGTCCATCGATTGAAACATTGATGCTACATCTATGTATTCGAAAATCGAAGTCAAGACGCCAACGATCATTTCATAAATTCATCAGAAGCGGCGGACGTGTCACTGTAAGTATCCGTTGTTTTGTTCAATAATACTGTGTTGTTGATCATCCTTCTTAACTATTTAACTATTTACCTTCTTAAATATTTAACTTGAACGATATATTTCATATTAATTCGAAGTTTTTCATGTTTCGTAATGGTTAATTCTATTTGAAGTCGTTTCGTGAGGTAAAAGTCTAGCTTCTCAAACTTCCGTTAAAACTAATTTTGGCTTTATATTTCAACTGAATTATTTATTTGTTGTTAATTTTTATTGATTTTCTGCGTGTTTTCAACTGAAATTAACGAATTTGTCATTTCTGTTACAGGTTTGGAGGAAGATGTTAAAATTGATCGAATGCTACCCAGATCGATTCTATATGGATGCAATGCAAAAATCAAACGAAGTCAAGACACCAACGTTCACTTCGTACTTTCGTCAAGCAGCGGCGTTCGCGAGAGAGTAAGTATCCGTCGGTTTTTCAATAATACTGTGTTGTTGATGATCCTTTTTTTTGGTAAATATTTCGTTGTTATTTCTCCAAAACGGATAGACTTTTAAAAATTTTTTTTTTGAATATTGCATTGTCATCTAGTTCTAAGTTATGTTTCCAATTTCAAGTCTCTAGATCATCGGAAATTTAGTTTAAAAACAATTTCAAAATTTGTCACCGAACGGACAAGAAACCGAGCTAATAAAAAAGTGGTAATAATATTTAAAAAAAATAGAATAAGGATATAAGCAAGAAAACGGTACCTTTTACGGAACGGTCACTTTATATCGAATTTTTTATTAGTGCAGCGGGGCAAGAACGCAGGTTTATACCTGCGTTTTACCATATATACCCTTCAAAGCAATATACATAGTACTCACCAACTATCTATATAGCTATCCTGTTTATTGATATTTTGATAACACGTTTCGAAAGTTGTCCCACTGGTGTATGGAAAAACAGGGTGAAAAAAAAATGTTTTGTATTGAAGGAACTGCGATGTACGTTTCGCGAGCCTCCTCATCCCTCCCCTCCGCGTCGCACCAGATGGTCACAATTTGGAGGAAATTTTCGATCGTTGCGGACTGCCCCTCTCCACCTTCGCGGTCCCAAAAATCCGACCGCGGCTAATTCGAAACGTGACAGTCGACATTGACGGACGTGTTTTGCGTTGTTTCCCAGCTTCTGTCTTACCTCTACCGCTTCCCTTGTTACAACAAAGATCTCTACGTGGTGCGTACGGTTTCTGTATTTCTTCATTCGATCTTAATACGGATTATTTAATACAGTTTTTATTTATGTTAATACCGTATTGAAGCGAAATATTTATTCTTCATCGGTTTAAATTAATTCGTGAATCGTATTGCCTTCTCGCGATATATTTGCTCTTTTGTCGTGACGGATAATCGAATTCGTGTCATGTGATAGAAGTCAAGTTTATTTAATTTTTATTCAAATTAACTTTTTGGTTTTATATTGAACTCGAATTGTTTATTTCGTATTAATTCGGATTTATTGTTTGACGCTTGGTCGATCGATATTAATTGAATTTGTTCTTTTTATTACAGAGTTGAAGAAAAAGAATCTCACTCAACAGACGAAGTCGAGACGCAATGTGTTGTACTTCTTCGAGCAAGAGTGGACGTGAGCGTAAGTAACATTATCTTATTAATTAAACTGAATTCTCAAATATCATCTTTTCGAAGTATAGTAAATGATTAATAAATATTCAACTGGAATAATCTCTAACGCTCGATTGATTGAAATGAAATGAATTTCTTCGTTTTATTACAGAGCTTGAGGAAAAAGAATGTCACTCGATACACGAAATCGAGACATAGCGTCGTGCTTTTTTTCGTGCAAGAGTGGACGCAAGCGTAAGTAACATTATCTTACCAATAAAACTGTATTCTCAAATATCATCTTTTCAAAGTATAATAAATAACTAATAAATATTCAACTGGAATAGTCTCTAATGCTCGATTGATTGAAATGAATTTCTTCTTTTTGTTACAGCGCTTGAGGAAAAAGAATGTCACTCGATAGACAAAATCGAGACGGTAGCGGTCGTGCTTTTTTTCGAGCAACAGTGAATGCAAGCGTAAGTAACATTATCTTATTAATTGCATTGTGTTCTTAAACATAATCTTTCAAACTAATGACAAATTAATAAATATTCAACTAGAATAGTCTTTGACAGTCGATAGATAGAAAAGAAATGAAATTGTTATTTTTGTTACAGGACTCATCTGACACATCAAATACTTCGGGGATATTCAAAGACATACGTGATGTTCAAAGGCAGCTGAGATCGAGAGCAACGTGTTATGCTTACATCAAGGGGGAGAGAATGTAAGCAGCAAACTGTCTTCACAATTAATCTTTGTTGTTGAACATTTTCTTTTCAAAGTGATAATATAGCTTACACAAGTTGAATACTTTTTCTATATTATATTATATTTTTATTTCGAAAATCATTTAAATCGATTCTTTGTATCCCGTTAGTATAGTAAGAATCAATTTTTTAATATCATGCTTCTTCTTTTGATTCCAGGATTGTAAAGCTTTGCGCAGTGGCGATATCGTAACCAATGAACCGAGGCGAGGTGCGATTATTGCTAGTTGCGGATTGTGACGCAGTTTTCTCTTTCCCCAACAAGTAGTGAGTGCAAAAGCAACAGTTTTTTCTTATTACATTTGAGTAGAACTTTTTGATATTTTGACAAGTATAGTGACCGTGGAAAACGCCAGGCGTTTTCCGCGGGTAGTAATCTGTTGTTTTTTAGTTAGGTAGGGTCTTTTTGTACGTCGCGTTTTTTTTTAAATAAATATAATTACATAATTTCAATAATTGAGTTTCCATATTGCGAGAAGATGAAAATCTTCTGTAATTTGGAACGCAATTTACACAGTCACTATTGATTATCAAGCTAATTGTTCGTATTTTAAAATCACTTTGCATTGCTCGAATATATTTGACATCACGTACAAAAAGACGATTCGCGACGGATAGATTCTTTTAACAAAGCAAAATTACTTGATTAAAGAACTTATATATTACTTTCATGAGTACTTTGTATTTAATAGAGTACTGTTTTCACATTAATTCGAATGTTTGCTTTGTCGAAAGGGTCATCCGAGGGTTTTTTTTTAAATATATACATTATACATAAAATTTCACAATGAATATATAAGTAAATGCATATTTTATTAGAAACACTCTTTTTGCCCCACAATAATATTTAGAAAATATAAATTTAAAGTTTCTTTTCCATTTGAATTTCCAATAATAAACATATATTATCCTTTAAATAATCAAATATTTAATTTGTAAGTCGAGATTTTTGAAATTCTAAGTAGTCATTTACCGAAAAAGAAAGAACATTAGCCCGTAAAAAATCTAACCGATTCTTTTAGCTAGGATTTTCAGGATATTGAGATTCCTGTTCGTTGCTCGAATCCTCTCGCGTGCCCAGGCGTTACTCGAGAGGGTGAGAGCAACGGGCATGGAATATTGTTTTATATCATGTGTGGCGACTGACAATGGTTAGTGTTTCGTGCACGACGTATATTCCACTTGTGTGTGTGTGTGTTGATAGGCAGTGGAATTGCGTCGGTTTTGTAAAGTCTATTCAGTTACACATATTCCTGTTGATCCGTGACATGCTCCATGGATCTTCGTGGAATATGTGTTGTAGCATTCTCAATTAATTAAAAATAACATGTAATATATTCAAAATTACATGTTATTTAATTTAGCTATTTTTTCGATTTATTGATTCAATTCGCAATGATCACTGCCATTGTCAGGCGATTTCAGGAAAACTGGTACGTACATTTAGAGTGTGTGCTTGTGGTTTGAACGCTAGGGTGTCGGAGGCGTCCCGGGACGTTCTCTCTAGGTGTGATAGGTTATTGCACCCTGGCGTGTGTGTGGAGATCGTGTTGTGAATGTGTTGGAGAGCTTGTGTTTTGCAATTTTTTAAATATAGGGCTAGGCAGGTTAGGTAACTTACCTTCTTTGTGTGATTGTTAATACTAAGTAGGTAGGGTCCGGGGCTGGCGACCGTTTTCTCTTTCGGGTAGGCCGCGATTCGCACGGTAGCCAGTCACTGGTAGGAGCCCGAAGTATCGTCTTGAAGCTAAATCGAACGAAGCATGACGTTCGAATTTATGCTTCTTGCTCGATTCTTCGTGTTGTTCTCTTAGCTTCTCGCGGACGCGGACGCGAACGCGCGCGGAATTAGGGCTTTCGAAACGTTGCGATACCGGCTCGATTGCACCAGAGGAGCGATAGGCTTCTTTCGAGACTTATAATTCGTCTCGGAAGTCGTTGATCGTTTTCACTCTGCGAGCACGTGTAGGGTTGCAGATGTTTGGCGGTCCGCCGAAGAGAAAGAAGAGGCTATATGCCGAAGAGGCCCCGACAAACTGTCGCTCAAGAGGGCAACTATTAATGACTTCGCATCTGAAGATGCGTCTTCGCATGCGAAGTCATTTCCTTACTACCTTGTCACTGTACTTGTCTGTAGAAAGTAGAAATTGTAGAAAAGTAGATTTTGTTGAATATATGGGCTGGCCACGCCGCCCCAACGATCAGCGGAGATGGGCACGTCCGCGATTGTAATAGCGTTGCGAAAATATCACGCGTGTTGCATTAGTTTTTGAACAGAGATGAAAATTAGTGTTGCGAATAAAATAGACGCGATTTAGATTAGATGTCATTTTGAATGTTTCTTAAATATTAATTGCAATTTTTTAATAGTTTAAAGATTTTATAATTGTTTTGTATAAAATGTAAAGTAGTCTTTTGGATCTCTGTTCGTTGAATTAGCGTTGCGCAATCAAAGTATCGCGTTTGTATTATTCGAGTCTTTCGACATTTCAGGCGCCCATGCTCCAGCTGCAACGAGTCACAAGTAGAAATTGTAGAAAAGTAGATTTTGATGAATATATGGGCTGGCCACGCCGCCCCAACGATCAGCGGAGATGGGCACGTCCGCGATTGAAATAGAGTTGCGAAAAAATTACACGTGTTGTATTAGTTGTTCTTGAACAGAGATATAAAAGTTAGTGTTGCGAATGAAATGAACGCGTTTCAAATTAAAATTCATTTTAAATTAAAATTCATTTTTATTCTAATTTGTACATTTTATAAATAGCATTTTTATTAGTATTTATAGTTTTTGTAATTGTTTTCACAAAAATGTACAATAGTCCTTTGTATTCTCTGTTCTTTGCATTAGCGTTACGCAGTAAAAGAATCGCGTTTGCATTCGAGTCTTTCGATATTTCAGGCGCCCATGCTCCAGCTGCAACGACTCGCTGCCGGGTGTGGTGTAGGCTTTCGCGATTGCGAGTAGTGTTGCGTGAGAATCTCAACGCGTTGCATTAGTATAGTACTTTTCAAAGTCAAAATTGAAGTAGGGAATGTTTTGGACGAGATTGGTGGAGGTCTCCACCTACTCTTCAAGTAGGAAAGACCTCGCAGCACATGACCGCATGGCACCGTCTCTGTCTGATAAAGGCAGCGTTACTAGGCTTCGGTCTATACTCAAAGCGGCCAGCTCGTGGAGTGTATACTCGCGAGGTGGAATCACGTTTTGAGCGAAGGGGCGCATCTGTCCTGGCGTTACGACGTCCAGGCAGGTGGATGGTCGTCATTAGCGTCTGGATCCGGGGTAGATCCAATGGGCTTGGAAACCCAGTCGCTAGCTATCTCGTCCTGCCTCTACTTCATTCCGATTCGAATAGGCTTTTTTATTTTTTATTCTTTTCTAATAAATACATACATGTCGCGAATAAAATGATACACCGCGGACATCACCATCTTTGTTTTGAATTAGCGTTGCGAGAATTTGTGTCGCGATTGTCTTAGTGTTGCGAAAAATAACAACGCGTTGTTTCAAGGCGGGAATAAAGTAGTATATTGGAAAACGCGCCGTAATAACATATTAATTATGAATCATGTGTCGCGACCTCGTAATGGATTAGTGAGTAGAGGACCGACGTTGTAGGGTCAGTCGCGCAGGGTGCTTAAAAATATAGAAATTTCAGAGACTTTTTTTTGGATATCCAAATATATTTGGATGTAAATTTAGAATTTTTGATACCGTAAAAATGTGGAGCATATGCCCACCGGGCCACTACGAATAGAGTAGAAACGTATTGGTACGTTCCGAGGCCAAGCTTTGCCGCAAAGCAGTTAGCGCAAAATCACGGTGCACGTTTCTATGTCGAACTCCGCGCGGTGTGTGTTATAACACACGAATCGTTTGCCGTTCCAGCAATGGAACACAAGTGTTTCCGCTGTCGACTTACGATGGCGGAAACACTGTAGTTTATCCGGACGTTGAGACGTGTGCTTTTAGCCACTTAATGGTGTGTGAGCGTTAAATGCATGGAACGTACCACTGCGTTCACCAGCATGTATATTTTTTGGGATTAACCCCCCACAACGTAGTGGTTCGATCGCGATCGTATAAGCATACACACCGTGTTGTATGTTGAACGAATCGAACGCCTCGTCGGCCCGCAAGGTAAAAGACGGGGTATCTTTACGTTTCGCGCAGTAACTTTGTCGATGAAATCGAATGTTCGTTGCGCCCTGCAAAACTGGTTCCTGCAATATCCGAATCTATTTTATTATGATGTTCGAGGTCGTGCAGCATAGTTTTTTTTCACGCGTATACGTTGAGAATTCGCAGAATTGTGGCGAATTGTTTAATAGAAAAGTTTTTCAATACGCAACTACTAGAAAATCCCGCCTTTTAGAGTTGCGATGAAATAAAATGCCACACTGCACCCTCATATATTTGTGTTTTATTTCTTACAGCTTGTCATGCTAAATTCTCGTAGCCATTGTCTCCCCATAGAGTGGCGTGAAAAGAAATTAAAGTGCACGGGAGTTTTCTGTACCGAATTTATAGTAAATTAGTGTTGCGACAAATTATGCACTTTTCGCGTTTGAACAAGGTATTTATTTATAGATTTAGAGTTGCGAAAAAATAATTCGCGGTTTGGTTCCTCCCTTAATTTTAAATGGCTACAATCGCGGTTCAATTTAGAGTTGCGCAAAATAAAACAAAAGTGCACGGGTGTTTTTAGTTTTTGATAAAATAAATTAGAGCCGAGAGAGAATGCACTGTTCGCGTTGTTTTCAGATGTTCTTTGTACATGTTTGTAGAGTAGCGTTGCGCAAAAATGGCCCACTCGCGCGTTGTTTGAAATATATCCAGTGGACCACTAGTCTGCATATTTATCTTTTTTTTTATTTTTTCATTGTGTTAACCAAATTTTTAGCTTCTTTCAGATATTTCTTCCCGTCCCGGTGGAGTGGTAAGAAAATTAAATTACAGCATGAACATTCCATGTAGAGTTGCGCAAGAAAATTAAAGTGCACGGGAGTTCTTCGTACTGTATTTATCATATTAACATCGCGAATAATAATGCACTGTTCGCGTTTGATTTTTATATACGTTCAACACGTATTTTGTAGATTAGTGTTGCGAGAAAATGGTCCACTCGCGCGATTGTTTGAAATACACATCGAGTGGACATTCATTTCTAATTATATTTTTTTTCATGTACTAATTCGAAATTTAGTGTGTTTCAGTTTCAGATTATTTGAAAGCAGAAACAGCTTAACTTGGAGTTGTAGAAATTTGAATTTGTATGTAAACAGTTGCCCGGGCATGGTTGCATGTGTTGCATGTATTATTGGTATGTGTTTTACGTGTTGCATGAGTTGCATGTGCTGCACCGATGTTGCTTGTGTTGTGTGTTTTGCATGTTGTTGCATGGTGTTAGTGGATTGTGATTGTCACATGTTATGCATGGGGATTATGAAAAAAACTTTTTCTATACCATGGTATAGAAGATTTAGTGGGTCGGACGGGTAGGCTAGCAATTATCCTGTTCTTAATATTCATTTGTATAGTTGCCTAAAGTAGAGCACTATCAAATGTTTATCAGGAAGAGTGCAATTATTTATACGGGCTTTTTTTTCTATTTTGTAATTGTGCATTTTTGTAATTTTCCGTCGGGTGGGACGATAAGAAATATATATTAAGATTATATAATGTATAACATATAATATTATGATTGTATAATATATAATATAATATGTAATATATATATTTATAATGGTATAATATACTTTTTTAAATATTTTTTATTTAATTGTATAACACATTTTATAATATATACCAAGTGGGTGGGTGGGTCTCACTCGCAGCAACCTCCACGTGGTGAGACCCGGGCAATCGGTGTGATTGCTGATTTATAATATTTTATTTCGTGGAAATGAGACGAATTGCTCTATAAAATATTAAAAATCGGCAATCACATCGAGCTAATGCTGCGAAATTAAAACAATTTCTCGGGATAATAATTCAAATAATAAATATAGAAATAAAAATATATTTATTTAAACAATTAATTTAATAAAAGTAGTATTGACATAATAGTTCAAATAATTAATACAGAAACAAATTATTAAAATGTATTTATTTAAAAATTCTTTTAATTATAAATAACAAATAACTATTTATAAAACAACGATATAAAATAATGATTATAAAACAATAATTACAATGGTGAACAATAAGGGATATAAGAAAGCAATAAGAGTGCGTAATGAAATTATAAATAAAAAAAGTAATCTATTTTCTAAGAATTTCAGAATGGTTAATGTCAGGAATCTACATTTATTTATTACCTGCTGTACTGACGCAGTTTCACGTGGTTCATGAACAAATGATCTATTTAGGTAGAGAGCGCTGAACCACCAACTGAATCTCGTCGGTGGTGGAACTTTTTAGAGATGTGGTCTTTCAGGTCACTGTAACTTCCACCGTTATCACCCCGCCCATTGCGCCCACTTAGCGTGCCGCGGAATAGCATGGGCGCTGGCAGTCTTTAACAGTATCTCGTCGGTGATTTAGGTTGATTTAGGTCAATTTAGGTTAGGTGTATTCAGGTGTATTAGCAAGTACCGAATATTCTGTATACTCAATTTCTAACTACGGGTCACCGACGCGAAATCTTTTTTGAAATCACCGTTGCACGTCGCTAGGTGGCGCCACGAGAGTACTATTCTTGCAACTTTCAAACAAGCAGTTTGAAGCGCCACTTGCCGCCACTGACCGCTTAGCGTTCAAAGTTCAAATGCTATTAAACTGCACCAGTGAATGAACATTGTAGAAATTTTTCAGAAAGATATTTTATTTAAAAGAAAAATATGTGAATCAAAGGAATCTCATAGATAAATTATTATTATGTTTCTTTATTAATCGTTAAATAAAAAACATAAAAAAATACCAGTCAATGAACACACTGACTGCAAACTGGAAGATATTAAGAAATTCGCAGACTCCTCGGGGTTCCTATATTGTAGACCCCAGGAGATTTAATAGAAAAATAAATATCAAGACCAAACACTGTATAGGAAATAAAAGATATACCACAGTTATATTCTAGTAGAAATTATATTGTTACAAATACGATCGTATGCTCGAGTAGGAATATCACAGGTCAATAGAATAGTTCAATTGTTGTCTAATAATCTAAAATAGTCTAAACGATTGATTCTACGCAGACGTAGTTAATCACTACTACTTATAGAAAAGAGTCGGAGCGCGGCAGTTGTTTCCGGTTCGACTTGTCGACTGCGTATAAAAGATGATGTCAAAGTGCTAAAACAATGTCGTGTACATAGTAACCTAAGGTCTAACGATGCCCAAGATCCAGTCCATGTAATAGACAACGTTTGTGTAAACGCCGGGGACCCCTTCTATGGCGCAACCACGTTGCCCGAAGCTAACGATTCCGAACTGAACGGTTTTCACGGTGTCCTTGAAGAGCGCCACCAATTGGAGCGGTCCACCGCTGTCTCCGGCACACGCATCTGCAATTCTGCTGCCGCCAGCGCATAACTGTTTGCGCCAGATTTGCGTCTTGCCCTTGTAGGCTTCCGCGCAATCCGGCAAACTAACGATCGTCAATTTCACTTGCAGCAGAGCCTGACTGCGCATACCGGTTTCCGTCGTGCCCCAGCCCGTCACTACCACCTGTCGTCGAAACATTCAGAGGAAATGGTCACGGGAACACGCTTCGAGGAAAACTAAGCTTGTTCAAACAAGAGAAAACCCTTACCCTTTTCCTTGGTAGAGTAGAGTTGAAACCGACCGGAAGGCAGATCGGCCTCACGTTCTTCGGTCTGTAATCAGCGTCTCTGTTCAATCGTAAGAGGGCGATGTCGTTCTGCGCCGATCTCGGCGTATAATCAGGATGAAAATGCATACTTTCGAGGTCAAAGTCTTGATACATCTCCGCGCAGGCTAGCTCGAGTCCCAGTTCGTCTTTCTCGCAGTCGCGTTCCGTCGACAAATCGTGTTCCCCTATCCGTACGCCGATCAGTTTCATACCTGAACACAGGTACGACAATTGTGTATCGGTTCTTTTATTTTTACCGCTTCGGTGGTCGTAGCAGGAACAGTAATAGCACCAATAAACGGGACCCTCGTCCTTTCAAGGATCCGGGGGGTCTGGCCAAACAATAATGGCCGCACGGTTCGAGATGGAACCTACCGACTCTTGACCACCGAACCTACCGGGCTTCCCGTACACAAAATTACAAGATTCCTTTTCTACGGCTCATATTTTCATAGATGCTCCAATAAAGATATCTTACACCGATACCATCGTTTCTCGTCAAACAATTATTTTTATCGTATCAATAATTGTGAGATAAAACAATCTGGAACCGGTCATTTCGACCGGTGGTGGTTTAGCGTTAATTGGTCTCTAATCGGGGACAAGAGTTTTTCCTTTGAAAAATCGAAAATCGAAAATTTCTGACTTACCAGAGGGTAGCCTTGTGACGCAGTGAGCGGCGGTTAGCACGTAGCGCTTGTTGATCAGCGTTCCACCGCATTTGAATTTCGGGACACCGTTTCCGTAATCGTAACCGAGTAATGCCATCCAGGGAAACTCGAACACGCCGGTTTTGCTGCCACCGAAGATTTTTTGCGTGTTCACGGGACCGCACGAGTCTTCGTTTATCAGCTGTAAGTTCGGGTGGTTGGAAACGTCCGGAGGGGATTCGAGCACGTTTACTAGATCGATTTGCGGGTTCGGAGATTCCGTCGTTGTCACAGGCTGAAACCATTCTTCTATTATTCACCGTAAATCCTTTCTAACGATCGAAAACACCAATAAATATTGTCTTTGAACCGTAATAGTATCGTAGCGAATCATAATACAGTACACGCAACCTATTTATATTTACCCGCTGTTCGCAACAAACTTTGGGAGTCTTGCCCTCGAAGCCGCATTGCAAGGACCGCAAGTAATCCTGAATTTCATTGGTCAAGGGTTTTTGTAGCAAGAGTTGAACCACTGCCGTACATGTCCGCACGTTGATGCACAGACCGAATCTGTTCCGAGGCGTCAAGCACCTGTCGTCTTCTATTCCCGAACAAGAAAACACAATGTTACCGCACACGGTTGGAAGTTTTCTCGCGGACTGTTTGAAAATCGAGGTCTATATATTATATATTATAGAGGTATATATATATATATATATATATATATATATATATATATATTATACTCACGTGCAGCACACCTCTGCAGAAGAAGAACCACGAGCATGGAGAGAAGGGTGCAACGAGTCATGCTTACGCAGATTCTGTCAATCGCTTCTCTTTGCTTCGGAGAGACGTTCAAAGATCAGCGCAGTTACTTCTCGCACTGTTTGATCCTACGCAGGAATACCTCGCACGATTCTTTCTCTCGTTATACCGATCCGATTCAATCCGATGCACAATTCAATCCAATTGTTTGAACAAACACCGACGTCAACAACGAAGAAGAACGTGTCGCCTTCCGAACGACACGCTCCCATTCAACACTTGACTACAGTTAGTAATTTCTGAAACTGCGCGCGGAACAAACAACCCAGTTTCGTAAACTGTTTATTTTCTGGTTCTGCGAAGGACGGTTACCCGCGCGACGACCCTTGAAGTATTGCTAAGCGCTCGCAAGAAGGTCCCCGCCGGGGGACCCCCGGGACTTGCCAGTTACAACCACTGTTTTCGGCGCATGCGCGACCAAAATGACGTAGCAGAGCGAACAGTTATATCGGTGAGAGTACACCGGCGGTATTATTGTCAGGACGAGTGTTCCGTCTTGAAACTTAATCGCTAACGTTTTAAGGGTAGCTTAACCCCTTGCATTTTCATATGTATATGCTAATAATTTTTTTAAATTTTGCGGTGTGCTCAAGGTGCTACATTTTATCGAGAAGGTTACGTTACCGGGACTGAAATCGCCGCGCATGCGCGAAAAACGGTGGTTGTATCGGCATACTGTCCGGCACAGAGGCAATAGGGGATCTGTCACAACTTTGTTGCGACTTTTTCACTCTTTTTCAGGGTTAGGATTAGCATTGATGTAGAAAAATTTCATTTTCTTCTCTTCGTTAAGTGTGTTTATTCAATTCAATTGCGAGAAATCTATAAACCAGAGTTCCGGAGAAGGGTTGTCGGTGTTTAACAATGAATACACTTCTCGTGACAATAGACAATATGTGTTTATTTAATAGTTTCGCTATATAGATACTTATATGACTTGTCGCTCTAACAGATCGCTGCCTACAACGTGACGGCCGAATTTTATTGTGCCTGGCCCTACTATAGTTCCTTATTGTGCTTGAATCTATGATGGGTCGACGTCATCTTTGGTTTACTCTTAATTATTCATGTTTTTTCATCATCTCTCTCTTCTTTCATACCGTCTGCTGACAGCTAACAATTGGATTATACTCGGTATCGTCTCTCGTTTCTCTCTCTCTCTCATTCTCTCTCTCACACACACACACTCTCTCTCTCTCTCTCTCTCTTTCTCTCATCAGCATCTTCTTCTTTTTTTATTTTCTTCCGTGAAGACGTCGCGACACGCGAAATCGAGTCTCGCGAACGTAGGAATTCGTTCTTGCGCGGGTTCTTGGATCTGTGTTTTTTTTTTCTCATTTCATTACGAATGCAACGACATTCTCTTCTCGGGCGAAACGCAACACACGCATTGATTCTTCTATCGCGCAATCGATGAACACATTTGTCTCGCGTTGCGTGCACATTGTCACCAGAAACTTGTTGATCTCGAGCGATCCCGGGTTCTACACAGTTTCGATCGAGTTTGATCCAGCAAATACGCACACGCACATGCACACACACACGGAGACGAGCACACACACACTTGCATATGCATCGGGTTCAGAAGCGAGCGAAACTGTGAGCGTGTTATCCGATCGAAGTTATGAAAATCCATTTCGGGAAAGAGTGTAATGTTGCTGGTCGACAATGGCGCATCTTATAAATAATCGAACAATTAGAAAAAGTGAATGAGCTGCGACGGGTTCACACCTTTAACGAGTCCACTGGAATTGTTGTAACGCGATATATAGATCCGAATGAAATCTGCAATAAATCGTACAGAAAATATGTATGTCGTTCAGTTTCGTTTGATTCACGATCTCCCAATGCAGGAACGATTTCCTCGTAAGTTAACGCGGTTAGCCCGGTCGCGGGAGTATCGTCTTCGGTCTGCGACGAACGACGAGGAGGACAAGAACCTCTTCGGCCGAGTCTCGTGCACGCGTGCTCGACCGCGTTCACACATATGCATATGTATACATTAATCGTTATAATTCTATATGATACGCTCTCCTCTTCCGTGTCCTGCTACAAATGTACAATGGTTTGTTTTGCTTGAGCGAGCGAGCGCACGCGAATTCCACGAGATCGGCTCTGGGAACAGAGTTTCTCGAACCGCCATCTTGTCCGCCCTCCCCCGAATCCTCGCATTCGATCCTCGATTTACTCGCGGACAAAAAACAAACAATTCGATTCCCGATCGTTTATCGGCGATTTCCATCGAATCCGTTCACCTCGCGTTACAGAACATCCTTCGGGATACTTCGTTGTGAAATCTATGCAAGCGGTTTCCGGCCGCTGAGAATGCGAGGGGAAAGTTCGTTCGTATCGCAGACAGAAGAGATCGCTGGCGCCGCAAAGAGACATTCGTTTCCGCGTATTGTTTTATTACTTGTTTCTCATTTTCTCCCATTTTACGACAAACGTGACTCGTTTATATAATGGCACACAGCATGGCAGTTGCAACAATGTACTTCAATAAAACTGTTTACTTGTTAATTCTTTTTTTTGTTCTTTATCTTCTTTATAGTTTATCTTAGCTTACTCGTTAAACTTACGCTAGCCTCGTCGCCTTCCTTCCCCTATTCTCCTCCGTCGCGACGCATCCTAAGATCGAAGGTTCCAATCGCGTCGCGATAGGATCCATCGAACCCGTTGATCGTCGTTTGCACGGTCAATTAATTAAGCGTCGCGAAGACTAGGTTTAACTCGCTTCCGTTCGTTCTTCCCATCCGTGTCTTTCAGTTTTCTTTCACGCAGCTTCCTTGCTCTCTCTCTCTCTCTCTCTCTCTCTCTCTCTCTCTCTCTCTCTCTTACTGTCGTACGCATGCACACACGAATACGCATTATTAACGTGTTCCTTTCAGGTATGTACACACGATCGAAAGTCGTATTGCGTCTTGGATGATCGATCGAACTCGAAGCTTCAGCGGCGTTTCATCGACGTTTACCTCTTTGCTTCCTCGTTTCTCAACACACATCTCGCATTCTCTCTTTTAGATTCTCTGTTTGACTTAACGATTAAACACGTAGAAATTGGAGAATAAAAAAAGGGGGCAGGAGAAGCCAGATTTGTGTCGGTGGCGTCGGTTCCAGGAGGATCCGCGGCCTGATCGATTCGATATATCCCGTGTTCACGCAACAGATCCCATGGGCCACGGGTTAGCCCAAAGAAAATCTCTGTGGATTCTCGACGGATCCCCGGTGTCGCGGAAGAAATTTCGTGGTCGTTCGCGGCCGCGGTTCCAGCGTGGACAAACGTGACGCCACCGCGCGACGGCTTTCCTTGCGCAATATTTTCACATAAAAACGTTTTTCATCGTAGATACTAAACAGTCGAGTCGAAAAATAATATCGAGACGGCCTCGTGTTCACGCGCTTTCACCGTTTAAACTCGCTCTCCTCGCTAAGCATTCTCACACGTCAGTGTTCCACGGAACAGTCTCAGCTTAGGATCACTCGAGTGCGGCGGGATCGAAACCACTTGGATATATCTCCGGCGGGGGTTGCGCGGAGGCAACCCTGTCTCCGTTAGATTCGCGCATGTCGATCGACCCTTTGTTCAACGGAGGAATACGCTCGGAAAATATTCTCACTGAAAACACCGTCCCTTCGAACTTGTTCTTTCTTTTCGTGAAAACATTAGTCTCGCGTCTTGCTCGGATATGTACAACGAAAAACGTACAAGCCAACAATCATAATCGATGGGAGTTCGATCGAAAAAAATATCGAGTCGTCCTCGTCGCGAACAAAGGATCAACCTTCTCTTCGCCCTTAGGGACTACTCGCTCTCTCCGTCTTTTCACTCAAGTATCCAAACACATTTTCCGAGAACAGACTATTATTAAATATGTAGAACGAGACGCAACATCGAAGCATCATTTTCTCGCATATTCTCGCTTGGGCGATTTATTTCGTTAAACAGTCTTAAAATCCAAGACAAGTGATCAATTGCTCGAAGCGATTAATACATCCTACGGTTACAACCTTGTTAGTCATCTAATTTAAGACGGGTTACGATGATAAGTGTCGGAACGATTGTTTTTTTTTTATTACTGATTGGAAGTGGATAAATCGAGAGCGTGTTCGGACAATAAAGAGTGCCAGTTAGTAGAAGATTCGTAAGATTCGAAAAAACTTTCTCTCAGGCCTTCTCAATCCTCGAGCGATCGAAAGAAAGACTTTTTTCTTCATACCTTTTTTCTTTCTTTTTTCTTCTTCTTCTTTTATGTTCTTTGTTCTCCACCGGGCGCAACACTCACACACACGAAACACACAGTCACTCCTTGTCAACAATTGTGTCGATTAACGATAATATTAATTTTTTTTCTTCTGCTTAGCTATATAATATGTATATAATGTAACACGATGATATAGGCTTGATATGACGGTGGCACACGTTTACTAAACCGTTCCATTTTATTTTTTTTTTTTTGTTTGTTCAATTCTTTCTATCTTCCTCGCCACCATGCTCCTCTGGGTTTGCTCCACCGCCGTCTCTCTTCTCGGTCCTCCTACGAGAATCACCTTGTCGCGATTAACGGCGATTTCGATCGAGAAACCGGACACCCTCCGAAATTATACGTCTCGAGCTACCTAATTCGCTCTAAACAGATAATCGGGGGTAATTAGAAAAGCCAGAGGTAAACGAAGTGGACCAGCTTCGTATAATAGATTGTGATGTATTTGATTATCGCGTGACGGCTTGGACAGTCTCGTGGTTCGATTGTCTGAAGAGTGGTTTTCCCTTTAACCTGTCAAACGGGTGTCTAGTGTCTGTTCGATCATGGACGCTGCCAAGATCAAATGTAAAAGCACGGTAGGCTAAGATCGATCTTGTTGCTCCAAGTTGCTCCAAATATCGAAGAACGTTTCAATTATTCAATAATTGTATCGACAGAAAATTCCCCTAGAGACTGAAAGATCTTCTACGTGCGTTATATGCGGAACGAATTTCACCGGGAACGATTGTATAAAAATGGCGAACGAATGGTGTATGTACTTTCTTCGATAGATGCAGCAAGCGGTGCCTTCATACGGATATAGTTCATAAAACGGAGAGTAAGTTATTATATTCTATTAAGTGGCATATCTCGAACGGAAATTATTAGCAGGATTATATGATAATACCGTGTATCGATTGTACCATTATGATTATTTTCTCTTTTTTGTTTTGTGCATGTCCCTTCTTTTTTATTAGACGAGTAGTCTTGTATCCTTCTGTTTCTTTTTATTGTAAACGATTGTGTAAAAGGGCTCCGTTGGTCTATAATAAATAATAATAATAAAATTGTTGAAAGATGTGGTCAAGTTGGTTGGCTCGCCCTGGTTAACAAGTTAAACGATCTCGAAGTTGCAGAACGTAGAGGGTGTTCGTTCTCACGGTCTTCCAGTAAATTTTCACAATCGATCTTGGTCGCGAGCTCGTTCGATTTTCTTCTATGGTTCACTGACGGTGGAGACTCACGTGTCTGTCCGAGAGTTGCGAGAATTTTCTTCCATTAAGTTGCGGCCTGGATCGAGGCGAGAGGCGACGGAGGTGCAGCTGTCACGTCCGAATACAGATTGGCGACGGACTTCTGACTTTGTTCCGTCGACCACGCAGGACAGAGAGAGATCGATTACGATGAAGTGACGATCCGTGTCCGCGTCGCTCTCGGCGAGAATCGTCTGTCCTGCGCGCGGACATCCGATGCCCTTCGGTTTCCAGCGTAAAATCTAACTCCTATAGGTAGTAGAGTCTCGCAAAGTGATATAACTCCTCCGTGGGAGTGAGGTTCTCGTATCGCGTTGGCGCACGCGTCTGATCGCCAGAGATCGAACGGACAAAAGTGTCGTGTACCAGAGACGAGAAAGAACGCGTTTTTTTCTGTTCGGCTTCGTTCGCGAGTTGTCGAAAGAGCATCTTTTTGCGTTTTCATTATTTCTCAAAGTATTAACGATAAAATTTTACACTTTCAACATGTCACTTAATTCTCCGTACGGCAGACACGACGATATATGTATAGATTTATTTATATATATATAATATGTATACAGCGAGCTAGGATCAGGCGAAGCGCGGATCGCGTCCCGGGATTCCCCCCGGGGGGGGGGGGGGTCTATTGTTAGTTGCGACCAGTGAAGCCAGAATGAGGACGAAACGAACCTCATGTACTCCCCTACTTACCCCTTCCACTATTCCATTCCAGCACCGTGCACACGCGCAACGTTTGGTTCCCATTCTCCCCACTCATTCCCTGTCATCAGAGAGGGGGTACATCATTTCACCGTGACTCCCCTAATATGGCTACACTGGTCGCGACTTCCTCCTCTCTCTCGACGAGTCGACGCGATGCGCTTCGTCCACTTTGCTCATGGGCTTGTTGAATGCGCGACGGTGGCCCGGGACGTTCGACCGAGAAGATTCGAAGCCTTTTCGCCGCGCCGCCACCGTCTCGCAGCAGTTCGTCGCGCGTCGGTTTCCATCTTCTAAATCCCGGGCCTTCTCACGCGAGAACTATGCACCGACGCCTAGAACGATCGTGCGCTAGACTGTGCCCGACGATGATCGACCGACGCGATCTGGGCCTGTCTTCGCCGAGATCTCCGGAAGCCATCGTTCCCAGCCTAGTCAACCCGAGTTGACAGTTGGTTGCACCGGAAGAAAAATCGACAAGGCGGAAACGTGGCCAGACCCCGTCGTCCGCGCGACTACTAAGAAGAACGTCCGGCGTTCAAGGTGTGAACTCTCGAGAAATTCGTTTAGCGAGATATATATACACGTAGTACAGGTTTCTTTCTAGACTAGCTGGTCAGGTCTATCCGAGCATCAGCGACCGTTCGAACTCCGAAGGACACGGAAAGCGAGAGACTTATTCCGGCGTTATCTGTCGAGAAAGATAACCGGGCCGCATGGAACCTCGCCGACGCAGTGGACAGAAAAACGCAACCGAATAACTATGAGGTTAATTTGTATGAGCACCTTGTTTGAACAGGTCGCGTTGAAGCGGCCTCCTCGTGTCAGCGCGTAGACACCAGCTCGAAATCCTCTTCGGCAGCCTCCGATGCTCGGCCCTAGGCCTGCGCGCGGGAATGGGTTACACCGTTACAGAACAGGAAGCGGACACGGATGTGGGACCACGACTACCGGCAGGCCTATCGAAGAAACGTCGACTATTTACAAAAGGACTCGTCTCGCTCTGATTCTCGCTTAGTGCCTCGTGTTTCATGTTCCTGATTCCCGCTGTCTCTGAATGCGTCGACCATTCTCGCTGCACGCCGACCATCCGCGCGTTCAAGAATCGATCCTACACCGACGACCGTAACACGCCACGAACACCGTCTCGTTCGCCCGTCTACCACCTACGATTCTTCTTTATAACTCGTCAATTCCTTCCGTAAGAAGATCGCGGCGATCATCGTTGTCTCTCTCTCTCTCTCGAGAACGATCCACGGAGAGATCCCAGATCGGGATCGAGATTCGTTTCGGGAAGCGATCAGCACCGCGCGTTTCACGTGGTCGCGCGTCCATCCCCATTGAAAAATTAGCTTCTCGCTAATTGACTTCTTCTTCGCGTCGGTGACGATCGTCTTGGCGGCTGTCGTCGTCGAACGCGTTCTCGACGATGCACGAAGAAAACTCCCTCTCTCTCTCTCTCTCGTTGGTTCCCGGCACGCTCGACTAGTAACACCAAGAGGAGGAATCAGGAGGAACTTGCCTCTCCGGCTGGGCCCCTCACTCGTACTTGTACCGCGCACGCCCTCGTGTGTAGCGTGTGAACAGTGGAAGTAAGAGTGGGGCCCCAGCCGGAGGGGCAATCTTTCTGGGTCCACCTTCTGGCATCACTGCGCTCGACTCGAACGGAAAAGGAAAAGCAGAAGACATTAAGCGCGCGCTTGCGCGGTCTCGGAATAGAAACAACATTCGTAACCGTGTTCACCCACGCGAAATTCACCGTTAAACGCTTTCTCCTCGCTTATACGTAATATATTTTTCCAACAGTTTCCATAAATATCGTTCTAACGACGCGCGGAAGGTCCGTAACAACATTATAAACATCTACACGGCTCTGTCAACGTAACTGATCGAGGCTTGAGAAACTATATGGAAGTCGTACCCGAGGGGGTTCAACGGTCTCTATACATCAGTATAATAATGGTAGCTCGAGTAAATACGAATGGCGAAATTATGCCTCTAGTCGTTATTATGCTACAACTGTGTACACCTTGTGTTTAATATCTGCTCACCTGCATGCTTTCCTCCTATATTTATATACACAACGACGACGCGCTGGCAACCGCGTGTCTCAACGTACTATTTAATTCGATGAAGATCGTTCTCGCGTGCTTTTCGCGCCCCTCGATTATGTTCGCGCTTCTTCGAAACAGCTCTATATAAAACCGGATAACAATTACGGCGACGAAGACTCAAAATTGAAGAATCGACGAATGGCGTTCGATCGGAACGCGTGGTCTACGTTTTCTCCGTGCATCGCAAGACCACCAAGCGAAACGTTCGTTTATTGTCATCTTGAAAGCTAACCAGCACCACGACTCGAGTTTGCCTTTCCGATAATCCTCGCGGCTCTCTCACTGCATCTTTCTCCTTTGGATTCCGATAGAAAACGCCATCTCGCAAGGACAATGTTAACGTCATGTTTTGTCTCTGCTTTGAGAACTCGTCCCCCCTATTGTCGGGTTCCGTCTGTAGTCTAGAACCTAGCGCTCGTTATACAACGACGATATCTTTGGACCCGTGATGAGAAAATAAGGGATGCGGGGTTGCGCGGAGCCGAACTGCACGCGTTCGCGGAATTACTGTGGCTGTGCAACGGGTTTGTTTTGGCTTTTCGTTTTGATCGGATCGCGGACTCGGATCGCGGTCGATGACCGGGAGTCTGTTGTTCGGCAACGGGAGGGAAGTACAACGTCGCGGGAGTCGATATGGCAGGTGCGACACCGCACCGTGCAATTATCTCGGTTCCGATACTCGTTTCGATCTATCGCGTTGTTTGTTATTATAATAAACCGCCACCCTCACGTCGTGTTCACGATCTCCACGTGTTCCTCGTCGGTCGGTTCCGTCGTTATCCTCGAGCACGAAACTCGACGCCTGGATCGCCGCGACCAGTCTGATCGACGATGTAATCGAACGTTCATACCTCGCCGGAAACAGAGCATCTCCGGAGGACTTTGAGACATGCAATCAACTGGTCTACTGAAAAAAAGAACTAGCTAGATTCTATCGTAACAAGTATACCGATCTTCCGTCGACGCTCCGTTTCCCGTTCCGTCGGTCGTTGAACAGTGCCATGGCGCAACGGGCCGTCGAGTTTCGAGCAAACGCGCGTCACGATCCTCTTTTGGATCTGTCCTGACGAGAAATCTCGATCGTTTTTCTCCGAAGAACGGAAACCGTGAACGCGTTGCTCGGACAGCTGTCCACGCGTCCCTGTCGCATGTGACAGCACCTCTCTACCACTCGGAGAAAGTATCCCGTTGTCTCCTCTATTCGAGAGTTCTGTCGATGATGTCTCTTCTGAGAAGTCCTCGTGGAATGGCCAGCCCCGTTTACGATCTGTTTTAAACGAGGCCTGCCACTGCCTCGCGGATCGATCCTCCTCCGTTGGTCTCTTGGATTATCGCAAGGGCGACGTGCTCGGATGATGATAGAGTGTGATTCTGAATGACGGGTGACGATGAAAAGAGAATGATGACCGTGAACGATGAACCTTTTTGTTTTGTGGTGAGTACGAGAGTGATTTTGGTGAACGACACGTAGAATAGATGCTGTCTGTCGGTACCGTCGCTGTTGGAGTCGATGAGGTATCTTTCTGTTCGCTGTCGCTCTCGTTTGTTCTAAGACTCTAGAAAATGCTCTAGACTGCCTCTACGGTTGCGTGTGTGTGTGCACATGACAACATCGAAGAAACGAAGAGAGACCGATATTTGCGTTTTCTACACCATAATTTGACCGTAGCTGGCCTCGAGTACTTATCTGCTATCCTGCTGATCGATCTTCGGCTGATCTCGCCTGCCTTTCGACTCCGATCCTTTCGATGTCTTCCTTTTCCTAGAAACGTTTGTCAGACTGGTTCGACTCTACTTGGACAGTTTCCATACCCGATTTTCATTATCGTTCGACACTCACGAGTGCTCGCAGCTGTCGCCGTTCCTCGTAGCCGGTCTCGGGGAACTCGAATCGCTGCGACGATTCTTTGATATTTCTTCGCCGTCGTCGTCCGACGTTTCCAGGACTCTCGTCAGCAGAGGCGGCGTTCCTTCCGTGCCAGATACACTAAACTCCGCCGACGACTCGATACTTTTTTCATCCTGCGATACGAACATTGCATCATCATTTCACATCGGAGATCGAAAAACATGAAACTTTCCGAAAGGTTCTATTCGATAATAGGTTGTTGCATAGTGAAACAGGGACCGAAAATTACAGTTATTCCAACTTTTTCTATGTCCGAAATCATCGATAAAAACTTTTCTAATAGTTCCATCATAAAAACCACGCTGTAGCTTTAGAATTCGATTACAAGATTTCATGATGAAAAATGAGATTTCCTACGCAACGACCTAATGGTGTTACTTAAGCAAAGATTATTTAAAAAGTACCTCTTTCTTCAGTGTGTCCAACAGCCTTTTTCTGTCAGCCTTCAGTTCTTCAGCTTGTTTGGACTGGGCGGTATTATTGATCCCGGATAGCTCCAGCAGAGCTAGGTGTGCGTCTTTCTCGGACACAGCAGCTTTCAAAGCTTCGCGCCTGTCATTCAACAGAATTTTACGGGTCGATTCGATCGTTTAGTGTTTAGAGCAGTGTTTCTTAAAGTATGTACGCGTTGATTCTAGTGCAAGAATCCTGGTGCAGCGGAAGTTTACTACTGTTGTGCACAAAGAATGTTCACGTTTGCTATTTAATACAGATCGTTCTTAACAGGGGATCCTCGGTGTCGCGACAGTTATAGAACGGATACACACAGATGCCGAAACTTTGGGAAACACTCAACTGTAGAGAAACTGTCGTTCAAGTTACTCACTTCATTTGTCGGAGATCTTCCAACTGCACGGTTCTTTCCTCGGCGAGTTTCTCGAGCCTCGATTCATATTTCTGCAACTTAGAAAGCAGCGGTTGGCAGGTGATGCACCTCAACGCCGAAGCTGATTGCATCGACGTGATTCTTTGCTCTAATTTCGCTACCTGCACAATGTAGATTGCGAACCTTGTTAGAGATCGTTCACAAGGAACAATAGCTAAGATTAACAATATTACAAGATTATCTTAGTCTCGGTCGAACGAATTATCTGCTTACTCTTTGCTGGGCTTCCTTCCTCATCTTCTCTTCATTCTTCCATTTTTTCTCACTTTCGCTGGTAATGACGACGCTCTCGCGAAGGGCTTCGCTCAGTTCCTCGATCCTGCTTCTCCTCTCTATCAGGTCTTTAGACATCAACCGTTCATTATCCTCTTTCTCCTTGATAATGTTCACCAGCTCCTCGATCTGTTCGAGATCGATCCTCTCGTTGAACGCCCTCTCCAGAGAATCCACCTCGTCCTCGAGCTGCTGGATCCTCTCGTCTCTCACTCGGATCTCTTCCTTCAGAACACCTATGTCATCGTACTCGCTGAGCTCCTTCTTTAAGCTTGCCACCTCCTTCCTGAGTTTCGTTATCTCGTCCTTGCACTCGACAATCTGCTGCTCGTACGCCTGGATCTTGTTGTCCTTCTCGGAAATCGTGTGCTCCATCTTCTTCATCTTCTGCTCCTTCTCGCGAAACTCGACATTTCCGTCCATAATGAAGCGATCACAGGGAAAATCGTCCGCGGTCATCGTCGTCCATCTATCCTGGACGTTCCGGTGATTCTTCTGTGCTTCTTTTCCTGCAAAATTTATGCGATCAGACGTTTCGAACAATCGCCCAACAATCAAACATTCAACCCAATATAAACATTCATTGCTACGAATAATAGTAATTACGAAAATCGAGGTGGTAATATCTGGTGATATGCAATTGATACAACACCTGAAGCAATACTAAAATGTTAAAAAAGTAGTCTTGTATCTTTCTCTTTTTTTTTCTTTTCTTTGTAAATACTTGTGTAAAAAGGGATTCTGCCCGCCTATAATAATAATAATAATAATAACAATAATAATAATAATAATAATAATAATAATAATAATAATAATAATAATCATAATAATAATAAAAATGTTAAATTGATTAGATACGAGCATATTTAATGATGTAGATAATAACGGTACACCAATTTTTAATGGTAACTCTGAGTCGCCACGCGAGTGCCAAGGGTTAAATGACAATCACCATCTTCCATTAGATCGATTCAGTTTTGCTCTACGTGCATAAAATCCGCAGTGAAGCAATCGTTGATCGCGCTCTCTTACCTCGACAGTTCTCCTCAACTTTACACAGTTCCTTCTCCAAATAGCCGACTCGGTTCTGCAGCTGTTCTATCTTGCACTCGCGATCCTGCAACTTCATCTTGAGCCCGTCCACGTTGTGCTTCCTGACGTACTCCTCGAGCTGCGTGACCATCTCCTCCAGCTCGATGATCCTCTCCTGATCGATCCTCAGTTCTCTGTTCTCCCCGCTCTTCTGAATCCACCTCTCCAACTCCTGGATTCGCCTGTTCCCAACAGTTACTTGACAACGAAGCTCGTGCAACTCCTTCACGTCAGGATTCTGCTTGAGGAAGTCCTCGAACTCAGCCACGGTGTCCTCCAGTTCCTCGATCCTCCTGCCCTTCCTCTCCACCATCATCTCCAACTCTCTCAAGCTCTCGGTATCGGCGTGCTCTCTGAGAAAGTTCTCCAGAGACTCCATCTCCTGCTCCAGCTCTACGATCCTCCTGTTCTTCGCCTCGATTTCCTCTTTCCAGGATACGCTGCATTCTTTCGTTCTACCTTCGTTCTCCTTCGATCTTTTCGACCTGGTTAACTGATTGTCATCCGTCATCAGGCTCTTCAGGGACTCTACCTCGCTCTCCAACTGTGTTATTCGCGTGTTCTTGGCTTCCAGCTCCCTTCTCCACGAGTCCTTCTCCTCCAGCAGCTTCGGCGCGTAGACATCGTTTCCGTTGTTCAGGGGTCTACGAGCGATCAGTTCGTTTTCAAGCTCGACAATCCGTCGATTCTTCAGCTCTAGCTCCTTTTTCCATCCCTCTTGGTCCTCGAGGTTCTCGTTCCTGGCGTCCTTGATCTTTTTCGAGCACGCGTGTTCCTTCAGCAGCTTCTCGAGGGTGGTAGCCTTCAGCTCCAGCTCGGTAATCTGCCTCTCTCTCGCCTCATAGTCCTTCCTTCTGGCGTCCTCGACGTGTTTCGCGTTCTCCGGGTCCTGTGTGCGTGCGTCGGTGCGCGTGGACGTGGTGTGGGCGGTCGTGGTGCGTGCACGGAGGCAATGTGGGTGGAAATGTAACGAAAACGTGAACGGAAAAACATGGCCGGACATATTATAGTGGGGAGATATACGCGAGGATTAGATTTCGTGCTGAACGACGTAAGGGTGCGCCTCCGAATGGCTGCGAACATGCCTCGAACCGGATCATCTACCTTCTCCTTTTAATTTTCTCTTCCGGTTCCGCAGTCTCCTCAGACTCTTATAGCGCTCTCGGTCATATCTTTACGTTACTAGTTGAATCCATTGTCCCATGACGTACGGTGATTCGAAGGGTCACTCTATCTGACTGACCATCTCTCGGCCGTTATCTTTATATCCCTCCGTGACGTTCTCTGTCTCGACTTCTCAATTTTATATTGTGAAATTGTCTGTATACATTTATATTTATATATCTACATACGTATATCTCTGCAGCGTACGTGTATATACACATGTACATACATGCATCTGTCCTTCTCCGTAGTATTTATACATGTATATATATATATATTTTTTTTTTGTTTCGCATCGGTAATAATTAACATTATTGTTGCCGTTGTCTTCTCCCATTATTTTTACATTTATATTTATATATATATATATATATCTATATTTATTTTTATATATATATATATATTTATATTTATATATATATATATCAATAATTATTGTTATTATCGTCATTATCTTCTCGCTATAATTATTAAATACGTTAACAATGGTCGAAGGCGTTACGTAAAATAATTATATATCTTGACGCGTGTTGTCCATTCAGGCGAGTCAGTACGATCCTCTCGTCTTAATTAGTTCGTAATAATAACGGTTCGTGTACTTGTAAAGTTTTCCGCTTAATATGCAAATTGTACTAAAAAGAACGGAGAAGGCGTCCCCAACGAAAATCGACCTTAGAACAAGCTTTTTAGGAATCCGGCGGGACCCGCCTGTTTTTTTCCCAAGACGGTTCCCCGTGGCAGTCGTTGTCGACATTCGGAAACGCACGATTAGCAATTTCATCGAGTGTGCGAGAAATTGTGCAGATTTTTACGTCGTTCATTACGAATTTACAGTTACGAAATGAAACAGACGGACGGACGGACGGACAGACAAACAAACGAACAAACGAACACAGACAGACAGCAAACACATCGAGCAAGCAGATAACGCGAGCGTGTGCGTGTGTCGTGTCCAGTGGCAGCGTGGAAATTCAAGAAGACAAGAATATTAGTCACGGTCTTGCTGATGGAAAATTCAAAGATTAGTATTTTCTGTATTAAGGATGAATTTTCGGATCGATAAAAGAGGAATCGTTGGTTTTCTACTGACCTCTTGTTGCTGTGCAGTTGCGGCTTGTTTCAACTTGACTTGTGCGGCTTTTAGTGCACTGCGGACAAAGCGAAATGTTTCATTCAGTTTAATAACGCGTATTTATCGAACAACTCCTATCAGGGAATTATACACTAATTTACAAAGTATCCGAACTTGTCACTTACTCTTGAAGTTCTCTAATTTGTCTCTCTTTCGTATTCTGCTCTTCCTGCGTCATCTGCATCAGCTGCAGTAGCCTCTCGGTTTCGGCGGAGCTTCTGGTGGACTCCTCTTTCGCTTTCTCCAAATCTTTCTCCGCTGCCTCGAGAGCCTTCTGCATTTCCGCCAACCTCTTGTCCGGCGACCCACCGCTCTGCAAGAAACAATTGATATCTCGGTCACTCGTTCTCGTTGGAAATTATTTTTAAAAATAGTGTGTGTGTGTGTGTGTGTGTGTCTGTAGACTTTATATAGTTGTAGTGTTCTCGACGAAGACGAAACCGATGCTTACCCTCTGTAACTGCTGCTCCAGCTGGTCCATCTTTGCTTTTCGTTTCTTGAGCTCCTGGTCGAGACCTTGGAGAGTCCTCTCCTTCTCCTCTATTGTTCTAGCTTTCTGTTCGACTGATTTCGCTCGTTCCTCCATCTGCCTTCTCTGCTCTTCCAGTTGGCGTTTCTGTTCTTCTAGGTGTCGTCTCTCTTGAGTAGTATCGGGACCAGGTTTCCCGCCGCCAGCTTGGAGTTTCTTGGTCGCTTCGTGCAAGTCCACCTGCGTCGAAACGAATCGTCAATAGGGATAGTACGTTACGCGGATCAGCTACTTGGCTAGGCGAATCTTTAAAAAGCCGCGACCATTCCGTGCGAGTTCGCGAGTTGCTCGGGGGTGGGTATTAGTTGGCGATTTGCTGGCGGGCTTCGCGTCGACTCGAATCATCGCATTGATCGCACTCGCTCTCGATCGAATCGCGATGGTCACGGCGCGTAATCGACGGATGCATGACACGCAATCGAACAAAAGAAAGAAAGAAAAAAAAAAGAAGAAACAAGTCGCACGCACAGGCGAGGAGAATGCTCTCCCGCAGTTTGCCACGGCGAACTATATAATATGTACAAATACATACACATAAGTATACAATGAGAGGAACGGTGTTCGCACGTTGCTGGTTTTTCCTATCAACTGTTTTATAACATCGAGTTGCGAGAAGCGAGTATTTTCGTAAACGTGCAGGCTAAGATGTAATATATTTCGTAACGAATATTGGTAGCGCTAGAAAAGAAAAAGAAAATGAAAATGCTATCAACGGTCGACAGCAAGAGTCAACAGCGCGCGAATACTCGTTTTCCCTCGCTGTACGCTTGGAGATAAAAAATGTACAAGATGTAAAAACAAGATGCAATCGATGGCTGGTGAACACGGCCAATTTTGTGGAACGGAACAATCATTTTCTATCTCTGGCATCATCGATACAGTGCATGCTCGTCAAACGAAAACCTAGGGTAACGGAGAAATCGTAAGAAGTAAGAAATTCTCTCGCTTCATTGGACGCGCAACAGAACAGTAGCGATAACAATAACAATAACGTGTAGAGATACGCGTTCGAGCGACGCGGGGGACGATCGTCGCCGACGCTTCGATTGCTCGTCAGGAACGAGATCGAGAGATCGCCGTGGACGCGACGAAAAGGAAAAGCGATCTCGTTCGGGTTCTCGTTCGGGTTCTCGTTTGGGTTCTCGTTCGTCGCCCCGTCGTCGCAAACGCCAATAATAGATAACAATAAAATATAAAGATAACAGGTAAAGAGGATCGGCGTGTGACACAGAGTCGAATAAATTAAAACGAACGCAAAAAAATCTAGAGCAAAATGAGCGCGAATGGGGTGGGTGGGGTGAGGGGTTGGGATGGGGAGTTGTGGTTGAGTCGGAATGGCTGGGATCGGGAGAGAGTAAAAACGGGTCTTTGAAGTATTGGAGGATGAAATTATGATGAAGGCGATGTTGCTTCGCTGTGAAGTGTGACGGACGCCCCGAGATTATACATGTACGCAACACAAAGATGAGAATGATGTGCGGGGTGCATCGCATCCGGTTGAACATCTGTATACACGTACGTATATATACATGATCGTTCGATCAGTTCTATTGTTATCGATCTCTATTTATATATTGTATATATGTATATATATATACTATACATATATATATATATATGTATATATATTTATAATATTTTTTTGCGGCGTGTATGAGCTGTGGGCGAGATTATATTCTGCTTCGTCGACGACGAAGGCAGAGGCTGTGCGGTTCAAATGAGAAGACATAGAGAGACTTGAGAGGCCGCGCGCGGCCATTCGTGTCGGTCATCTCAGCCGATCGTCGACAACTATATATGTATATCAATCAATCGTATATCGATATCAGCCAATGACAGCCAATGACAGCGAATGAGAGCCAACGAAAGCAACGGTCTGCCAGAAGACAGTGGTAGTAGTAGTAGTAGTAGTAGTAGTAGTAGTAGTAGTAGTAGAGTAGTGCAGACAACAGAGTGCGGGTGTAGGCGATGTGGTGTTGTGGGTGGGTAGCAGATCGGTGCTGCTAACCTGAGATTTCTCGAGTTCCTGGCACAGCATTTCGATCTGCGCCTGAAACCGATCGCGCTCGACAGTCTGCTCAGCGGTCTCCTTTCGCGCGCGTTCAAGCTCCTGTCGCAGCCTGGCGGCCTCCTGGCCGTTCTTCTGCGAGGCCGGCTGCTGCTGCTGCTGCTGTAGCTGATGAATGGTCGTCTGCATCTGCTGGATCTGTTGTTGCTGCGCGTGCAGCTGCCTCTCGGTCGTCTGGATACGCTTTTGCAGTTCGGCGGCCTGTCGTTCGGCCGCGTCCGCCCGCTGCTTCTCCGTCTCGCACAGCTTCCGCCATTGCTCGAGCTGCGCCTCGCTGCCGCCGACCGCCGTGTCCCTCGAGGCGATCTGCTTGTTCAGCTCCTGCATCCGTTTCTCGGCCTGCTCGGCTCTCTGCCGTTCCATCGACTGTGCCTGCGTCAGATTCTGCACCTGCTGCGTCAGCCGGTGCACCTCTCGCATCTGCGCCTCCAGGGCTTCCTTCGCTGCCCTGTCGGGCGTCTGCGCGTGTGCCCTCTGTTGCTGGAGCTGTTGCAGTCGTCGCACCTCCTCTCGCTGCCGCTCCAACTCCGCCTCGTTCGCGTTCAACTCCTGCTGGAAGTTGACCAGCATCTCCTGCGACTTCTCCAGCTGTATCACCAGCTGGTCCCGTTCCACCTGCAGCTGCTTCGCCTCCGCCTCGAGCTTCTCTTTCACCTTCTCGATCTTCTCCCAGTGTTTCTCCCGGTTCTCGAGGATCGCCGCGTTCTTGTCCCGTTCTCGCATGGCGATCTGCAGATCGTGCTGCAGACGCGCCATCTCCTCGTTGCCCACCATCTGCTGTTGCTGTTGTTGCTGTTGCTGCTGCTGTTGCACCCTGCGCAGCTCCTGCCTGAGCGCCTCGCGTTCGTCCCTGAGCAATTGAATCTCCGCGGCGACCCGTTCCATCTCCTTCTTGTTCGCCTCGGCTGCTTCTTGGTACTTGGCAGTCTGCTTGTGCGTCTTCTCGAGCTCCTTCGCCAGTCTGCCCGCCTCGAGCTCCACCTGATCGCGAGCGACGATCGCCTTGTCGAGGCTGGCGCGCAGCCGTTCGACCTCGATGCTCGCGCTCTCCGATCTGGTCTTACCCTCGGTCTGCATCAGCCTCTCGAGCCGGACAATCTCGACGCGGAGCTTCTCGTTGTCCGCCTCCAGGGCGTCCGCTCTCGCCTTCACCTTGTCGTGACGGTCGCGTATCTTCTCCGTTTCGATTTTAGCCCGCTCGATCTCGCCGCGATTCCGTTCCTGCGCTGCGTTCGCCTTGGTAGCCTCCTCGCGCGCCCGCTCGAGCTGAAGCTGCGTCTCGTGCAGCTTCGCCTCGAGCTCGGCGTGGCTGGTCTGCGTCCTCTTCAGCTCCGACTCCCGCCCCTCCAGACGTTCCCGCAGCTTATCCACCTCCTGCTGTAGCCTACTACCCTCGCTTTGCCACTTCTCCTGCTCGTACTGGTATTTACCTCGCACGCCCTCCGCACGTTCCAGATCGGCGCGCAGCCTCGAGGCGTCCTGCTCAGCCTTCCTCGCTCGCTCGAGCTCCGCCAGTGCCTTCTCCAGACGATCGCGAAGCCGCTCCACCTCCAGCTTCGCGTATTCGTGCTCCTCCTTCTGCCGTTCTTGGCTTTCCTGATACTTGCCGAACCTGGCCGCGTACCTTTCGCACTCCTCGCGCGAGCTTTCCGCCTCCACGCGAAGCCGTTCCGTTTCCGCTTGCGCCTTTCGCACTTCGGCCTGCTGCCGATCGTGCTTCTCGTACATTTTCTCGATCTCCAACTGCATACGCGCCAGCTCCTCCTGCGTCTTTTCCGTCGCCGCCTGCGCCTTGTTCAGCTGCGAGTGCGCTCGCTCCAGCTCGAAACTGATCCTCTCGTTGTCCGCCACCAACTTCTCCCGCTCGTTCTGCAAACGACGCAGCTCGATCTGCGACTTTTCGTATCGCTCGCGAACCATCTCCAAATCCACCGTCAACCTGTCCAGATCCTCCTTAGACTTCTCCTCGTGCTCTTTCGTACGGCCCAGCTGAAGCGCCGCTCTGTCGTACAGCTCCTGCACGTGGGCCAGTTCCTCTTGGGCCTTGCGCGCCTCCTCGCGACTCTTCGACGCCAGCATCTGCTGCTTGTCCGCCTCCAGCTCCAGTCGATCCTTGTCCGCTTCCATTACCTCGATACGGTTCTGCAGACGGTACACCTCGCTCTGGGCTCTGTTCAATAGTCACACACAAATAATTACCATTTACAATTCACTACTCCAACAATATCGACAGTCAACTGTTGTTTAACGCTTTCACTGCCGATACATTCCACAGTCACCTTCGACGTTACGGTGGAACGAAAAAAAAACCAAAACAAACTTGCCTTTTATCTTTCAAACTTTTTGTCTTTTTATTCCAATTCTACCAATACGATATTTAGGAAAATCTACGATGCGTTTACTTTGTGAATTGTTCTTTGGTTTCAAAACAAGATAAAAATCAATAAATCAATAGTTTAACTAGCTTCTGGCACTCTGAAACGCCTGTGCACCACTGGAAAAATAATCTCTTCTTTCATATTGAAATAGCACGATTAAAAGAAAATGAAGGTACAAGTTGCGCGCAACGGTTTCTCGGTGAAATATCAAATGAAACTCTATACCTGTCATACTTCTCGCGCATCTTCTCGAACTCTTTGTTCGCGTTCTCCCGGTCCTCGTGGGCCTTGTTCATCGCGTACTGCGCCTTCTCCACTTTCTCCTTGAGAATCTGGATCTCGGTGACGGCGTCGTCGCGTTCGAGCTGTTTCAAGAAGAAAAACGAATCGTCCGTTAGCACCAGCTCTCTTCGAGCATGATCGGTGAATATACGGAAGAGTAGCAGAACGTCGCACTCACCGTCAGCTTCTGATGGGAGTTGTGCACCTTCTCCCATCTCTCCTTCACCATCTCGAGCTCCGACAACAGGTTCTCCTTCTCTCGTTGCATCTTCGCTGCCTGGCTCTGCTGGAACTCTATCCTCTCGTGCAGCTTCTGCATTTCCTCTTGGAAGCCGTCTCGCTCCTTCTGCAGCCGCAGCATTATGAGCTGCCGGAAGCGGGAAGCGAGAGCGTCACGATTACTTTAGTTTCTTGTCGCTTTCACGGATTCGTGTGATTCGAATAGGATGTTTACTCTCGCGAGCTAATGCCAGAATAAAATTCGGGACAATCGGTAGAAAAGTCGTGTTTGGACGCATCGAATCCTCGTACCTGAGCCTTTTCGTATTTATCCTGGAGCCGGTCCACTTCCATTTGAATCGTTTCCCGTTCCTTTTGTATTCTAGTCGACTGTCCGAGGGCTTGGTCCAGTTGGCTCTGGAGGTTCCCGAAATCGTAGTTCTGCTTCTCTCGTTCCATTTGCATCTGTTCGGGACATTTCGACTTTGATTTCGGCCCCGACCATACATTACACAGAGTAGTAGTCCCCGTGCACATTCGACAAGCATCTACTTACCCTGCGAATCTCCGTCTGCATCTTATCGAGCTTCTCCTGAAGCTTGTCCGTCTCGCTCTGCGTCTTGTCCAGCAGAGTCTGCAGTTTGTCCTGCTGGAGCTGTGATTTGCCGAGGGTCGCCTGAGTACGTTCGAGCTCCTCTTGCGCCTTCTCGAGATCTGCCATCGCCTTGTCCCGTTCCGAGTGAAGCCGAGCTACCGACGCTTGTGCTCGATCGTACTCGTCCCGAAGGCTCTCCTGCTCGCCTTGAGCATTTTCCAATCGCGCCTTCAGCCTGTACACTTCACCCTGACTCTTCTCCACCTTCGGAAATCACGAAAATAACAATAGAGATGGGCTCGACGATAACGTTTACAACTGCGCCCTCGAACTCTGCCAGTGTCTACGCTCTTCTACCAACAACCACGAGGCGCAAACACTTTCGAATACAAATTTCACCAGTTCACATAGAACAAATTACAGCGGTCTCCTTTATCGCTGATAAAGCTTTTGTATCTGGTCTCTAATGGTAAAAAGATTCCCCAGCTCCGGTTTTGGTGTATTCCGGCATATTCGAATGTATCGTAGTATATTTTTGTTTATTCGAGTCCGTTATCAACGAATCCTAGTCCCGCGCGTTTCATCGGCAGTGTAGGTTGGACGGAGCCAGGCCAAAATTAACTAATCTCCTTTAACGTCGTAATATACCTACCCTACCGTAGGGTAGGAAATGAACCTTCCGAGACCGTCGCGTCGTTGCCTTAACAGCGCCGCCATTAGACTAACTACACGCGTGCCACCTCCGTTCCGTTATTAATACGAAGTCGATGTGTTCCCTGTTTATCGCGTGGCACTAATTAAAATCCAAAATTTCTCGTTCGAGCCCTACGAGCGCGCCGCGATCGTTTCCCTCGCAGCGGCAATTTCTCAACCGTGTGTCCCTGGTAAACGATCAAACATCCATCGAAAAATAACAGCAACGAGAAACACGGGGGGATAAAATCGGTGCTAGCGGAAACATTGGTCGAATTCTTAAAATCGGTCTTCCCGGCAGCGGTAAGAACACGAGCGCGCAATTTTACGGACACTTGGCCGGCAGTTTCATTTACCGGTTCGTTTCGCGCCGTCGACAAAGGCTGTAAGAACGTGGGCGTGATTGGAAATTAGATCGAATCGGGATAGATCCTCTCGACTCAGCCGCGAGTTCGATTCTCGATTAAAGTCGATTGTTCTCCTGTTCTCCCTGTTCTTGGGAACGGAACGAACTTGCCGTGTCGATTCGATGGCCGATTAATCGCCGCCGGAACGTTTCGACTTTAGACAAAGAGAGGAACCGGTCTAGGCCACTTCCTGATTTTGGTGACCGTTGCGCGTCGCCCCGCCGCTAGTTAAATCCCCGAATCGTAGGACTCGAGTAGCTAAAGACAACGGTGAAACGGCTGGATGGGTAAAATGGCACACCTTTGTTTCTCGCGGATAACTGATCTAAAAGAATAATTCTGGAATAATGTCTTTATCGGTTTCCTCTTTTTTTTTCTAGTCGATCGCGAACCGTTGAGCGGACTCGTTACCAGTGATAGTATGAAAAGTTTCGAGAACCAAGATACTTATTCTAATCGAACCAAGCTGTTTTGTACCATTAGAGATGGAGTGGTTACGCTGTTGGGAAAAGTTCCCAAAAGTATCCTAAAAATCGTACGCTACTGGGCGAGTTTGATACTCGCAAGGACGTTCGAGGAGGAAGAGGGTTACCTTTTCTTGAAGGGCGGCGGCCTCTGCCCTGGCTCTCTCGTTGTCGGCCTGCGTGACCCTGAGCTCAGCCTGCGCTCTCCTCAGTTCCGCAGCCGTTTTTTCAGCGCGTTCATGGATCCTGTCCATCTCCTGGGTGGAGCCGATGGCACTCCTGCCATAGCTGCTCTGCGATCTCTCCACGTCATGCTTGAGTCGCTCGTTCTCCAACTCCAACCTGGTTATCCTCTGCTTGGCAGCCTCCCAGTCGGCTCCGCTGCGACCAACCTCGGACGCAGCTTTGTCAAGCTCGGCCTTGCTCTTACCCAGCTCCGACTGCGAGCTCTCCAGCTTCGCTTCGAGCCTGTCCTTTTCTGCCTGCGCCCTCTCCAGCCGGGCGCCCAGTTTCTCGACCTGTGGACAAGGTCCAGCCATGTCTCAGCTCTTGGCCGATGCGACCAATGTCTTCCTGGCTCGGGCAATTTTCTTCTCCATTTCGAATTCCGATCGATAAACCGTGTACGCTAACGAGGAACATCGGCCAACCGGCACGGACCGGCCCGTCTTTGCTACCATATTCTTACGAATATACAGTACGCTGTATACATATATGTATAATATATAAGCATAATTTTACGAGCATTATCTAACAGTGAAATAAAGCTAACTTTTATCTTTCGATGGTCATGCTTTCTTAGCAAAAACCTATGCATTTACGCGTTCAATCATTACATTTATACCGAAGGAAAAATTTTATAGCGTATACATACGTAATAATAGAAATGAATGATATAATGACTTTTCGTAATTTTATGCACATGCTCGTGTAACAGTTATGGCAATTTATACGGGCGATATTAGCAACGGAATGATCGATTACAGCCACTAAGTGTCCACGGTTCGAAGGATCATCAAAAATATTCATTCGGGTTGAGAAAAAAACGAGAAAATGATGTGCACCAGTTCACCGTTGAATCATCTATAATCTATGCGATGAATTTGATTTACAAAAAGCTGAATTTGATCTTTCGAATGAGCATTGTTGTGCGAGTAAATTCCAGAGAATTCAGTTCGCTGGAACGACTGACTGAATACGTTGAAAAACAGTGGGTTTTTGCGGACTAGATACGGGCCGTCGAGCTTTTTCGCATCGAGTTAACAAAGCTATCCTTGAAGAGGTTAAACAGGAAACTCTCGAATGACAGGGAGAGATGATGGGGATGGGGATGGGGATGGGGGGGTTGGGGGTGTGGGTGGGGGGACTCACCTCAGACTCGAGGGCGTGAATTTTCATTTTGTACTCGGCGATTTCCCTCTCGTGCAACTCCCTTTCTTCCTGCTTCTCTTGCTCCGCCCGGTCCCTCTGCTCGCGTAATTGCGCCATTTGCTTCTCCTTATCTCCTATCGCCTCCTCCAGGCTACTGAGCGCACCTTCGCTGCTGCAGTTGTGCGCCTGCATCGCCGTTAGCCGTGCCCTGGCCATGTCGACCTGGTTGTCCTTCTCCTTCAGCAGATCCTCCAGATTCTCGATCTGAAGTTACAACCACTTTGCCGTGAGCGCCCGAGATCGCTTTCAGTAGAATATCAAAGTACAATCGGGAAGAATCGGCGGGCCAACAAAAGCTTTCTTAGAGCGCCGAGGGCACGTTAACGATACCTACGGGGTTCGAGATGGTCGTTAAAGGTCTTAGGTGAATAATATTTATACCAGGATTCGGGATACGAAACCGGAAGAGGAAGAAAAACAGGCAGCGAAATCTTTCTGCTGTGCGGAGTTGCCAAGTGTTAAGAAGCTTTATTCTGCTTGTCTCCCAAGAAGTCCCCCGTATTAGTCAAAGTGGAAGGAGCACGCTCCTCCCACCAACGCCCCGGAGTGGAAGTGGAAAATCGAGTGATATTTTCTTGAAAAATGAACTTCCTCGTATTCAATTGTACAAGGTTCGTATTTCTTTCGAAATATATTCATCTGCCTCGAAAATAAAGAAATTCATCAGAAACGTTCATCAGAACATTCAGCAGAAAGATGTTCATCTTTATCCGAATCCCCTGGCTAAAATGTTTAATATTTCTTCTCTGCTCTTTCTCTCGAGTGAAAATAATTACTTTACGATAGGAATTTACTCTAACAATGAAAAATTCATTTGAATTATGTATGATGAAAACAATAATGCACAGCGACGGCACGGAGGAAATTGTCAAAATTCCTCATCTTTGTGAGAAATGTCTTTCGAGCTCCAAATCGTCCAACATTTCATTTAAATTATCTGGAAAAGTATTAAATAAGTAACGAGTAAACAATTTTAAATGATATTCTTAGACATTAAGATTTAAACAATGAATTACAAAATTAATTGAAAAAATATATAATATACTTATTTCGATAATTGGAAATAATTACTAGTGGATCCGAGTCATGTTTTAATAAATTTTAGTGAAAATTTCAGCCCGATATCTGTTGTGGTTCAAGAGTTGTAGTGAAAGGTCTCAACATTAGAAATGCTAGGCGTCAAGGATGAGGATAGGAAGAGAGCGGGGGGCCCGTTTGCCCTTGTGCTGTCCCGCGAGACTTCTTGCGAGGCACGAAACAGTAAGCACCAAGAATCGTGAATTGTTTACTCTAGGTCAATGATATCAGATTGTTGCACTGAAAACGCGAGGTTCTATAAGGTTTTGCACTCCACCATTAATCCTTTTTCTAGATCACCTCTTTGCCCTCGAAATCGACTCTTTTGCGGTTCTTCGTCCTTTTGCACATCAAATTCACCCTCAAACAGATCAGATTCTACTTCTTGTAAATCAAATTCACCCTTTTGCAATTCAAGTTTTTATGTAAACTTGCATTCTTAAGCTAATCTAACAGAAACAAAATCTACGACGTAAAGTTATTATTCCGAAATAAAAATTGTATTGCGTATACATATGTGATCACACTTAAATGTAAAATAATATAAAATGCTTATTTATCGTAAACAATATTTATGCGTACACGCACATAGATTCGTATATGTAATGATTGTAAATAATTATGACAGTCTGTATGAGTGATTAGTTGCAACAGAATGATTAATAACATTCCACTAAGTGACCATGGGAAACATTCAAGATCACGAAAAAGAAACGACGAAATGACATTGTTGTACCGTTGAATCATCTACAAGATGAATTTGATGTACGAGAAGGTGAAATTGATTCGCAAAAGCGTGAGTTTGATTTGCAAGACGATGAAACAAGACCTGGAAAATGGTTAATTTTTAGTGCAGAGAGGTGAGTATGATCTACAAGAGGATTAATCTGTAGTGCAAAACCTGTATAATGCTGATGTTATGTCTGCAGGTGCGCTATACAGGATGTACCAAAAGTGTTGTACTTCCTCGAAAGGGGTGCAGTATATTTTTCTAGTAATTTTTTCCTTTGCGAGAATATTCTCCGGGACATTATCACAGAGTTCAGAGGGGAAACGAGAGTTTCCCCACTTTTTTCCTGCATCATCTTTAGCCTGGAACTAAACCTACATCATTTCAAACGTGATTAAACGGATGAAAATTAAACGGATTCTGACTCGTGTTTGGAACGATGTAGGTTCAGCTTTAGGCTAAAAGACGATGCAGTATAAAATGGGGACACCATGGAAATCACCGACACGATTTTCGTCAAATCTGGAGTTGGTGCATTTTCGCAAAAGAAAAAGTTACGTTTAACGAGCCCAGGAACCACCCGATCCGACAAGGCACAACATTTTTGGGCCAGCCTGCACAGTTATTCAAAGCCCCGAAATTCGAAGATATTTGCGAGAATCTTGGAAACGAAGAATGTGAACGACTAAACAACAAACCGGACATTTCGTACTGCAACAACCTAGCGCAGTGATGGGCACGTTTTCCTGCCGCAGGCGAGAAGCTTCTCCCACCAACGTTGCCGTTGGTGGGGGAATCCGGCAGCTCAGGGGCCCCTACCGTGGTGCTCATCACTGGCCAAGCGTCTCAACGCGGATTATGAACGTAAATGCTAACTTACCTGCCATCTGGTCACCACCACATCTTCTCAGACATCATTCGCAACATTTACACAACTACGCTCGCGGTAGCGGCAACTAATAATCAATAATCACATACTGCAAAAAAGAAGAAAAAACTCGGAAAGAAACGTTCTCCGATGCAACTGGTGAAAAATAATAACCGCGAGGAGGCGTGTGTTGGTACTGCGTTCGGCGCGCCAATAATTGATGATGACAGTTCGAGAGGGATCCAAAAGGGGAGGGGGATTGTTCGTCATCGATCATCGGCGCAACAACAAACGGACGCGGAGCGTATGCGCTGGTGTAGCAAAAAAAGAAGAAAAAAAACAAGAACGAGCAAAGAAAAAGAAAACGCTAAGTAATGTACAACGGCTTTATTGATAAATGATACATGAGAACTGGTCAACTAAAGGGGAGGCGAAACTCAGGGATAAAGTGCGGCTATTTCCATACATCGACTACGAGATGTGCGCTCAACGAAACAACAAACTACAAAAAAATCGTGTCGCAGAAGCACGCGCGCGTCTCACACACATACACTCACACAAACACGCACACACACACACGCACAGATACCAATCGACGACGGGAAGAAAAACTCTCATACATACGCGCTCCCTTGGTCGCGCATTGTGCGAACATTCGCACGCTAAGTGGTTGGTTTCCCTTTGATCCACTGGGTGGCGGCTAATTAATCGCCAGCGGAAACCACTTTCGACCCGGTCGCATAAACGAACGGAGTACCAGGGAGGACCGATGATGATTTACGCTTCTTTTGCGTGGCGCATCTTGATGGGCTGAGGTGATTGAGTCCACTTTTTCAGCGTTTACGAGCGCGGTCCACTTTGTATCTTTCGATATCTCCTTTCTTTAATTGAACGCCGCGGCGCTTCTCTTTGCTAATTAGCAGACTCGAGGCGCGATTGCCATACGGTAAGCAGTATCAATCGACTAACGCTTACACGCTGTTACGCTTCTAGAGGGTGACTACACGGAGGTCATTTACTCGTTACTCGGCTTTGATCGTCCCTGATTGACTTTGCGATAGGCCAGTCGATAGCTTATTCAACGAAAATACTTTGTGCCAATTTGATCGTGACTTGCATCGCTGAACGAACGAAACGGTAAACTATTCCATGTCCGTTCAGATAAATGTTGAAGGCCTGTGCAAAACGAGGATAACTCGATGCCGCCGAGGTGACGAAGGAGATGGCAACGAATTATAAGTGAAACAATTCGGCCTTTGGTATTCTTATAACGATAATTTGATCAAGATCAAGTCACCCCTATCGTACACAGACCACCCAATTGCGGAAGGAAGGGTGCAGAAGACGGGACAAGTTGACGCGTTAACCCTGAGGGGGCTAAGTTCGAGATCCAGGCGTCTACCGGTGCGAAAGAATAGTCGAAAATCGAGAAAGAAGATTCATAGTCACTCACCTTGCGCTGAAGTACACTGATCTTCCTGTCCTTGATATCCATGTGATCCTTGAGCTCGGTCAGCTCGGTGTTCATACGATTTCGCTCCTGTTGCGCCTGCAAGGCCGCTTGCGTCTTCTTCTCTATCATCCGGTTCTTCTCTTCGAGCCTCTGCCGCATTTCCTCCACCTGAGACGTACACACGTGAACATTATGCACTGCAAATGACTTTGATCAGCCCGATCCGCATTGTACACTGTACACGCATGCACGCGACTACGGACAATTCCAGAGAGAGAGAGAGAGAGAGAGGCTTCGAACGACCCAGTTTCCTGCTGACCGGCCTTCCGTTACCCCTGTCCACCTCCCCTGAGTTCGATTTGCCGGTTACGATACGATCGAGAATATCTCAAGACTCGATTCCTTCGACGTTGAACCAACTTCCCTGTATTGTCGCTTTCCCATGCATTCTAAATTGTGATAGAAGGAAGCTGGACCGCGCGAACTTCTTTGGCAATTCTTTTGGAATTTGGAGTGTACGTTTTCGTTAGAATAACAGAATGCGTCGAAATTTCAGCACACGATTCAGATGCGCGTTGTATATTCGCGGGTAAGCGGATACCCGAAATGTCTGGTTGAGCCAGGTTGGATCAAGATACCGAGAGAGAGAGAGAGAGAGAGAGAGAGAGAGAGAGAGAGAGAGAGAGTTCGGGCAACCGAGCCGACCCGAGAACCCGACATTTCGGATACCCGCAAACAGCTGGTGAACATATATGTATACAGTTGAATGTTGAACTTACGTCAGCCTGCAGCATATTGTAATGTTCCTCTTTGGCGCAGAGCGACTCCTTGAGCACGGTGATGTGCCGTTGGTAGTCCTGGTGTTGTTCCTCGAGGGTCTTCATCTTGGCGGACATGGCAAGTAGCTCCTGGTCCCTGCGCTGCACTTCGGTCCGTAGCTCGTCCAGCTGCGAAAAGATTCGTCGTCCAGGAGAGGATCAGTCCGCGCGCACGGATAACACCTCGACGACGACGAAACAACGAGCGACGAAGGCGGCCAGGGCCAGGCCTGTCGTCTCTCCGTCGTGGCCGAGCACGACGACGATCAGCTTCGATTCTGGCATTTCTCGGTAAACGGGACGTAATCGGCTGTGAAAACGGGTCGCCGTGCCGCACGCTCGACCATTTTCGTTCCGATCCGCCAACTGTTCGACTTGCTAATCGCTTCGCGAAATTTCCGTGCCGCCCGGCTCGGCTCTTGGAGAAGAGAGGATCCGCTTCGGTTGGCTTCGAGCTTGAAAAACTTTCCCACGAGCTTCTATAGCCGAGATCGTGCATCGGCTTCCGGTTCGATCGCGTCCGGGACCTCCGCAAGGATCGAGGATCGAGTTAGCCTGTTAACCGGGATTCGTTTGTCGGTCAATTCGCTTTTTCGACGGTCTAATTTCGCACAATCCTTTTTATCAGAATCGATTCGAACGTCGATCTATTTGCCAAGGATCTTCAAGATCCATTCGCTCTCGAAGAGGTCAAGAAGAGAACCGATCGCGATTGCCTGGCTGTGCCCATTCATTTAGAACAGAGCCGGGAACAATTTCCCGCTCTTAGCTTGACTTTATTTCCAGAGCCGGGGACGATGGTAGCTACTGGAGATAGAAGAGAGAAACAGTGCGCGGCCCATGGGCCGAGAGTTCCCCGAGACTCTGATTTCAGAACAGGGAGTTCCAACTTGTTCCTCTCTGAGAACCGTAAGGTTCCACCATTAGTCAAACCTCTTAATATGTCAAACTACTGCGTACAGCCGTAGAGTTAGTGGGCGGCACAGCGGCACGGGAACAGGGACCAAGTTCTACGGCAGAGCCGGGCAACTTCTTGCTCGCCGTCGCTGTGCGACCTCCTCCAGGGTTTGCCGGTTCTCCCATTCTTTTCTCCATTTCTTGCTTGATTTTACCACGGTTTTTATTTCCAGAACCGGATAGCTGGCGCGGTAAGACGGCCACACACTATTTCATTCGCAAGTCCGAATGGTGGGAGACGCTGGTAAACACTAAGAAGTCGCGTACGATTCGCGTGCTACAAGTTGGAACACCCTGATTTCGTATATTGAAATCGCTGACCCAGGGCTCGTGGCCACCATTTTGTAGGGGCGGCTGAGTATCCGGAAATTAGGGTTCGGTCGGTTTCGGTAGTTTCCTCGGGTTCAGGTCGGAACTCGAAAATTCGAATCCGATAAAGTCGGACTTTACTCTTGTTTTAATTATTAGTGGATTCAGCAGTAATTACAAATATTGTTGTTATCGTTGATGACGAAAACTCAGGCGTGATAAGAAGAATTTCCCCTGTTCGAACCCGACATTATTGGGTTCACAGCCATTAATACCGTTTTGCTTGGCAAGTATTTAGCGGAACCAGTTTTCATCGACGCCACCGTTCATTGAAGGCAGCAATAGCCTTCAGCAAAGGTAATGTCTTCTCGGTAGTACTTTTCTTATCAGCAAGTCAAAGCAGTTACACGTATATGCAGCGCGGTGCGCGGTCAATGTACGCTTTTATTGCCCACTTAGCTCTCTAGTCTCGAGCTACCCTTATCAATACTAAAGATCGAGCTTTGCGGTTGGACTCGCGTGTTTCACTCTTACTCTCGAGGGACATCAATCTCAATCAATCCCTCCTGATTTTCAGAAAACTCTACAGTCGAATTGGTTGATTCGAGTGAAATTATTGTTCGAAAATCGTTAGCATCGAGAAGATTAACGGAAAAGAAATTCACTTGGAATTATTAAATGTTCGGTGTACAGTTCGATTTTCTTGAAAATTCCTTTATATTAACGGTCAAGGGGTGGCGAATCGATGATACTTTATTCTATTGTATTGGCATTGGCGTCGATGAAAACTTTTTTTCGAAAAATACTCGGTAAAACCTGAGAAAATATAGTTCTCTGAAAAAAGAAACAATGGATCGAGGATAGTTATCCGGTGCCTAAACTAAGGAGACCGAGTCTATTCACGAGTCTTTCCGGTTAACAGGATAATCAAGCTAAATCTACGAGCATTGCGAGGTCAGCGTACACGTGGCGCCGGGATAAATTGTTTCGGATATCATCCTGGCGGGTCTGTTTGAAAACGGTCGATGCGCGGTTGTTGAAGAGTGCCGTTCGACAGACTTGTTCCTCTTCAGGGCTAATCGAGGCAGCCTTGGTTCGTCGTGCTCGGCCAGGACTCGTATACTGAGCATGCAGCGATATCGAGACCAACGATACAAAATTACAAACAGTGTTTCCTGCGTGTACGAGAGATACATTGATTACGTGTCGAACGAGTGTAAATGGGATGGAGTTAGACGAGATTCAGGGAGATTCGTGGGAGCTGTGGAGATAGATTAGGACGTATTATGTATATAATATAGATATTGTGTTCTCTCTCTTTGATTATCGTGTACGTACCTACTACGCTCGTCTGATCTACTCTGGTGTCGGCAGGCCGCGTGAGGATCCCGTCGCGAGATCTCTAACAATCGCGAGAGCCCGCGTCGGGATCGTAAGCATAGTTATACACAGCTAAACGTTTCACTATCTAATCGACTAGCATAGTACGCAGCGTGGAAGATATGTGTCGCGACCCTCTTCGAGCCGATGGTCGAAGTAAAAGTCCTACTACTACTAGATTTCCCGGTCTACTAAGAAACCAGAATTCTCATCGGGAAATCTCTGTCCGGAAGATAGAGTGTATTCGGTAATGGAAGGGATAACCAACTTGAAGAGTCTATGACGAGAAGCATTAGTCTCGCTGAAAATAGGGGATTCCCGGCTCGTCCAACGAGACCCCTGCGTCACCTACCTTTCAATGCGGCTGCGGCATTGGTTCCGGTTCGTGAAACAGTTCCGCATCACCGGTATTTTCTATGCTAATTATTCTACAGCTGATCTCTGTGCGAAATAAACATTTTTCTTTTATCTGAATTACAACAAACTGAAAGATACTTATTTTCTTTCTTAATGTGTTTAATAGGTTGACAATAAAATAACAGGTTTTTCAAATTCTCCTAATGTTGTCAATGTTTTAAATTACACCCGCTCGTAATTCCCCCATAAATACACAAAACCCGCTTGCTATTAATTATATGATTTTAGGAATTATTCTACAATCCGTTCAGACCGTACAGTCTTGGTGGGATCTTCTAAGCGAGAAATCTTTTCGTCGATGAACACAAAACTTTGCATAAAGATTAGCAGTCTAATAATGATAACTGAGAATTTTTTTTAGCTGATTCCGATATAATTTTTTCGCTTACCAATTCCGTTCTACTCGCAACTGTTTCAGAACCTTTATAAAAGCTTCGCTACATGTATTTTCGTTCGAGTAGCAAACTATTGTGAGAGTGAGTTACTTCGACCAAAGGGTGTCAGAGTCGCGGCCACGAGAGGTCGTGCACGCGCGTAATCTCACGCATTTGCCCAATCAAAGCAGGATCGGGAATCGGTGGGTCGATCGGGCCCTATCGATCGTCGGGCCCGATCGATCGTCGATCCCGTGCCTCTCCAGCGTTCTATGTCGTGCCAAGTAAGAAACAGATTCTACGGAGAGACGAACGATCCTCGCGACCGGTGTTCATCGTCTCGGGTTCCTCGGTGTTTCTCATCGACGGCCACGAAGAACCACAATCGGTAATGAAAGGACGACGAAAAAAAAGTCGAGAACAAAAAAAAAAGGAACGACAGAAGAAGAATAGTTAACGGTAGTAGTAGTATAAGTGCTACGTGACTATCTACGATCATCGTTAGGCTGCACACACACCCACGCACGCACGCACGCACGCACGCACGCAGGAAAGTCTCATCTCCCGGCTCTTCGTGGTTCTGCGAACTAAGAGAGCGACGAAGAGTGGGCGGCCACAGGCCAGAGATCGCTTTTGCGCGTGGTACGTGAATGATTGCGAACAGTCAGATCAACGACTTACACCAGAGAAAGGGACAGAGAGACAGACAGATAGAGAGAGAGAGAGAGAGAGAGAGAGAGAGTGAGAGGGGGGAGGAGGGGACAGAAAGAAAGAAAGAGGTGTAGACGTCGAAGTGGCCGATGACTTTCTGACCGAGTTCCCATGTGGATCCCACTTGTGTCCCACGAGATTCGGGGTTCGTTAAACAAAGAGAAGAAGTTCAATAAAGAGAGCGAATCCGTGACAATAAAAGCTCAACGGACAGCCGAGCAAAGACTTAACGAAGAATAATTAGAGTAACTAACTGCGACGAAGTTTTATGAAAGTTCGAACGAGTTCATCATTGAATATTGAAATAAACCGCGAAGCCCGAGAGCAAACTTTCGCCGGCTGAAGTTTCGATTAAAAAAAATCGGAAAGCTGTAATTTCATGCTCCCACGGACAGAAAAAAAGGGAGTTAGGTTTTTATTGCGACGACGACGACGAGTTGGAAAATTATTGAAAAATTGTTTCCAGTCCCCAGGCTGTTACGCGAGCTTCGAGCCCCGCGGGAGTTCGCTAGCCACTCCGATGGAGAGAGGAGAGAAAGAGAGAGAGAGAGAGAGAGAGAGAGAGAGAGAGAGAGAGAAAGAGAGAGAGTGTGTGTGTTAGAAAACGTGTTACTACGGAACATCGAAACACTCCGTTACATAATACGGTAATCATGTAGATGGAAACGGAGGATAGGTTGGTGGTTTGGAAGTGCTTCTTTGTCGGGTGAAGAATATCCTTACCTCCTCAGAAAGCTAGAATATTGGGGCACCACATTTAATAATGCTTCGCTCGCCACGAAGGCCACCCAACTCCGCCTCTCTGCGTTCCAATCAATCGAATCATTAACCCTTTCGTTGGAGAAAGGATGGAAAAAGCTCGGCATATTTTACACGCTCGCTGAACGTATCGTCAAAGGACAGCCTAAGGTAATTATTCGAAGAGTCTACTGCTGGTGCACAACGTTCGCAACACGAGAGAAATCGAAGACACGTGTATCCTTAAACAAGTAACTACAACATCTGTGGCAATTCGCAATCGTTTCACGATTCGACCGATATTTTCAAATTTCTTGTTAGCAAGCCTTGTAATTCAACTTCACCGTAGGGCTCTCTGTCAGCGTAAGCTATAGCGTACGGTACACATTCATTAGAGCGATAGCTGCGTCAGATTGATTTCCCTTATCTATAGGCGTATGTATTTAGACAATTCCGTTCGAAATATTGCCGACAGATGTTTCAGTTGAACGGAATATTAAATGCTAGTTTCTTCGCTATGAAAGCTTCGAGTTTCCTCGGTGTTGCGGTTCACGTGTCATATAATTCGTACGGAAGCATATCTCGAATTGGTGGATTCTAATTAGTCGAAAGGGTGAAATGATTTTTCCAGAATTTCGTCGGAGTCCGTTCGATACCGGGGGCCTTTATTTGTCACGATGGTACGTGATCAGCTTTCCGCATTCTTTGATTTGGTCGACTCTCCTTAATTCCGGTCACGTAAAAATTGATGCCTTTCCTGCGTTCTCGGATCGGCCACGTGATTAACGGTCGTTCGTAACGCGTGCGCGAGGGAAAATTGATACGAGTTCGGCGGAATTGGGGAGTGCCATCCATTGCTGACTTATCGCTAACTTAGCTTCTAGCCTTAGGTACTAATGATGGAGTCCCTTATGATTATGTAGATGTCGCGGATCGGGGACGTTCGGTTCGTTTCGTGCTACGATCCAATCGAATCTTTTTTATTTTCGTACATGTTGAAATGAAAAGAATTTGGAAAAGCTTGTCTGTAGAACGAACGATCCCCTCGGTTTTTCGATACTATAGGCGAGAGCACCTCGACGGCTGTGGTCAGCCTCGAAGCTCGCTGAAACGATGACGGCGATGCCCCGTGCGATGTTCGTTTACCTTATATGGGAAATCGATCAACGAGACGACAGACAGCTAGATGATGAGAGGATGCGTCGTAACGATACGGAGCTTTTGTCTGCGTGGCATGCGGCATGCATAAACACAGTACTAGACTTCTCGGAGACTCGCATCCGGCTCTCGGTCTTTGTGGGATCGAATTGCGTTCGGTTACGACCGCTACGATGAGTCCCGAGTTAGGTTCAAACGATGGGAGTGGGGGCAGCAGAGTCGCCAGATTAACGGGGTAGTCAAAAGCGCTAGATAAAAGATCGATCTAGGTCGTGATCGTACTCCTATTTCTGAAAACCTCTCGTAAACGTAAAAATAAATAGAACTTTTAGATGCGATGGCAGCATAGACTGATCTTTTATCTAGACCTTTTCTTTACTGAAAAACCCCATCCTTAGTCCCCACACTCTACCATGCTATTCCGCCGCGGCCTGGTTACGTGACGCATTCCGTCCGTGTCGTGCATTCCCCTCAACTTGCGCTTCTTCCCTCATCTAGCGATTCTGCGAGGGCGCCGCCAAAGTGACGGAACCAACGAACAAGCGTTTCGATCGTCCGCTGACAAGTTCCGTCCAGGGCTGCAAACTCTCCGCGATATCGAACTTTGCCTAATTTACCCAGGGCCAGGCGATGCTCGTCGGCCAAACAGTTGCCGGCTAGAACTTATCCGCCGGGATTCCTTGTTATCGTAACACCGGCCCCGAAAATCATCGACGAGATACGCTCGCTTCGATCTCGAGGCTTCCAACAAGAGTAATGTCTCGATATATGCGACAACATCCGGACCGAAATGTCGCTCGTATCGTGTACAGACACTACCCTCTTTGATCTCTAATATGGCTACACTGGTCGTGACAGTTTTCCGATCGAAACCTAAGGTTTAAATCACGACACGGTAGAACCCCGATTATCTGTATTAATATGATTAATATGATCTGTATTAATAAGAATTGACTTTCGATAGTATACGGTAGTACTACTTCTACCACGTTCTTTTGCGTTTGTACTTTGGCTAATCGTGAGCATTTCTGAGAAGATTGACTTTGTTCCGAAGCTGACCTGTTCACCGAGTTATCGCTTATTATTAAGATTATTGTTTATCATTAAACTTATTGTTAAAACGGGATTTTACTGTGCCGGTGAAATTGGAGACCCGCCGGAGTTTCCTGACCCTGTATAAAACGGCGACGGTGATGGTCGCACGAGGTTCAGGGATCCCGGTGACCTAGAGAGATCTCGAAGATCACGGAATCCGTGATCTCCCTTTCGTTGATTGTCCACGGTAGAAGAGCGAGTGTTCGTTGGTCCGAACAGTCGTGTCGCGACGCACAGTGGGGAAAACTCAGTTTTCCCCAGTGTGCGTCGTATCGATCGGGACATCTGTTTCGCCGCGGTTTACGGCGAAATCGCAGATCTCGATGGTGTTGCGACGCGACCAAACGGAGAGAGCCGAGGAGCCGTCGCTTTCACGCGAACGAGCCTCGAGGTGGTTCTGGAAAACGAGTGTGAAAACAAACATCGTCTACGTCGTCCGACACTCGGACGCATGCATCATGCCAGAAACGATCCGTTCATTTGCATTCGAGAAACTCTACGAAACGCGACTTCGAAAATGGCGAGCGAGCGAGCGAGCGAACGGTGATTTTCATGATGATGGGGAACTAAGATGAACCTAATACGACACCCGAATTCCCTCGCGACGCCGCGAGTTCCTACGGCGGATGTTCCGACCGGCCAGGTCCTGGATGATGATCATGAACATGGAACGATCGATGACGATGAACGTAGGACCAGTGTTCCCCTGATCGGAACGCTGGATCTCTCTATATGATATAATGCGACCGATGGTAACGAGACGAATAATGAAGCGTGCCACGAGTCGACGACGATGAACGGACAGGGTTCGGTGAGTATGCTCGACGATGCATGAAGGACAGGGTTGGTTTGACGACGGGTCCTTTTCTCTGACGGTTCGTGACGGCGGTGACTGTGATTTTTAGGCTTGTCCGGTGTTGTGGGCTAGCAAAGACCAAACGGAACCAAGTGGCGGGAGTGGCGAGAGTGCGGGAGTGGCGGGAGTGTGGCGGATCGTTGACGATGCTATCGTGACGCTACGTGAGGGAGCAGAGTGCAGGAATTGCGAATTCGATCCGATGTGCCCGGGATGATTGGTGTTCGGGGTTTTAGGCTGCCGAGAGAGTGCGAGAGCAGCGATCCTCGTGGTCGAGCGAAACGATTCAACCGCGAATGGCGAATCGATCGGCTGCGTGCGGGATGAAACGCGTGTGAGAGAGGCATGGCTGATGTGGCAGGTTTAAAAACGCCGTGAATCGAACGAATTGGAGAAAAACGAATCCTGAACCGATGAAGAAATAATCAATTCTGGAGTAGATGCTGATGAAAATTAAGCGAGGCGAACTTCGAGGAAAGTAACTCGTAACGGGCGGGGGGGGGGGGGGGAAATGAAAAATAAGAGACGACGGGATATTCATGGGAGAGGCCAGAAGGTTCAAGCTGGATCAGAGAACGATCGAGCACATTTAATTCTTTCTTTCTCTCTGTGTTGTTTGTCGATGTTGTTGTAGTTGTCAATACTGTTATTATTTCTCTTTTTTCGATCGACGTCGATCATCCTGGCGTCGACTTTGACTTCGGTCAGCTGTCGCTGACGCACCCTTGACCCGAATTAGGGAGACTCGGAGGGATGGATATCTGCGTTTTACAAGGTCGGCTCTTTCCGTTTTCACCCTTGCGTCCTTTCGGTCGGGATGCAACGCGTTCGAGGCGAGAGGAGAGTTTTAGCAGGGACCGTTGGAGCGAAGGACGGGTTTGCCAAAGGGAGAGAGCCGGGACAGGGTTCGTGCGAGAGACAACGGAAGAGATTCTTTCGATTGTCGGTTGGACACGTGATTGTTCTCGTTCTCCGATTACGTTCAGTTTTCTCCTTGTGCAGCACCGACTGCCTCGAGAGGCTGTCAAGGTCTCGAGAAAGGGGGCGAGAGCGGGGTGGCGGAATCGTTTCTATCACACACGCGCAACCACGGGTGGAGATAAGCGACAGAGTTACGTGAGAAAAAACGAGAATCGTTACTTTCCTTTCTCCTCTCCCGTTCCGATGGCGCTCTCCCTCTCTCGTTCTTATCGATTCGTGACTCCAGGCTCGCTGTGTCACCACCGCGTCTCTCTACTTTTTTTCTGTTCCCGGTCGCCGGGTGAGTCCGAAGAGGATCGCCGGTAAGTGCGTGCAGACACGCTTTTTTTTTCGTTCAGGCTCAGTTGCGGACCTTGCGAACAGACAATTTAAAGCTCGTCCGCGGCGGATCGGCGGATCGGCGGATCGGCGGATCAGCGGACGCGCGAGATCGTGAAACATTGTCGAGACGAGCGAAACGATGTCGTCCGGAGATCGGGGATGTCCTTGTGCGAGCGACGCGCAACTTGGCTCCCGGTTGTCACGGTTCCATCCTCCGGGGGTTCGGGAACACCGGGATGAGGGGGGATTATCCCTGCGGAGCTAGCGATTATGGTATACCTAGCTCGACCGCTGCGGTTCTGCGGACTCCGGAACACCTTCCGCAGCCCGTTCCATAGTCCGATTACGGTGGAAAACGAGCGCGAACGGTTCGCAGCTCTCGATGCGACTCGGCCACCGAAACGGTCCAACGGTCCGCCGCTCTTCACCGGAACGTCCCTGTGAGACACGGTTCGGACGGGTTCGTTAATCCCGTTCAATTTACCCCTTCGTCGCACGTCTTCGGTAAAAAAATAAAGCGCGGCCGCTCGTCAAAGAGAAGTCGTTTTAAGCTAGGTACAACGCCTAAACGGCTTGGGAACGGCACCGACGGTTCGAGGATCATGAACATCGAGGCGAGTTAAAACGCTCTGAGCTACGAAAATATAGCGTTGGAAGCTTCTTCTCGTTACGTTACGTTACGTTACGTTACTTTCTTTTCTCTCGATTTTTTTTTCTTTTTTTCTTTTCCATTTGTTCGTTTCGATCGTTCTCTGCGTCTCCTTCCTCCGATTCTTCTTCGGCTTGTTCTCGCAACGTTTGTCCATCGCTGTGCGCGCCTAGCTACGCGAGATTCTGCGTGCTCATCTCAGCCATCTTCGCCGAGTCCGTTGCGTTGTTCCTTCTTTCTTTCTTCTCTCGTTCCGCTCTCTTTCTTCTCGGCGTAATCCCGAACCTATCGAGTGTTTCGTTCTTTCTCGAACATAATATTCCTTCTTCGCAGCTTCGTTTTCGTTAAAAAAATATCTCGTAATACTCGCGCGGAACGTGCTAAGGCTAATGTTGTCCGCAGACCGAATTCAGCTGTAAGTTATATCTAATGTTCTACCGAAGACAAATCCATTGGACGCGCTGTAACCCTCCGCTCGCGCGATAGGGAGCGAGCAGAGGATACGCGGTGCGTGAACGTTGTCACAAGAAAAATATATGCACGCCGAACGGCTATCGACGTGCCGGCTACACAGAACGGCGAGTCTAATCGGGACACTGTATACAACTCTTCCAACATCTATAGAGAATTCAGAATGTCAACAACGTAGATATAATCATCTGCTAAGGCCTACAGATTAGGTACGCACAGTTGTTCTCGGGCTCTACACGCCGGGAGCTACCGAATTATGACTTTCTCATTGACTTTCTCCAAGTGCAAGAACTCCTCGAAACCCATTTTCTCCGAGTACCCTGGCTAGCGGTATTATTATTTTTCAGTTTTTCTTGTAGGGACGCCCGCTGTCGCGCTGGTTCGCCCGGTCAGGGAACGAGCAACGGGTTTCACTGGTCAGTTCTTCTCTTTAAACCTACGACGTTACGTCATTTTACTATTTGTTTTTGTTCGTCGTTTTGTCTCTTAAACAGGTACAATCGAGTCAAAAAATAGAAACTCCTCTGTCCGATAAGAAAGGGATGCCGGGAGGTAAAGAAAACAGGTACGCTAATTGCGCCACGAGCGCGTGTACGAGTCGATGAGAAGTAAAACGTGGCCTAGCCTGTCCACGGGGAGAGACAAACGAATTTGTTTTCTTGTTCGGCGAAAGGACGAGAAACTTTGTTGCGTTGAGCGTGAAAGGTGGAGGCAACGCGTGGATTCGATTGAACGTAGAAAAATAAGCGTATCGTGTCTGAGACCAACCGTTGGAGGGGAGAGTTGGCGAAACATTTTTGCGGGGGGTCTAGTGTGCGTGTTGGTAGCGGTCGTGAAAGAACATGGACACGTTCGTATCTCGAACCTTGACCACTTAGTTCTCACGGACTCATATACGGCATCGTGCGACGCGACACTTTTCCAAGAGAAGACGAAAGGAATCGAAAGGTCCGTGGTACATATATATCGACCTACACGATTAACGACGACCATCACGCCACGCAGCTTCCTGGCAATGCGGCTGTCTGCTTCCATTCCTCTCGACTGAGACCAGGTAGGGCAAACATACACTGGCAGTCTCTCGTTCATTCATTTTTTTTTGTTGCATTTTCTTCCGCTCTCTCTCTCTCTCTCTCTCTCTCTCTCTCTCTCTCTCTCTCTCTCTCTCAGGCATACGCAAGCAAACTTTTTCGCATCGACACCATCAATGTCTCGATCTTGAACCGTTTTGGAACGGTCGATTCGTTGGCGAGCATCAACAACCCTTGCCCTTGGCTCGAGGATGAAGAGACGGAAGAGTCTCGAGCTCGGTTTCTCTTGACGATCTTTTATTCGAAACGAGACGCAAGGGGTATTATATAGTATAGGTGTATATATATACAACATAGATATAGACGTGTATATATATATATATATCGTGAGTCCATCACACACACACACACACACACACACACGTACTCTCTCCCTCTCTCTCTCTCCCTCTTTCTCTCGTGACACCTATGAGAGAGATCGGGTATATGGTACTCACGCGGAGGAAGAACCTGCGGCGCGCCAGGTCCGTCGTGACGCGACAGACGCTAGAAGATATCCGTTCGGACGTCCCTAGACGGCGTCGTTCTTTTCGATGCGCACGTTGTTGATGAAGAAACTTACTTGCCGTTTGAAGTTCATGTCGTGCTTGTTGAAGTTGTGCGCGTGCAACGCCAGCGCGCCCTGCGCCGCTGGCTCAATTTGTTTCAAGTGTTGCTGCATTTGCTGCTGGTGTTGCAACTGCAGCTGGTGCTGCTGTTGCTGATGATGGAGATGAGGCTGATGATGATGAAGAGGGTAGTGATGGTGAAGCTGATGGAGATGATCGGCGTAACGATCGGTATAGGGATTGACCACGCCAGTGGTAGCGCCCGACGAGATGCCGGCCAGGCACGAGGAACCGCCCCCACCTCCTACGCCGGCCATGGTCCCACCTGTCGAACCGGCAAGCAATGAACTGGTTAATGCCGTGGACGACGTGTGACCATACGGTACCAGAGAGGTCATCACGGACGGTCCCCTGGCCAAGGCCAACGTGCCGGGCTGCTGCGAACAACCACCACCCATGGCCGTCACCAATCCCTGTCGCGCTTGCGACTCGATACCTCCCATGGCTAGATTATTATTAATTTGTGCTTGTTGTTGTTGTTGCTGTTGTTGTTGCTGGTGCTGCTGTTGCAGTAGTACCGCTGATTGTTGCGACTGCGACTGTTGCTGAAGCTGCAGACCACCGCCGCTACTCGGAACGGCGGTCGCTTTCAGCAACTGCTCCCTCAGTCTACCACCGCACTCCTTGATACGCAGTAACTCGGTCTCCAGCAATCCCACCTGCTTCTCTAGGGTCTGTATGCGCGCGTCTTTTGTCTCCATGATGGCCGTCAGGGTGGTGCTACCGGGCACGCCGCCTGGAACCGCCACGCTACCCCCAAGGACGGTACCGCAACCGCCTCCTCCTGCAGCACCTGATACGCTACCTAGCCCAAGACCTGCACATCCGCCCGCCACGGCTGCCCCGGACGACGCGGTCGAAGCGTACGCCAGCTCCAGCTGCGTCTGGAGGCTCTTCAGGCTCTCGTTCGTGGCTTTGAGCTCCTTTACAACACAAGCAATAGGGGCACGGTTACACTCGACGACGTGTTTCCGCCCGTCTCGTGTCTCTCTAGCGAGCGTGCGTGGGTTTTTTTTTGGATTCTTAGACTTTTTTTTTTTGGTTGTAGTTGTTTTTTTGTACTGTACTTCTATATTTTTTTTTCTTGGTGTGATGTATGCGGTGGTTCGTAGAAGGGAGATGTATAGTTTTTTTTCTACGGTGATTTGGTGCGGCCTCGCTAACGCACGAATCTGTCCCGTGGTTTTCGCTACCTCGGACAATTCGTGGACTCTCCTCTCTTGCTTGCATCTCTTCGTCCACTGCACGCGTTATTTTAAAGCCACTCGAATATATCTCTCGAGAACACTTTTTGTTCTCCGATATGAGAGGATTTATAAACCACGAATGCCCGTAACGGTGACAGTAAAAGGGAAGAAGAACGTCATTCTCTTCACCGTTGATCACCCATCTCTCGGTTCAGTTAGCCAGGGCAACGCTATTCAAACTTTACGATCGACCATAAGGCTGCTCCTCGTACGACCTCGAAGATTGAACATTACATCGTTTATCATCTATCGTACTTTCTCGAATCTTGTGCGTACGAGGAACAATCAATTCCATATCTAACCTTCCGCCTGGCGCCATCGTGTTCTCACCCTCTTTTTTCATTAATGTTTAATTTTCCAGCCGAAACTAATCGAGCTCAGAATATGCTGTTCCATTATATCGTTCTTACACCGTGGATTTTGTTATACAGGAATTTCAGAACAATGTTATTCGGTCGAATCACGAATAACGGAACATCTCCGAATTTGGAAATTATTCTGCACCGAAATATATTTCAGAAACGAAATTACGCTTTCGTTCGACTTTAAAGTCACATAGGAAATTCTATAAAGTGACATTACGAATGCTTCCGTCAACTCAAAAGTGACACTTGTCTTGCCATTACAAATAGAATTAGCTCAAAACTAAAACTGATATAATTGCCACACAATTAGCGATAATCAGTAGTAAGAAGTTACATATACATATGACGTTTTTCTAGCACGTAGAGGTTAATTAAAGGCATCGATCACTGTTCCAACTTGAAAATCGTTATTCTTCGAGTTACTCGCTATGCTTGCCGAGGTGTAGTATCTAAAGCTGCACAAATTACAGAGGGTTCACCTTACCAACGTGGGAAACTCTGACTTCCGTAGTCGTAATCGTGATTATCGCGTTGCACCAGACGGAAAGTCTGGTCGGTCGAATAAAAGTTTAAAAAGTGGTATTCTGTAAAGAGAAACGAGTTTTCGCGTGCAGTGGACCCATCAGGCGAAACGAAATAAATTCTCGGTGATCCTCTGCCGGGACAGTTTCGAGGAAGCGTAAGTGGCACCGGCAGAGTCCCGGTTGACGAAAGAAAAGCGACGTTCCGCCGAGCTTCCTTCCTCCTTCGACACATCCATCCGGTCGAAAAACTTTTTTGCTCCTCCGAATGACCAGGTGCTGTATCCCGAGGGCATTCTCATCGCGTTGTCGTCGGCGACGAAATCGTACGATCTGTGATTCGCGTCTCTCGCGTGGCCGTTTCCGGTGGTCACAGGAGCATCACCGATCACCGATGACATCCACGATCTCTCTCTCTCTCTCTCACTCTCTCTCTCTCTCTCTCTCCCTCTCTACCTCTGTTTTATTCCCCCGTTATTAGGCCTGAGAAAAGCTGCTTGATAATCTCTTTCGATCTCGCGGACGCGACGCCACGATCGCAAGGTCACTCTCGTAAAGGCGAGCGAATGGGTTCTGATAAATCTATTCGCCGGGTCTGAATTTTGCCTGAGCCATTTTGCGTTCTCGTTGTTTGGAATTTTGTCTCTCGGATACATACGATCGCTCTCGATGCTTGTTCCCGGCCGCGTCTCTCCACGGCAGAACGATCCTCTTGCGGACGCCGGGCGCCGCCGCAGTTCTTTCGCCCACCGCGACGTACGGCCGACATCGTTGTCCATATTTCTGCGCGCGGCGTTTCGATGACGTTTTTCTCGCCTCCGTTTTCAGCTTTTTTGTTTTTCATATACATATGCGTGTATATATATATATATATATATATATCTCACACACACACACACACACACACACACTCTCTCTCTCTATCTCTCTCTTTCTCTCACTCACTCTTTCTCTCTGTGTGTATCGAGATCTATCTATCTATCTTCCGATTTCGCGTCGATCACTGATATCGAACGCGAGTGCCGAATAAAGATTGTTCCCGATGTCCGGCCAGCAGACACAAACTCGGATCGAAACGCGGCCACGTCTTATGGACAAGATGAACAGACGCGAGCAATGCGTATCCACGACTCGTCGCGTAGGAGAATATGTATGGTTTGCGCGGCTTTGTGCAAAATGAGGCGATGATGCATCCATCTGTCGCTTTGTACGATCATCTCTCCGCGCGATCATCGTCGTGCTCGAACGGAGAGAGTCGCGTGACAGCCTAACCGTGACACACGTGCAGAAAAGTGAGGGTCTGATTGGGGGCGGAGGCGTGGGAGAAGACAGCGGAACCGAAAACGTCGAGACGTGCTGACATCGACGAGCATTTGCCGTTGAACACGGACAATTCGTGGATACGCATTTCGGCGAACAGTGTACGACTATATATGTGTACGATGAGTTCTACCAATGATCGCAAACCGACGGATGCCTATATCTCGAGACTCGAAAAGACGCATTTTAACAAAAAAATTGACCAAAATTTAATTTTGTACAATTTACCATGAGTCTGTAATAGCAGTTGATTTTTGTGCCTAATTTTACCTATATTCTATCTAGAATGGTAACGTTTAAATAGTAAATTAATCTAATAGTTCTTGAAATGATTCAATTATTTTTACATTTATATTGATTTTGGCAAGAAAGCATCGCGCGACGCGAGGCAAGGTGATTCACGGGTTGCGACCACTGCTCGTCGGTCAAACAAACACAAGAGGTATATGTATATAAACGGTAGAGGATAAGACAGTAGATTACGCGAGGAGAGCGACGTCGTATTATCGCATGTCGCACCAGGTCGGTGCCAAACAGTCGCAAAGTCCTCCCTTGGGCCTGGGATCGGCTCGGCTTGACGCGACTTGACGACTTTCGGACCGTCCCGCTGCTCGTGCATCGATTACGACGATTGGCCATGATAGCGGTAAGTCGTGATGGGCAAGAACGTGTCTGAGACGTACAAGAACGAGAAGAGAGAGTATATATAATATAACTGGCCGGTGATAAACATTCAAGGTGTGTCACAGCCGAGATCATGATCAAAATCAACAGAAACAAGTTAATATATATGTGAGAGATGTGTTAGAGATCGAACAGAATGGTGCATTTCATAGATATGTATATATATATATATATATATATATATATATATATATATAATATATAGAGAGAGATTATAATAAAGAGACACATAGTGTACGTATTTACGTGTGTGACGTAAAGAGGACAAACACATTCGGTAAACATGTGGAAATATATATATTTAAGAGTAACCACTCATTCGTGTGTATTGGACGTGTACACTTGCCGAGTTCATCGTTACTGCTTCGGAAAATTAGTTATACTCGGGTACCCTAAGACGTAGTCGGATACGGGAGCCAGAACAATCTATGATATTTGGGTCTCCAAACAATAGAAATTTTCGAATTACCAATTTCCGGGTAACCCACCTGTACAAACTTAGAGCAGTTGGCGAGATTACGAGAATCGACAAAGTTTCTCTGTTATCCTTGTTGAGTCGACACAGTCTGACTTGGAGAAATTTCAGATATCAGCAATAAAGAATATATTATTTTCATAAAGGAAACAAAATGTTTCCAATGGTAGGAGGGGTTTAACAACGACAGGTGTATGCGTGAATAAATCGAGAACTGTACGGAAAAATACATACGAGGAGTTCCCACGGATATCTGGGATCGATAGAATCTGTTATTAAAATGATAGCAATAAAAATTTCGGTGAACCGCATCAAACTCTTATCGGCCGTATAATAAATTTCACGATTCCGCGGTTCTGATTCGTTCACGTGTTCAGATAACAAGGGCGACGTATTTCATTATATTCAACTGTAAGCGAACTGCAACATGTTTGGGACACCCTGTACACATGTTTTACATTTAATTTTTCTATTTAAACTCCACCGGTAAATAAGTTGACGAACGCAAACTCGGCCAGCGTGCACGGAAAGTGAAAAATGAAATTGCACATCAAAGAAAATGATTGTATGAAAATGCTTCTCCTACGGGACGAATCAAAAGTCTCGCGCGGCCCGATGCAGTCCTCCTGTCCTTTCGGGGACACGTTGCATCGCTCTGCAGTCGATTATTCGATGGTCGTTACAGTTCTAAATGCACGAAGAATCAGAATTGTTTCGGCGAAAGCTGTGCAGACTGCTCGTCGAAATTTCGATGGTTTGGAGGTATTGGGGCGTGGATTCGGAAGAAATTTCAGTGGATTCCGTGCACGATCCGATGCAAGGTGCATCGCGGTGCAGCGACGTCGCGATGCAGACGCGCGTGTCCCGCTGCATATTTTCCTGCGTCCCTGATGCGACGATCGATCGGAGCCGAACACGTTCCCTCGAGTTATAATATTAATTTCTCTTGATTCTTCTCCCTCTGGTTCAGTAAATACAGCCACACGCCAGAAGATTTAATTAAAATGATTTTCCATCGAGCCCTTGGCTCGGAAATAACCGGCTTTCGTCTGTCGTGCCTCGATTGTGCAATTCCAATTTCGAACTTTCGAACAAAAAAAAAAAAGGATTAGAATTATTTTGCTACGGTGGATCTCGGGGCCGATAACCGCCTCGGATCGCTTCGCGTGCAAGATCTTTATCGACGCGGAATCGATAGGAGGGGACACGCTCTGCGAGACAGGAAAATATCCGCGAGAAAATCGAGACTGGGGACACCGGGTTAGGCGTGTGACTTTTGACTCGATTTCCGGGATCGTGTGGCATACATACCGTGGCATTCCCGAAGACACGATCTCCAGCAGGTGTATACACACAATATATATACGCGCATGTAATATTTCTATGTACCTATACGTCGTTCTCTATCGAAGCTGCGACATGTTCGCTGAATATTATAAATTTCGCGCAAAAGGACCCCCGTCGAGCGCGGCGTTCGCTTTCCTTTCCCCGATGCCAATTTCGAAATGCAACTACTCCTCTGAATATCAAGATTCGCGGAATTCGACGCGGGGCGTCCTTCGGCCGTGGAGAACCCTTGGGCTGCAGAAACTTTCGCGGCCACGGATTCGGTATAGATTTCGAACGGTGCCCAGATCTTCCGACAAATCTTATTTTTGTGAACCGTTATTCTAGGTACCAGACATTTTTATATGAAACGATTGGTGTTTTGTGTGTGTGTGTGTGTGTGTGTGTGTGTGTTTATATGGCGTTTACTTCGGAAAAATTTACGATTGACATTTTATAGACCCTCGCCCGTTCCCTTAGAAATTGGAAAAAGTAAAGTTAATAAATCAATTCATCAAATTGTTAATATACAGTGTGTCTACATTGTGTATGAAGCTTTCTTAATATGTTTACTAAATTGAAAGTAATATAACAGCATTTTAATAACATCTACTCGTTGTTAGTGTAAATGCCATAAAATCCGCTGTCTCGTTATCATCAGAGTGGAGACATATCGAAGGTTCTTCCTCTTCTTAATAATCTTAATAGGTTTGATATAATATATTCTTCATAGAAAAATGTCTTGTATCGTTTACCGTGAGAACGATTTGAATTTCGATCACAGGCAATATAGAGTGAAGGGCAAAAAGGGTTAACAACGTCTGTCTCCACTGGAATTCCTAACGAAATTGACGACCGTAAAGGTCTCTTGCCCTCTTTCGCGGGGTTGGAACTCTTATCGCGTCGTCTTCTATTCTTTTGGGTCCGATTGCGCGAAATTCCTCCGACGACTGACGCAGAAGATGGCAGAAGTAAGTTAGTAGAGAACAACATTGACGAGTTATACTTGATTCAGACGTGTCGGGTGCGGGGGTTGATGATGAAGACGATGCCGATGATGATGAAGATGATGAAGGGATTCAGGGTATAGTGTGTAGCTGTTTCCTCTCGATTCGATCGGTTCAATCGAGACTTAACGTGTGTGATCAGTGTACCTGGTTGGGTCCTCCCTTGCGAGGGCCTGGATCAGGGAAGAGGTCACGTGCATAATCTTCCGCCACTAATTGTCGGACGTATGACGAGGAGACTTAAACCATGGTGATGATGGTGGTCGTGTTGATGTTGTTGATGATATCATGATGGTTGGTTTTCATGGCGTTGGTGGTCGTGATGATGATGGCTGATCATGTGGTGATGGTAGTAGTAGTAGTAGTAGTAGTAGTAGTAGTAGTAGTTAGTATTAGTAGTTAGTAGTAGTAGTTGTAGTTAGAACTGGGGTGAGTGACCATAGGGGTGGATGCGGGCGTGATTATTTCTTCCCGTAATGGGGATTGCTAAATGTCTTACCACCTACACATCCAAAGCAGCTCATTCCACGCATTCCAATCGCAGCGCATATTATTTTGTTGTTTTTGTCTTTCGTTTTTTCCGTTTCTTTTTCTATCTGGCCTCGTTCGTTTTACGACACACGTTTATATACCGACGTCCTATCGTTAATCGTTACATTCTGCTTTCGTTTTACTTTTTAAAATTTTTTTTGTTTTGTTTTCGGCTGTCTCTTATCCGGATGTCCTCGTCGACGTCTCGTATTGTCGCCGTTCGATACCACGTGGTGCAAAGAGAAATACAGAAGGAGAAACAAAGGCGGAGACAGAAAGATAAATAGATAGATAGATAGATAGATAGACAAACGGACAGACAGACGGATAAACATACAGACAGACAGACAGACATACAGACAGACAGTCAGTCAGACAGATAGACAGATAGAAAGTTGAAGAGAGAAACAGAAGGATAGAGAGAACTGTCGTCGGTCTCGCAGATAGGTCGCGCGGCCGGTCAGATGATCAAGTAGGAGAGAGAATTCGCGTGTTTGCTTCTTGAGCGTCCTGTTTTCTAGGAGACCGGGTCCCGGTGTTTCGCATGCTTTGTTAAGAGATATGCAGACACAGTTTGACATACTTCATTGACTCCTTCACGTATACGTTCAACCTTGAACAACTATCTCCAGGTGTCCGTGTTTCGCCGGTGTTTACGTTCGAACCGCACCACGTCCGGCGTTATTGTCGCGAAACAAAAGGAGCTAACAAGCATGCATCCGTTTCAAAAATAATATACATCCATTCCAGCAACTCTGATCTCCGTCAGGCAATAACAGTGCGATATTTGGCAATTTCGAGAACCACGGGCGGAACGACGGGAACAGAATCTAAAACAGCTTTCCAATTAGAATCGAGGAACGCTTGCCATGCGGGGGGGGGGGGTGGGATCGATCTGAAAGAAAATACTGCGTAATCAAATCTGAAAACAGTCGTGGGCAAAGAAAAGTTGTAGAAGCGAGAGTCTCGTAGAACGAAACGTCTATCGATCATTCCCGGTTCGCGGTCGACGGTAAGGTTAACCTGGCTATTTCCGGGATCACTGTGGCGCGGCCGGACGCGGCGAAGAGTCTACGGTAGACGAGATCCCGTGAACGGAATACCATTATTGCTTTGCGCGCTGAATGCGAACGGGATACAACCACCTCTAGCGGGGATGAAGTATGTCAGTCGTTGATATGGGTTCTCGGGGTGCTGGGGGAGGGGAGGGTGAACCGGATGAACAGAATCGTTGATCAGGGGGGGGGGGGGCTGTACGACCGGGCTAGATGGGGGCTGAAGAGAGTCAGGCGTGGCTGCGGGATGGTGCTGCTAAGATTCACGGACGGAATAGTTTCGGTGACGAGAGACAGGCCTTGGTGCTGGTGCATTGTTCGATCGTTCGTTCGGTGTCTCGCTTCTCGAGCGTCGACACCTCCGGCTCGGCCGATGTGGGAGAGTGTGCACGGTTGTTGGCCGGTGCGCGCCTCCCGGTGCAAGAAAAAAGAGAGAAAGAAAGAATAAGAAAAGTGGTGGTGGTGTGTGACACGACGAAGAGAACCCCGGTGTCGGGTGATGTTGATCGCGCAGTGCTCTGTCCGGCTCGTAAAACCGAGTGGCCCCGCCGAGTACAATCATTATTTTTTCTTTGTCCTCATTCGCGCGACTTCGCCTTCTCGCTAAAAGATCTGTGAATGCCGCACAAGCCACGTAGACTTCACCTAAATCCTAGATATCTAACAGGCACATAACACGAAGATGCAAGGAGTACCGACATGATCGGCCGGATACGACGTCACCCTGGAGTTTCGCTTCGATCTTCTCGTTATATACCCTATCGAACCTCGTACACGCAAACAGGGAATCAGTAAAAACGTTTTTCCGCTTGTTGGCTGTAGTCGTGAAATCTGATCGGCCATGCACAACTATCACCGCGATAATTAACAACTTTGCTTTTGGTCTCCCCACTTTTAACCTATATAATTTTTAACACGAACCAGAATTCGCTTTGTTTTTATTCAGCCTGTGGCGTGAATCCTGTTTCGATGAAACTCTGCACAGGCTAAATGAAAACGAAACGGATTCTGAATCGTGTTAAAAATTATTTAGGTTCTGCTCCAGGCTAAAAGATGACGCGGCAATAGTGGGCCACCAAAACTCTCAGCTTGAACACTCTCGTTTCCTTTCTGGTTAGGTGTAACAATATCGCAGGAAAGTGTTACCGAAAAAGAAATAAAATCGCGAACCAAGTTTTCTCTGAGATGGCCGTACAGTTCTAAAGGAAGAAGAGAAAAGAGAGAAGATAATCAGAAATGACGAGACAGAATCTATGAAACGATTATGCCAGCCAATCAGGTTGAAGACGATCTTGCTCTACTGCTTCCAGTTGCACGATTTTCGAGAGAGAAACCCATCAAAATCACTGTACTAGTTTTCACACTGAGATATTCTACAGGGTGTCGAAAAAATTTCGGAAAATCCTTACGGCGGTTCTCGAGCTTGCTCGAAGTAACCTTTTCCTCACCGAAAATTTCTGTCTCGGCTTTATTATGGAGTTAACAATGAAATAGCTCTTTAACGAAGCCTCGAAGAAAATTTCTGGTAAAAGAAAAGTTACTTTAAATCACCTCAGGAACCAGCCCACGCAAGGTTCTCCTACATTTCGGAGACGCCATGTATAGCTTTATCTGGCACAACGCAGCAGTCTCCCTTCCCCTTTTTCCAGCAAATCCACGTCCCACCTTTGTCTATTGCTAATCTGATAGAATATTCTGAAACTCGAGCCGTTCCATATATATCGGTATCATAGACCACTGGCCCGATAAACTGGGATATTAAATTCCATTGGACGCGTTGGCGTAAGCACTCGATCATCCTGATGAAAACCCGCCTCGTGTCGAATTTGCGCCCTTAAATTCATCGACCATCATTGTATGGCGGTAACGTTTCGTAGTAACGGTGCGTTACAGTTTATTACTTTATCATTATACAGGATGTACAGGATGCGAACACGATCCAAGCAATTTGTTTAACGTTCGAGAGCCGTTCGGAGGTTCTACGAGCAGAGGATTATCGGACAAACTGGTCGACGATACCGGAAACGCGTCAGGATGCTCTTCCAGGGCGACTTCGCATCCGGGCACAGACTAAACGGGGTTCAACTACGAACTTGGACGAGTTTTGGGGTCGACTACGACTGTTCTAGCACGAATTACGTGAGTTAGGCGAACAAGATGGCGGCGGTGCTCGGTAGTGGGACAGTGACAACAGTGACGATATAGATCTGTGCTATGGTGACTGTGGTAGCGGGACAGCGACAGTATAAATGCTACGAGAACAAGCGTTGCTGTGACACCGAACGGAACCGTCCAAAAGCCCGCAAAACTGTTCGCGGACTACTCTCGGGACGATTCGTCGAATCGAATCGCCGGTTATAAACATTATCTTCCGAATCTAGAAAATTTTCCCTTTTTCTTATGCAATCTTGCTGATCTAGATCTTGCCAAGGAAATGACAAAATTCCAAGTTTCGATCCTAGGAGATCGGTTGTTTGAAAGTTACGAGTGTTTAAAGGTGAGCGATTTTGCTGCCATACCGAACGGAGCCACTAGATGGCAGCACAAGCACGCAGAATAAACGCTTAAATCGCTCTAGTTTAAACACTTGTAACTATTCAAACACTTATCTCCTAGAATTGAAACTTGGATTTTTCGCATTTTCTCGTCAAAATCTACTAGATCGTGTAAGAAAAAGGCAAAAAAGTTTGGTTTTTCAAGGTGAAGCGCAGCCGGATCGCGATGCAGGAAAAAGGGTAGCTCTCGGGGCCCAAATTAATCGACGGCCGACAATCGAACATTTTTTCTTTGCTCCACCGCGGCAAATGAGAGGAGAGCACCCGTAATTTCTGCTCAAGAAGAGGGAGCAGAGTGCTCGGGGCTGTTAGCGCGGATTCAGCCGGGATGAATGCGACTCGTTTGCTCGCGGCTCGTTTCACGCTTTCGCACCGTGTCCCAGATCCCATCCGGAGAAGAACGGTGGAAACGCCGCGCAAGAAAACGGAGAAACCTCCACCGGGATGAATTGTCGCCGGGGAAACAACCGACCACGTCTTTTTGTCGCGTCGGGAAAAAGCGGATCGTTGAATCATCGCAGTTAACCGTTAACTGCCGCCGCCCCCCCCCCCCTCCCCCGATCCCTCTCGGGTTCGGGAATCGGATTGATAATCGGTGAACGGAGCTTTTGGACGTTTCGCGCGACAGAACGAATGAGGAGGTGACGCGATACGTGACTCCGGTGACAAAGGAAAGTACACTTGGCGACGGTGACAATGTACAGGGACAGCTGCTTTCTTCCACCACGAGAGACCCGCCAATTTTCATCCCCTATCGCCGAAGAGGGCCATACATTCGGGTCGTTGGGAATTGTGGGAAGCAAAAATAAAATAGAAATTCATTTGATCCCTTAATGATTTTCTTTACTTTGAAAACAACATTCTCAAATTTTTTAAATGAACGAAGAATATGTACAAAACACTTTTTTCTAATCTTCGGTCTGTGACTGAGTCTGTGTTCTTTTTTGTCTTAGCAGATAATGCGATTGAAAATACAGCCCCCACATTGCTTTGTAGCTGAATCGCTGAAGGGCGATTTACCCAGACCCGCTTTGTTTTCAATCTACATTACCACAGGCGAAGCGAACGGTAAAGAGAATATTAAATTTATGTATAACGTTCAAGCGCAAATTGTAAACAGAGATCGCGTGTGGTGGTGTACTAACGTTTTGCAGATCTGACGTTATTTGGCGGGAAGTTGCGTGACAAGCGTTTACAAACTATTGATCACGTAAGACACAAGAATCTCCCTTCGCGTTTTACCGAACAAAACTCTCTCTTTCGTTACAATTATTCTACTAACCGAGACTCGAAACTCTGGTAGATTCCGTGGTTCTCTTTACCAGAACTTCGGACTAAAAGAGATATTAATCGGAAGGGGTATCACACTAATTATGAATTATTCTAGCTTATATTTTTGTTCTTTCATCTTGGAGTCAATATCTTCTTCCGTCTCTCATTCCGAGGAAAAACTCAGCTAGCTAGCGTTTTAGTGAAATGTATATACCTAAAAATGTTTTCAATTCAAAGTCTGTTTTCACTGTTTTCGTTTGGTCGTTACAGGATCGTGTACTCGGTAATTAATGGAGTACCAAAAGTGCCCCTAAACCAAATCGAATTTGCAGTACATTCGACAGATTATCCAAAGAAAATAGTTTATGCGATTTTTCAAGCCCGTACGTCGACATGGCGTAAAAAAAGATTTTAATGGCGAACAGCTCGTAAAATATCGTACACCTGTCCCCGTAACGAAGGATCTCCCCAATTAGAATGACGAAATCTACCACAATCCGAAGTCGCAACTAGGTCTGCGACCCGAAGGTATTGCGATCTCTTTGTCAGCGGTTGACGTTTTCGATTACCACCGTGTCTGGTGTCACAGGAGAGCTACTCTGTGGCCTCGAACAGCAGCTTCCTCGTTGAGCCCACTCTGGCGGAGCAGTAAATCCAGCGGGACCATAAATAGAATCCTAAAGACCTCCTTTCACAGGTCCAGGCCAGTTAGAGTCTTCGGTGAACAGAGATGGACTGAATTTTATTCGAATAAATCACAATGGGTAGAGCACGAAAGAAATATCGCTTTATAAGAAAAATTTATCGAATTAAACATTCGCTACTCTGATTCGTCCGTGTTTTTCGGTCACAACTCCGTAACAAATTCAAAGTTACTTCTCAGACACCCTTTACAACAGAGCTATTTAATATATAATAGACGATTTTGTAATTTTCTTTCGTCTTTTTATTTGTTTGCCTCTCGTGATCGCAAACTGGCTTTGACTTCACGATCAGTCGAATAGTGCTGCTCGTAATTCTGCCCTGGACCTTTCTCTACTAGTTTCGATCGTCGCCTCCAAGTGTGGGGGATATGTGCGTGTGGGCGTGCTGGTAACCGCGGCGACGCGCGTGCCAGGAAACTTGGCCAGTGTGTGTCATCTGTATGCCTCTGGACGTGTTTTCTGTTCGTGTTTGAACGTGGCTCTTACTTTTCGCGTCTCGAAGCGTCGTGGATCGAGAGAAACGGTCGGGTGTATCCGAAACCGGCGAAACCGAAAGGATTACCGTCGTGGTTCACGGGGATAGGGGATGCCGGATGCCGGACAAACAGGGAATCGAGGCTCGTGCGTTTCAGAGAAGGAACCGGATCGTTTGCGATTATTCGGAAACCGAGTTGAAACCGGTTCGAGTTCGCTGCTGCGGCGTACCGTACCTTGAACGTGTGTTCCATGTTTTGTCGCTTTTCCGAGGAGGGTGGAAATATGGCGCCGCCGAGAACCGGCTCGATGCGAAATTCGTTGTGTTCCGAGGCCGGGGACGAATCGGCGAACCTCTCTCCAAGATTCTCGAATAAATTTTCTCTATAAATTCCATATATAAAAATGTATTATTTTGAATTTTCATATAAACTATTTTTATATGTGGATGTTATATACAGAAAATTTCATTCGGGAGACAAGAATTGACGATTCAAGGAGGGGTTGCTGCCCGTTCAACCCCCGACGCCGGAAAAACGACAATCCACCATGGCATAGCAGGGGGGGGGGTTCAGTGTGACACAGCCCCCGGCGACAGTGATCGTGATTTCCCCTTTTCTGGCCGCGCAGTATGCCGGCGGATAATGGCGGATGATGGCGGATGATAACGACACGATGATACGCAAAGAGTGGCAGGGTCTGATAAAGCGTGAGATGACGCGCGGACATGACATACCGAAGCCGCTTGCACAGCGCAACCAACAACTTTCTACGTTTTGCAGGCAGAAAACAACTACGTATAAACAACCAGTGGGAAGCGATATACGAAAAGAAATGTTCCGATATTATATATCCCTAATTGACACGCGCCCGCGAAGCGCACAGACGTACGCGCGTCTCTTCGCCGCGTGCACACGCTCGGACAGACGCGCGTACAACCGTTTCTTCCCCGTACGCGTTCCGGCGAACGATACTCTGATGATTTATGCATATATATATATATATATATATATATATATATATATATGTACATTGATGAGCGTGACTAAACTCGTCGATCAAGTGATTGTGATATACATATATAGAAAGAATAATAATAGTAATAATAATAATAATAATAATAATAATAATAATAATAATAATAATAATCGTAATCGTAATCGTAATCGTACGAATAATAATAATAATCATAAGAATAATAAGAATAATAAGAGTTATAAGAATAATAAATTTATGAATATGAATATGCCGACATGGGTAGAAATAGCTTAAGGACCTGCTTCTGGGCCAACGACTGCATCTGCTGGAGCATGATCCTTTCCTCCTCTTTTCCTGGAACAGCAGAAAGCAACGAGAAGCTCTTGGGGGGTCTGCTCGGTGTCCAGAGTTTCGGACGGTCTCTGTCTGCGTTTCACGATTTAACAATCAATTTTATTTCTCGTTTATTGTTCCCATAGAGTTCGTGTGATAAGAGGGCTGGTGGGGCGGTCAGGGGTGAGTGGGCGGCAAAGGGGGCATGGGCGTGTTGGGAGGAGAAAGAGATACAATGACGGAAGCCTTGCTCGATGATGTTACCGATGCTACGCTATAATATAATAGAACTGATATATATATCTCGGGGGTGTGCGGGGGGTTTTAGGGGTGGGTTTGTCCGTAGTCACAGCGGTTCTGATAAAATTATGTCTTTAAGCTTTCTCGTCGATAACGTCCGCTCGAATATTTTTGTTTGTAGGGGGATGCGTGACGATATATATTGTTTCGAACGAGTCCCTTTAATTCCGGATAGCTTGACTGTATTCTTTTCCGTTTTATTATTTTTTTTTTGACCGGTCACGGGAGAGTCTGCTCGTTCACGAATCTGGCCGAAGATCTCGGGGGCAACGCAACACCCGCAACGGTACCGGACAACAACCCGATACGTCCAGAGAGAGGATTCGGCAAGCAACGAGCGTTCCGCTTTCTAGCCCGCTTCTCTATGTATGCGCATATGTATCTATATGTATACGAAGTCCTCCACTTTACGATTATTAGCCCGTGGAAAACGGTTCTTTCGGCTCGGCCGTGCCCACGCGTTTCGATCGGTACAAAACTCACTCAGGAACTCACGCTTTTCTCTCTTCCTGCATACAGGAGGTTCATTATTTTTTTTTCTCGTCTGTTCCGACGACTTCTGCCGAGGGCAACCGGGATGGATTCGAACTCGTTTCTAAGGTAGAACTGTTAATTCACTGCGTATCAAAGCGGTCTCCGTGTAAAAGTTCTTTCTCTATTCCGTGGATACCGTTTTTTTCTTTCTTTCTGTTTTTCGTTTTTTTTTTGTGTCCGGTCATTCTTTCGGTCCTACACGCCGAAGAATGTAATTAATTGCGTCGCTCGTAGGCATCGTTAGCGAACGAAGTGCGCTCTGCGTAAAACGATTGTTCGTTGCTGGATCGAATGATCAAATTGCTGTGCGCTTAATTGACCTGTTAACCGGGCGATTGTTCGTCAGCCGCTTCTAGCGAATCTAATTAAAAACAAATTGAATCGATGCGGACGAGCATTGCGCCGTACACGACGCAAATACAAATATAATTTCACGAATTACATTACGATACGTTCGAACAAAGGACAAAAGGTAACGATCGAAGGTGCGAGTAGGTGCAACTACTCGTAACATACACTCGTCTTGACCCGGGTAACAGGTTAATTCGTGACGGCTAGGGATCGATCGGTTAAGACTCTGTCGAATAGCGGTGCTAATGAAGTCAAGGTTACCGTTGCTATGGCACTTATGCGTCGTACAAAGAGATCGGTAATCGTAGAATGATGCGCAGCTTGGCAGAGAATCGGTAAAGGACGAATGCTCTTTGGTCCTTTATCGCTAAAAAGGTGAACGTTTCAGCGAATCAGATTAAAAACGAGAGCTGAAGCGAACTGGAATCTACGTTGAACAGTGACGAACCGCGATCGCCTATTGGCCCGTGCTGGTCACGGTGATTCGCTTCAGCTTCTCGTTTTTTATCGAGAGCGTTGCACGCGATCGTCGCGTTTCTCAACGGAATGACAGCGTGTGCGTGGGGAGAAGATTATTCGAAAGGAATGCCTCACCCATCCCCTTGTTTTGGAGCATCTCGAGGAGCTTCTTGATACTCTCATCTCGAGCCTGCAGCGTCTGTTTTTGCGTCTCTATTCTCAATTCCAGCTCCTGCAACAGAAAAAGCGTGCCGCGCTCTAAATAATCCCTCGCGCACGGTCGGCGCGGTAGCAGCCGTTGATTAAATTTCCGAAAATTTATCGCGACACGCCCGACGACCGAAAAGCATTCCCGCGTGTTCGCGAGAAGTCGCCGCGCGGAAACGAGGCTGCGTCGAATACGGTTTTTTTTTCGAACGTGGGCTTCATCCGGCGAAAACACGATGTCGGCTCGAATAAAAAAAAAAATCACAAAAAAAAGAAACGGGAACGCGTCGCGACGCGTACCGTAAATATCTATCTTGTTGTTTATTTTCCTGACACGGCCAAAAAGAATGATCGTCTACGAAAAAAGTTATTTCATTGTTCGCAACGAGTTCGGATACTGGAGGATCACGGTTAGGCGGAGATCGGGAAGAAAAGTAGCGAGAGACTACGACGCGAAATGGAATAGCGTATCGACGAGAAACCGAGGCGGACTACGCTTTTCCGGTGATGGTGTCGGTTGGAAAAGGAAACGGGGGATATGGCCAGCGGGTATCTAATTCCAGGCTAATTACGTTGCTGTCGTCAAAGCGGCGGTCTAAATTCGTTACACGGGCGTCAAGCGCCCCGCACTATCTCTACCAGCGATGCGACACAAATCGAGCATTTTCTACGAAGACAACTCGTGCTTCGTTCCCTTTCTTCCGTCTTCCTCCGGGTCAATCGAAAATAGCTTTGGAATAGAAGAAAGTGTAATTAACAACACGTTGAACGCCATTGCTGATCATCGATGGCCGGCGCTATGGAGTTACTTAAGAAATTATTGCCGTAAGATTAATGTCACTGAGAATATCTATCAACCCCTTGCCGTACCATATTCGTTACAGTCACAGCGATTAAAACATTTTTTTGCTCGAAAAATGTCGTAGAAGAGAAAAGAATAATTTATGTTCTTTCTACGGCTACGTTTAGTCCAATGTTTAAATATTCGTTAGAAACGAATCAAATTTTATTACATTTAAAATGAAAAGTGTGACATTCGTATTTGTTGGACTTGGCTTGAATTTTTCGAGAGTAATATGTGACTCGTTAAAACCGCGGCAAGAGGTTAACGCAGCGCAGACATTAACGAGATTACAGTGTAACGAGTTTCGTTATCAAGTAGAGAAACATCTGTTCTCATGTTTAACATTTATCGTTGAATTTATTATGTTCATTCATTCGATTCTCCTGACTCGTTCTCTTTGAAATAAAACGGTAAGAATTCGACTGCGGATCTCTTTTTCAAATAATCCGAAAGAAGTTGAAAATAATGAAACAATGTTGCACACGTAAAGTGTATAAGAAGGAAAATACGACGGGACAGAGAGAAACATGAATTTTGTATGAGGAATGGTATTATGCGCAGCGAGTATGCAACATCGAAAGAGATTCAATGATTAAGGGGCGAAGTGAAAGACAATAGAACACAGAGTGAATCGATGGACATGTAATGATGTGCAAGATGCGATGCGTGTACGCAGTGCTGGGCGTCCACTGTCCCCTTTCGGTAAACGCTGTTCCCACGGGAAAGGACACGCCTGACGCGAGTAGAGTTTACTGCTACCAAGATACGTACGGTAAGGCAACGAAGATACGAGAGCTACACCAGTTAATGCACGCAAGAAAGACGTTCGGTGGGAGGTGTAAGCGTTTCAGGGGAGTCCCAATCGTGCCCAGCACTGATGCATAGTAAAGAATAAGGGCTGTTAATAATTGAATTACATCGATCGGTCGATGATCGAATCTACCACATCTTTCGTCCCATCTTTCGTTGAAATCGGTAAGCCACTGTTCCGGTGGTTCGAAGACATCATTAAAATTTGAAAGTTCCGTTTCCTTTAGTACCTCAGTTACTATAATAAATTATTCTCGAGAATTACTGAACAAACCCCGTGCATCGTAGCACAAACTGGATCTACCAATATAGAATTAGTCTTGCATACAAGATGCGAACGGAGCATAGTCGTGTTGTATACCTATAGTGATGAAACCATTGCACGTGGTGCAAATCCAAGTATTGTAAATATAAATATTGATGCAGCCAGTGGTTTTCGGTCGCGAACACAGATACAACTCGTTGCTTTTCCTCTGTATAGATCAAAAGACTTTTTGCTGGAGCTGGTAAATATCGTAATTGGCGCGCTTCGGGTTATTATTTCTTTTCACGAATAAACCCACTACGCCTGGTTTTTGTACAACAAAAGTCTATTATATTGATTATCGATATCAGTTGATTAACCATTGACCATCTAATTATGAAATACGTGAATCGCTTGCTTTATGAAAAGAATTTTAATTGCTTAGAACAGGAATTGCAATTGCAGAATTGCTTCCGAGTAAAAGTTGATCGAATCAGTGCGCCGAGAGCATCGATGCATCTTTTATAGAGAAACTTATATTAGGGAAAACTATAAAACTCGATGGGGGTGCCATACGGTAGCACCTCTTTCTCTAGACTCGAGATGTTCTCTTTCGAGTGAGCAACCACTGCGACCGGGTTCTGTAGCAGCGATATTGTTGCGGTAAGTGGTTGGCAATGATTGGGAGCCGATCGATGGTCGCGACGAAGAGGGTTCGATCCGGTGAATAGTCGCTTGGGCGAGTAAACGGTCGGTTTGGAGCCGATGGACCCGGCCACGATCGCCGGATTCGATAATAAAGGCCGCGGGTACACGGCCAGAAAGCGACTGCATAATTTGGCGCGTGGCCAAAGGCGACCAGTTGCTTCCAGTGCGTTGCACGTTTGACCTGTCTGCGCGACGATTTGGCCGCGACCGCGATTCGGCCGGTCACTACATATTCCCTTCGTTCGGTAGAATTTTCAATCGGCGCCCGTCGAACGCGCTGGATTTAGAAAAGGTTCTTGAACTTTCCTCTGGTCCTGTGCCCATGCACCGACAATATATTTGGAACGAGCCCCGCGATCGATACCCGACTGCGATAAGATTGCCCGGTCTTCGTTCGATCGATCCGTTTCGACGCGCCACGCCGCTCTCTCTCTCTCTCTCCCTCTCTGTTCCGCTGGAGGCATTCGCGACATCCAGCCGCCGGATAAGGTACCTTTTTCGTTATAAGTGACCGCGACCGTCCGAAACGCCCTTCGACACAGTTGCATTTTTAATATGTATTACTCGTCGCTCTCTTAGCTCCGTGTACCATAATATTCAAAGTCATCCTACAGTGTCGTAGATATTTCCAACACTATTTCATTCTTGTATAATATTTATTTTTTATCGAATACTAAATGGTAATTACCAGAGACTGCCGATCTTTAAGCGTTTATAAAAGAAATTAATCGGGTGAAATATAAAACGCGAATGGATAAGTAAAATTGAAAAATATCTTAGCGAGTCGTTTTTAACAAAATTCCTGCAAAATTTTCCATAAAGATCCGCAGTTCGTACACAGCTAAGAGCATACATTTACTCGTCATTCATTGTTTTCGTCTCAACCAAAGAAACTATATAGATCACCGAGGGACAAAAGTATAGAAAATATTGAATCAACACTCATCCAACAGATTTTTCACACGTACTATATTTGATTTGAAATGTATCAGAAATTACCTGAGGGTTTCGTTGTCGTGAAAAAAAAAATTGATAAAGTTAATCATCGGCTGTTTCACCGACAATTCTCGCGGTGACATTATATGAGAAAAATGCTATCAGTTTTTATCCGGCATCCGATTAGAACGCGATTAGGAGCAATCGAGGAGCGTTGTATGTAACCCGTTGAGGGTGGCTGAGCGTTGTCGGTGTCGGTAGAGCGATCTCGCGTGGCAACGGTTTAGAGGTAAATAGGGCGGAGGCAATTCGCCGCGGCCGGTGGAATCTTGAAAATATCGGGAAAACAGCGGGTTTATTTGGACGCGATCTAATTCCGTCGGCGAACAAGGCGGCGGGCGCGTGTTCCGTGGCCGTTTATTGATCCAGCGTTATTCGAGGGAACCAGGGATCGCATTCGGCGCCATTGGTGGCAGACTTAACGGAGTTATTGCGGCTAGCTGATACCCGTTGCCAAGATTTCCGGAAGCATCGCGAACCGTCGGCAGACAATCGGTCGTTTACCTCGATCGAACAAGACACCTAAACCTCTTGTCTATTTCGGTTACGGGAGTTCGCGCGACGATCCAGGCGTCCGTCAAACCGCGCCGCTGGGATTAACAGAACGATTCCGCCCAAGCTAAATCGCTTGTTCTCTGTCAAAACGTTGATCAAAGCGGATCCACCGATCGTCCCAGAGCTTATACAGTCTCCGATTATTAATCTTCGGGATAACGCGATTGCAGCTGGCCGCATGATCGCGCAAACACCAAGCTTCCAAGGGAACCGGTGTGCTCGATCCTTCATTCTCGATTAACTTTTATTTCGACTAGTCGCTGCTTCCCACGCTCGCTACCATCCGTTGGCAGCGTTATTTTCCGAACCATTTGGAAATAGGCCTGGAGAAAATTCTCAAAATCGAGACAGAGAGTTTCTCTCCACCCGCCGCTTACACGTTAATCGGCAAGTTACACTGAAAATAAATAACCAATTGAACAAATGTTTAACCGTATGTATCTTGCAGTTGCTACACGTTTCTGCATAGCTGTGGCGCGTCCTTAGGATTTTCTCGTATGCCGCACACATTCGCACACTTTCGAATCTTTAGCAACGCGAGAATTGATTTGGAAATTCTTGTCGGGCGCCTCTGGATCCCTGATCAGGTGCTCCGGAGGTCCTTGTGGAGGTCACTGGAGGAGGATTTTCGAGGATCTCTTTCGAGACACTTCTGAACGTCGTTCGAGCTTTTTAAAGGATCTCTAGAGATCTTTGGGTACTTCGGGGCTTATTGAGACCTTCGGAGGTCCCTCCAAGGATGTTAGTACCTTCACCTTACCTAAAAAGAAAGAAAGGGCAAAGGGGAAGAGGAGAAACGTGGATTACAAGGGAACGTTAGGGAAGTGCGGTGAAGCGTTACAGGACCAGATGAAAAAAAGATGAGGGAAGAGATGTGGGAACAGATGCAGGAGAAAGATGAGCGAAGGGAAGATCCTCCAAAGGTCTCGACAGAAGGACCTTGAAAGTCTTGCGGGAACTGCGTGTTCCTGGGGGTCCGTCGAGCACAGTGACTCCGTACGGACCGACAACTTTTCACTACGCAACACTATCAATCTATTTTCCAGTACTTGTGCGCATGCCCGTGTGTCAATTGCGCTGCGATCTTGATAGAGTGAACACAGGTGTCTCCTAAAATGTGACTGTCTAACGACCATGTAGAGGATTACCAAAAACAGATCTTAAATATGCTCCTTAAATCTTAATTTATCGCTAACACGTTCGTCGACCCTTTGCACTCGATCCGTCAATATAGCAATTCGAATGTTCCTTCTTAGATCTCAAGCGTTTTCCTTTCATCCAATCCTATATCAACCCCATATAATTCATTACTCCGCAGATATGTCGTTGGATATTCTCGAATAAGAGTTTACAGTTTACGTAAAACTAGATGGGAAATAAATAAATAAAATTACCTTTTTCTAGATTCCCCGAGTTCTCGAGATATCTCAACATATAATTTTGCGTTTTACGCCCTCGAATTCGAAGGCTGTTTTTTTTTTATTTTGTATCCCCTGGATACATCGCGTTAGGTAAATTTTTCCTTGCGTATCCAGAAATTTATTTCCGTCTTCCTCCTATAAATTCTTTCCTCTTTCCTATGTTATCCGGTAGATTTGAACGGCGAAGATGCGAGAAATCCAAGTTTCGATCCGGGAGGATCATGGTTGAAAACTTGATTTCTCGCATCTGCTCGTCGAAATCTACCGGATAACGTAGAAAAGAGGGAAAAATTTCTGGTTACGCGAGGAGAAGCATCGCGTTGTTTCTAGCGAGTGCAAAGGGTTTCCTTGGTATTCCGAAGTGAGCATATCCTCTGGTTTCGGGCGTTGAAAAAGATAATAGAAATGCTCGGGAATCGATCCGACATTGTCGCATCGGTGATTTTGAAGCGCGCGCGCAATGTTTCGAGACGATGAGACGCGACTCGTGATGCGTGCTTTGTCGATCGACGACACCGAAGCCAATTGGAGGAGACTTACCTTTATCGTATCGCGAAGTATGGCGATCTCCCTCGTCAGATGCTCGTTCTCGTTGTACAAAACTTCCATTTGTTGTTGCAGCTCGACGCTTGGCCCGCGCATCCTCATTCTGAGCTCCTCTTCCAGCTGGCGCACCATCATGCTTTGTTTCTGCAACGGAAAAAGAAATGTAAACACGTGATATACGCGTTGACGAGAGGGCATAACGACGGAAGGGTGGGTTGCTCGGCAATTTATCCTAGACGAATCTGCGATCGTTGTTTCACCCCCGTAATTTGCCGGGCATATTAGTCGGCCGGCTTCCGTTGGGCTTGTTGTCCCATGGAAATACACTTTTACGAGAATAATTGCACACTCGACGCCACGTGAAACTACTTCAGGCATGAAACTGATAAGCGGATCGATAGGAAGCCGACGACGCAACTCGCCTCGACTCGACTCAACGCGACGCGAGGAAAACATTCGCCGTGCTTGCAAGAACGATCCGGTCAAAGAGACCGCGCTTGTCTTGTTTCTCTTGTTTTCGGAGCCTCCGGAATCGATAATCTCATTCCTTTCCTAAGGTGAACGCCTGAACGTTACGTTAGCTCCGCGACCGTTATCGACGCTGTTGCCAACAACAATAGCGGCTTTATTGCATCGCGTGAAGTACCACCGAGATTTAGCGTTGCCGCTGCCATAATACTTCCAACAAACTTGCTATACAGTTTAATCCGCGATTTATCTCTCTGTCCCCTCCCCCGTCCCGCATTAATCACCAGATGCGATCTGCTCGTGCTTCACCCAATAAAAAATACTGCGACGCTTAACCCCGTTCGCGTAAACCGCGGTTCTCCGCCATTTCTTTCAATCATGGAAACCGATTCTTTGCATCCAGAGTCGCCGGATTCAGACTCATGTCCCCGCTTTACCTTCTCCTTTTACGAATTCCAACCATCCATATACTTTTGTTTCAATACGGAATCACACTTGGATTAATTCCAATTGTAAATTGCCACTGACAGTTTTAAAGGCTTTGGTCGATACGCGGAATACATAGTCGTCGACGGGACACTTGTTTCACACGCCCCTGGGTTAAACCTAATCATTTTTATCGCAAAGTCCATTCTTCTCCGAGCAAACCAGAAAAAATTCATCGTTCGAGAAAGGTGTTACCCGAAAGCTGTCCCATTCCTGTTAGAGCTCGATCGTGTTAGACCGCATAAACGCGTTTTGTTTGTCTGGGAGAATGGCACGGGACGGAATAAGATTGCGAGCAAGACAGGGCGTCGTCGTCGACTGCAACGAAGAGAATCGGCCGTTTTCGGGGTGAAAGGCGATTACGATGGCTGGAAAGGAGTCTTCCAGGGCGCGCGTTGTATCCGCGGAACAGTGCACGAAACCTTTCGAGGCGGGCAAAGGCAATATTTCTGCGGAAGTTCGATCCTGGTGTGTATATATATATATATATATACTTTCGGAATCGCGACTCGGGAAAGCTTTTCCCACCCGTTTCTCCGGCGTCTTTACGCCACGGTTCGGATATTTCCTTCCTGCCTCAGTTCCCCTATCTTCCCCGGCTTTTTACCTCCGCATCTTTTATAATACTTTTCCCTTAACTCTCCGAGAGACCCCACCCCGGCTGACGCGCCTTCAATTTACCTCGACCAACTCCATTTTGCAATCTTTCCGTCCACGGATACTATGCACATACTATTTTATTCCGCGCGCTCTGTTATTTACATCGGCCGGATCTTTCATTTTAATCCGCCACGGCTCGCGGTCGAATGGATCGAGAAATTTCGACACGTTCTACTATAACTCTTGAACCATCAAAGATATCTCGATGAAATTTCCACGAGATCTAGTAATCATTTTTTAATTAATTGTTTAAAATGAATGCCAAGTGTTCGTCACAATTCCATGAATTTCTTTATTTTCGAGAGGGATGGATGTTTGGAAAGCAATAAAATGTTTGTATACACGTCGATACGAGAAAGTCCATGTTTTCGCGTTACTTCCTTTGCGTCCCTTTCTTCGACCGTGCTCTCGCGAGCATGTACTTCGTTCGACGGTCTCGGTTCAACTCGTTAGGTATCGTTAATGACGACGCGACGCTGCGTTGCGAGGGTTCGCAAGCACGCGTGTAAACGCCACATTCGTCGCGATAACTAGAGGACGTCTTCGCCCACTACTGGATCATTACAAGCAGCGTGCATTCTAGATACTTTGCCGCATACTTTGCACTCGGAAACTCCTTCCAAGTTCGCTCTCGACCTGCCCTCTGCTTCCATGAAATTGTCCGAGGTGACCGTCGTCGATGCATTCTACACTTTATGGATCCGATGTTACGAGTTTATTCGGTGGCGTTATCTCGCAACGATGTGCACGGTGCGCTCGTAGCTTCCCAACACTTTTCAACTCCTTATTCTACGAATTTAGGGTTTTTGATAATCATGGTGAAATAATGATAATGAGCGAATAAAGACTGGAAGGCTGAATAAGCATTTTTTTGTTAAATAGCTGGTAGATCTAGTGTTAAACAAATGAAAAAATATAACACTGAACGTTTAGAAACGACCAAGTGTCCCCTAGCAGCAGACAAAGTAAAAATTAGTAATTTCTAACGATCTGAAATATGAAGCGATGGCGTAAGTTCGGGGACCGTTAGAGGGAACATTCTGTATAGAAGGGCCAACACACTCGACAATGTTCGAGCGACGCAAGCTTGCGCATTGGGACCAACTGATCGCTGTTATCTGTGCCGGGCACGGGCAATGGCGGTTATTATTATTATTATTATTATTATTATTTCAACAGCTCGTAAGCCATCGGGTTAACGAGGGTTTGCAGCGCAACATGGCTCCGCGAAGCGAAGGCGGCGATATTCGGAGAGGACGACCTTCCACCGGAAGCAGAGGCGTTCGATAACGCGCATCGACCTGATTTCGCGTACGAGGAAGCAGCCTCGCGGAATAAGCTAGGGGATGGAACTCGAACAACTCCCCCTCCACGGCAACCCCTCGTGACGTCAGTTACCCCCATAACGAAATCAAGCCACGAGAAGCCATGGCCGAATTCCCTTGTTCACCGCTAGCCTACTTCTCTCGCACTAGGCCAATTGATGCCATACGCTGTTTAAATCTCTGGATCTATGCGATCCCCTGTCGCTATCCTTTCATCCCGGCCACCTCGTTCATCGCGTTCACCTCATCCTCTACTCGACCAGCTCTAGTCTCGATAAACATCATTCGTCTGTACACCTTGTTGTACTCCTTCCTCCATTTTTCTTCATTTCTCGTATTTCTCTTGTACCAGGCTAACGTCTATTACCCTTTCGTTTGCTAAAGCCGTATACAGGGTGCCCCTAGCCCCTAGCCCCTAGTTTATAGTTAGTCTTTATTTTTACGTCATCAAATAGTTTCATTCAAGATTGCAACGTAGAAGAAAAATGCTTTCTTTTGGTACAGCAGAATTATTGAAAATCCTATTAACAGGCTTCCGGTAGGTAAAACGTTAAGAGAGAAAATAAATTTATATTCCATACCAGTTGATTGGAATTCAAGTAGAAAATTTTCATTTTGCATAAAGATCCACAAATCTAATTATAGGAAATGCAAATTATAGCACGCGAGTAACGTCTTGCGGATCGTAATAGATTCGATAGAAATCAGAGAAGCGATCACGAAAATCAGCGTGTTCGAATGGCGAGTGATCGCAAAAATAGCAGTTGACGGCATCCCTGGTCGTGACGGTACGCCGTCAACGAAGAATCGTTTTGGCAGCTCGTCGGCGTCCATTAACTCGGACAAGGAACGGCCGCCGGTTGTTTTCACGACAGGGTTACTCCGGTCCGATGTAAGAAGAACCGCCGCGAGATAGGGTTTACGCGATCGTTAATAGGATCTCGTCTTAAGAGGGCTTCGTTTAAACATTAAACCCCCTCCTCGCCGAGCGTTCGTTCTCCTTCGTTCTTCTTCGTTCCCCTTCGTTCCTTTTCCTTCTTCCTCCGTCCTTCCGCGTTCGATCCGCGGACATAAGTGTGTCGATGGACGATACCAATCGCACCCCCGAGATCGGGTTCCGCGTCGAGGGTTAATCGAAGGCTAATCGCTTCGAAAGCAGAACATGCGACACCCTGTAACCTATACCCAGTCGAGTCCCCAGGGCGATCCTAACGACGCATACGCTCACGCCACTTTTTCTTTATTCTTTATTCATCGGCCACGGAAAGCCTACAAGCTCTTTGAAACGGCTGACTGTGGGATATAAAATGGGGAAAACACTGGTGAAAACACTAGGTGACGGAATGATCAGCGGTTCTGACGAGGAAGTCGATGAAACGCCGTTGTTTTCGGCGTTCGTCCTTCTTGCGAAAAGAGCCGTAAAACTGATTTCTCGGAAAGCTCTCGGTTGCTCGGCTTTCCCGCTATACGCTAACGAGCTTCCGAGAACAAGTAAAATGGGCCACGGAATGGGCAGCAGCATGTGCTTTTTACCGAGGCACAAAACCGGTGCTGTTTGACTTTCTACATTGTAGGGTCCTACACTGTAGGGTAAATCGATCTGTTTCGAGTCGTGCATGCTTTTTAATAATTCCCCCTTTCTTTTTCGGTGCGGGCAAAGATCATTAGATATGCATCGAGCATAGCTGAGCGTGCTGGCGCTCGCGCGAACAAGCCGCGTGTTCAGAATGCATTGCGATCGTTAATAAACATCGCCGATGCGGGAACGGGCCGCGTTCTACGATTCTTCGTGTTCGAAACTTCGATAAAACTCGTGTTTATCGCCGCAATGGCGATACGGTTAAGCCGGCTGGCAATATGATTTATTCAGCTGACGCGACCTTGTTCGCCGAAAGCTTATGGTTTCGCGCGACCACAAGTCTCATACGGTGTCGCGTCGGGAGCAGGTTACGGTCTGTTAAAACAAGTTTTTCAAATCACGCTTCTATTAAAATGCACTGAAAAGGAGAAAAACATTTTCTTTAGACATTACTCTGACTAGAAAAACTGAGTTTATATTTTTTTTTCAGAATGCACACACTTTTCACATTCCGTATTTCATTTCGAATTTTCAGCAGTTAATCATTAATCAATCGTTAACCGCAATTAACGACTAAAGTAGAATTGTTCAATTGTTACTTGCGATTAACTATTCAAATAGAAATTCATTCGTCAATCGTTGATTAAATCTTTGCTCAACTCTCGCGTCAACGATAGGGTTCAAGTATACGAATAGTACGTGCATGTATATCAACAACCAACACGTGTGCCCAATTTTCTTAATTAACCCGTTTTCTCTTGCGTCTTTCCCTTACACTATATAAAAATGAAACCCGCTCGTTTAGCCTGAAAGAATTTCTAAAAAATTGCTTTTCTTCCATTTTTCGTCAACCATGCACGACCGGTTAAAGATCGAATTCTTCTTGTATCTCCGACCGAGCGCAACCCTTTAATTCCACTGTTGACAAAACGGAACGGAACGGCAGGGACGCGTGAACGGTTCTTTTCCATTGGCGAAGTATACGTATAATGCCGGCGTCGGCGTTGTAATGACTCGTTTAAATGGAACAGTGACCCACATACGCAGCGGGAATTGGGTCAGAGAAAATCGCGGGAATTAGGTCGCCGGAATTTGCATCGTTCGGAATCAACGTCGCGGTTTTACGTTTCGTGCCGCTGTCCTTCGCGTTTGACGTCATCGATTTCTGCACGCGTCGGCGGATTCAATCCCCGAAACTTTGTTCTACGTGGGAGGGGACAAAAAAAAAAGGAAACACACAGAGAACAAAAAAAAAAAAAGAAAATGGGAGCCGGGAAAGGCGGCGAAAAAAGCCGATGTATCCCTGGGACCGTGAAACGTCGCGGAAAAAAGAGAGTTCGAAGCGTTTCGTGTGAAAATGGTAGGAAACTTTTTTAGTAAATACAAGTAACTAATTCGAATCGATACAGATTTATCGAGTACTAGTGTAACAAATACAGTATTCACATTTAACGAAGTGAATCTTCAGATATTTCGATCATGACTAAATAAGAAAAATTGACTGGAAAAGTGTGATAACATCTCCATAAATTAAGATTTCCAAAAATTTCTTTATCGAGAAACGAGAAGGTGTATCCGCACCCTTGCAATCCTGGAAAAACGAGTCTATCTCCTTAATCTGGCGATTCTGGTTGAAAGGCCGTTTAATTTGGTCCAAGGGCATTTTTCACCATCTCATCCGAGTATACCCTTTAGACGCGTTCAGTTATCACTGCACTGTATTCGTCTCTTGACGGTGCTGATCGTGTAGAATCATTCGTAACGGCATTCGTAACGTTAACCGCGTTTCCCAACGAGAAACGAGGAACGAGGAACATTTCATTGGCAGAGGAGACTGTGCGCGGCTTTCGCGGCGACCCCGCCTGGCAAAGCTCGGTTCTCGCTCGGGAGATCGATCTAAGGTACGTCGACCCCAAGAAACCGAGGGACTGGTTTCTACGTTTGCGTTCTAATATCGGGGCTCGCGCTCGACTTTCCCTTCTCCGCGAGCTTCGCGTTCATGAATCACGAGCTTCTCAAGAATTTCACTGTCCGAGTATCGATCCGGAAAGCCCATGCTCAATCCAAATGAATTCTTTACCAGTTCCGAGCTGTTTTCCGGCCGAATCAAGTGCATAGTCAATCCTATTGTGAAACGACATTCGGAGAACACGGTGCACGAATTTCGACACAGTTTTATCCTAGAATGCGACGTTTTCCTAACAAAATTTCCAAACAGCATTACTTACTAATCTAAGGCGATGCGTATTTTGATTAGGCTTGCCAAAACCCCATTAATAAGAATTGCCAGAGATTTTCCCGAAATTAATCTTGCTAATCCCGCTTGAATAATCGTTTTATATAGTATAGTACGTTTCCCGTACCATCGCCATTAATAAACTAATCCAAAAAGCCCACGCTTTCTAGCAGGCCTAATACACACGATTTCGCCGTGAGTACAAGTTGGAAACGTGTTGACAGAGATTTGCTAAAAACGTGACAGACAGTGCAGTGGATGAGAAGAAGGGGTGGCAACGTAGGCCAAAGTTCATTCATAAAAACTCCAAGACGAGGTAGTATGTACTGAGCGGGTTTCGAGGTAGGGAACTTGAAGAAACTCTTCCCGCCGAGCTTTTAACGATCGCTGAGAGAGGGGTGTAAGGAAGGCGGGGGGGTTGGGCGAGCCCAGGGACGATCGTGGCCCGTTTCACCGGTAAAAAGTCTTCCATCAAAGTGTCCGCCTTCTCTCTGTAACCCCTCGCCCCCGTTTCGACCCACCCTTTGTCGTCGAAGTCAACGGGGGCTGTTATCGATCGACCGTGAGAGGGCCTTTGTCGTCCGAGTATCCTGAAATCCGTTTCGGGCTTTAAAGCGAGCCGACCCGAACCGATTCTCTGGACTGGCTGTTCTCTCTCTCTCTCTCTCTCTCTCTCTCTCTCCTTCACGGAGGAGAAGAACGGAACCTAGTCGGAACAACAAAACACTTCCGGTGTCCGGGGACACTGCCGAACGGCCGATCTGCTCCGCCGGGAACCGAACCAATTAAGGACACGTTCGCCGCGATCGTTATTTCGTGGTGGGGCGGCTGTATAACCTCGGCCCGATTGTCTTTCCCCACTTTTCCCGTCGGCTCTAACGAGTTCCCTGTTTGCAAACTAATTAATGTTAGGCATTTCACGGGGACGCGTCTTCCGATAACAGGAAGCGGGATTAACCTTTGCGAGACCGGCCCGGGTACGAATGTAACCGGGAGTATGTCCCCCGGGGTGGTCCCATTGAATTTTTTTCACTGTTTATGATTTTTTTTATACACAATTAAAGTTTTTTTAATTGTAATTGATGTAGAAAATCTAGTATACAGAAATACAAGCCACCGCAAAAAATCTCATCCAACAATAGAATGTGTAGTTTGAAAACAAATGGCCGAGCGGAAGGAAGTCAGATACATTTCTGTAAAAATTGTTCCGTCGCATTATGCGTTTCGCCATGCTTTCAAGCATTTCATACAAAATGAACAATAAAAACTTTAGTTTCGTCAGCCGATACAGAAGGACACCATTCATTTTGTTCACTTATCAAGCGTGAGAATAAACGTCGCGAAATAACCTTAACAAAGAGTTGAAAGCGACATTGTATATGTGAAACTAGTGAAATCCATTTATTCTACGACACGTGGAAACATTGAGCCCACTGTGTTTCATACGTGAGGGTAAACAGAATATTCACTTCGAGGAAGGTACAAGGGTTATGAATTGGTGAAGTGAAAACTGTGTCAAGTTGTCGCGACATCTTCGAGAAGCAGCATGTGTCGGCTTCGGAAATAGCGAAAGACAATTATATTGGGCAGCGGCGTAGCTCGTGTTTAACGAAGCTCCCTTTCGTTTGTTTCTATTTAGTTCAGAGTTAGATTAAATCTGCCCGGCGATTAACCCTTTAACCCCGGCTCAGTGAACGAGTCGATTCAACGGTTTATAGAACAGTCGTCGTCAAGTTCTAAGCGCCGCTTTTGCACACCTTAGGCACTCGATTTCTTTACGAACTGAGGAGGATCAGTTTACTAGACAAGCAATTTTTTTATACATATAAGCTTGCACAGAACATTTTAAAACGTGACTTAGTTTATCAAAACGCAGTGAAATATCTTTTAAGGGAACGATGCATCTATGGTTACTCGATACGGAGGAAGACGTCTTTTAATATAAATATTTTTTTTCAACGTGTTATTGTCAGAGAGAGAGAGAGAGAGAGAGAGAGATACTGAAAACAATTAAATTATCTATGTCTACATAATATACATCATTTTTAGACGAATTCAAGAAGGTACTGAACAAAGCAATTTTGTTCATGGAGGGTTCATGAAATTTAAAAAAAAAACACAGTTGATAACCGTAATCAATATAATGTTGATCTATCGACTGTGCCTAACGATGTCTCCGCGAAACGTAAGAAATTCGCGTGGCTGTCGCCGCGTGAATGTGTCAAGGTAAAAAGCATTTTGCAATTAAGATAAGGCGTGATTCGTTCATTTATATAAAACACTCGGTAAGTTTATTTGCTACTTCTTATTCAGACCTCCTACTTAAGAATCCAAGGAACCAACCCACGATTCATCTTTCCTCGTTCGTTCGTTCGTTCGTTCAATTCTTATCGAGATAAGATAATTCCAAGTTATTATTATTCTTTCTTTTTTCCACCGCTTAGAACACGTTCCAAAATAGTTGTGTTGATAATGTGCTGAACCTCGTTTGCATTTCCAGGGCACAGGCTTATCAGGGTTACTATCGGCACGCGGCATGCGCAGCGTCGCCATCAACGATTTTTGCTTGCTCCCGCGTCAAGTAAAGCTCTTTATTAATTATTATCGGCGAACGTTCACCTTAATTATCAGGGGAGAGAGCGGGAGCGGCGGATGGACAGAATCGGGTTTATTCTTCCAACGATTTGAAATACTGCGAATTCCTCTTTTGTCCGGCGAGCAGCGCAATTAAAGCCAGCATAATAAGCGAAGAAAATTGGAGAAGAAGGCGAGGAGGGGTCTTGGCTAACGGTATCAAGGTTTAATTAGATCTGAAACGTTGCCTCTTGCGCGTTCCTCTCGCCCTTAACTCGTACTCCGTTTACGGCGCGCAGTAAAATTTCATCATCCCGCGGCTAAGGGTAGAACGTAAGTTTTTCGCTACTCGCCGGACCAGCCGAAACGAAACGGAGCGTAACGCTAATGGCCCCACGCAATAATTGCGGGAACGCGCGATTTACCGCGCGAATTTTTACCAGCTCTCGTAAACGAACTCCCCGGGGAACAGCCCCGCAACGCATTAGCCCGATGATATTTACAGCCCTTTATCTTCCTTCAAACGGCTTGCTTAATCCGCGAGCGAACAGCCTGCTGCCGCTCCAGTCAGATTCATTCGCGAAATGAGAAGCGAATCGATTCAGTTGCGCGACTAATTCATTAACAACACTGCTTTGATATCGAACACGATAATATTTTTCGAAAAATAATAATCACTAGACCGCCGCGGATATCTGTATACATTTGTGACTTGGAAAAATTTACGAAATATGCTAGAATATAAAATTCGATAGAATTTCGGAAGATTTTCCATTGTTTTCGATCTGCAAAGGTTGTTACCATTAAAAATAGAATTTTATTTCATGTCACTTTCTTTCAAATTTTTCCATAAAAATTAAAAATTACATGTTTCTACATTTGTACGCATACAGTACATGTACACGATTTTTCCGAATAGTTTCAGCGTACTATATACTATCCGAATGAAAACTTAGGAGCTACTTTTCAAATACAGGCTTTTCCGGTGGCCCGAATGTTAACGTTAACATCGTCCACTAAGCGACGTTCGTAATCCCGGCTGCGGCTGTCCGTAGAAACAACCGAAATATATATATATTCCATTATTAACGTACAGTCGGGTAGATTGGTCTCTAATTCGGGTTTCCAACATTACCGGTCTTTAGGGGTAGCTTCTACGATACCCGATGGGGTACGGAGCGGAGCGCGAGGTGCGGGGTGTTTAGGGGGACGGAAAACGCGAATGCAACCCTTCATTCCCTGCACGTTGTAGTACGAGCGTTCGCTTGATGGGGATGCGGGGACGGCGGAGCGCGGTGGAAGACAGACCGATAAGGGTGAGCTGAAGCGGTGCACGTGTACCGGGGTTATAGCAACGAGGGGGTGGACTCTGTGGAACAGTGGTACGTAGAGGGTGGAGGAGCGAGAGGATGAGAGTCGGGAGCGTTGGATCGAGGGAGATGGAAAACAGGGTCATGCGGAGTAGGTGACAGAGGTAGAGAGAGAGAGAGAGAGAGAGAGAGAGAGAGAGAGAGAGAGAGAGAGAGAGAGAGAAATCCCGTGGATGAGACTCGTCTCTTCTGTGGGGACTTTCGTAACGAAGAGGACGAGGAAAGAAATTCGTCGGAGAAAGTACGAGAAATAGACAAAGAGCTAGATAGACGAGAGAGAGAGAGAGAGAGAGAGAGAGAGAGAGAGAGAGAGAGAGAGAGAACAGGGAAGAAGGCCTGTAGATATGCGGAGAGACAAGGAGAATGGAAGAGAGAGAGAGAGAGAGAGACTGGAAGGGATGAGTTGCCGTCGCTCGATAACGCCTCGCTTCTGCACCGTCATCTTTCACCCTCTCTCTCTTCCTCTCTTTTCCTCTCTTTGTCCCCCTCCCTTTCCCAATCTCTCGTTTATTTCTTTCCGCCAATTATTTTACTCCTGGAGCAATAATCTATTAGCCTGGCCAGAAAACAATGTCGCAATTTTTAGTAAGATATACGCAGTCCTCGACAAAATAACAAGAGACACTTGACGTATTTCTATATTTTGTATGTCGGAAACGTTTCAGCCGTCAGCCATACACTTAGCGTTGTTACAATATTATTAATGTAGGGGTACAGTATATATAATAATGGTCACAAGGTCGTATACCTGTGCGAGCGCGATCGTAATATTCAAGGGAACAATTCAAGGTCAAGGGAAAGAGCATACGATACGTCACGTGTTTTGTCTTACATCTATTTTTGAAATGTTTTTACTCTTTTGCATCCTACCCACTCGTTTCTCTTATAAATGCATACAATCCGCAGGCTACGAATCACAGTTTCGTAAGTTTACGGAGTTGATAAAATAAATCCTCGGTACAATAAAAACAATAGCCTGGTCGCGTCGCATTGTATCGACGCTACCGACGCGACTCGAAACTTCTTCCCGATTTCAGTTAGAATCGGTCCGCGACTCGCAGTGCAACGGAACAGGAAAACTTCCCAGCCAGTTCCCATCGCATCGCAAGGAAACACGCTCGTCCCTCGGGGCGTGCCAGTTTTTCCTTCTTTTTTTTTCGACCACTCCTGAACCGGCCCCAGAAAAAGTAATTCTATATCCGCCGGGAACAGATCGTAGAACAAATTCTAAGCTATAGTCGAGCGGGAGTTGAACCGAGGGGGGGGGGGCCGCCTTGTTTCTCTCTCGATAAAACTAACCGTAATCGAGTCCGAAATCGACGAGCCGGGGGTAGGTCGAGAAATTGCCGCGATGCATCAACCGTGACAATGGTAATTATGTTGCCGGGGTGGAAAACAGCCTGGCGGGTAACGTATCTACTTCGCGAATCGCCGCACCGTGGTCGAGCAAAAATCGCTCGATGCTACTATAAAGGCCTACCCATAGCGCACACAACTACGAAACGCGGATTTTCTTGGGCAACGAATGATCGGGTTCCGTTCAACCCTTAGCACTCGAATAGTCACTCGAAGGCGCCACTAAAAATCACTGTAGCATTATTAAAAATGTTGTTCGCATTAGCAACCCTTTCATTTCGAATTATTTTCCAATTTTCTTGCCAACAGCTCCTTACTAATTTAAATGTTTCATTTTTTTCAGTATTATTTGTACGAGGTTAGGAATTTGTATGGGACAAGGAAAAATTATTCTATACTTTTTAGTCCGTTTTTAAAAACGTGGTATTTTAAAAAAGTTTATTTTTCTTTAAATAATTTCATTGTAATGGAATTCGAAAATACTTAAACACAATATAAATATTCCCCTGTAAACTGAGTCCTCGGATAATAGATATCTGCAAGGCGACCGCAGCACATGTCAGAAAGAATATTGCTCTTCTCAAGATATAAAAACTTTTCATAACATCTACACATTTTTCATGTTAAGAGTCCGGTCGTTTTAGGTGCACAGCGAGTGCACATCTTTTTCCTATTTTGCTGATCTCTCGACTGCGTCGCTATCAATATTCTTCGCATAGGTACAGAGATTTATTATCATTACGGTACATCTGCTTAGAGTCGCCAGAAAGAATTTTTCTTTGTAGAGTTCGCTGTAAAAATTAACGTCTCTGAACATTGATTTTATTTCCAGAGGATTAATGCGATCGCTAAAATCTTGGAGTGCTCCTCAAGGGAGGAGCGGAAAAGTAGAAAGTTGTTTTACCGATTCCTCTAATGATTCAGAGAATTATCCAATAATCGTAGATAATGGTGTCTAGAGGACACCGTTTGGCGCACACAAGTGCCACAATTACAAGGAAATCAATTGATCGTTCGAACGTGGTTACCGTAGCTAGCGTGGCATTCGATACAACTGGTACGCCCACGCTCTGGAACATTGTCGTCGTTATTCCATGGCAAATGTGTATGTACCTTAAAGGGAGAACCGCGCGCGTGCAGATCAAGCTTTGGAACACGCCGCCTGATATCTCGGCATGTCGCCGGTATCGTCGTTCTAATCAACCGCTGCGCATTTATAGATGCGGCGCGCTTCGTTATTTATAGACTCGCTGATTCGACTCGATTCGCGTCAACAGCCCTTCGACTAAATAAATCCGAGTCCTCCCGAAATCCTCCCGAAGGCGCAAGGAAGGACAGTTCAAAGAATGTCCCATGTCCTTCGTCGCGTTCGAAACTTTGATCGTCGATTAAACCACTAAATAGTGTTTGCTGTCGTTTAAATCAGAGAAATACCAGAAATAAGTTGGTGAAAAGAAAAATAATGAAAAATAAAGAGAGTGCAGGGAATATTTAATTTTCTCAGACCCTATGGTTTCCGTTTTGTTTTTTCGATCAAGGCTTTTCTATATCGTCGCAACGATCAGACATAAGAGGCTTCAGTTTTCGCAGCCGAGTTACAGTGGTTTTTGATTTCGCGTCCTTGCTGGATCTACTTTCTCTACTACGGGTTTTACGAGTTGCATTTTCGACTCTGCACCGTCGGGAATCGCGCTGAACCACGATTTCCTTTACGGTGTTACAAACTGTTACAACGCTAGCTGAGCTTCACTGGCTGTTTACGAGCTCGCACGATGCATCCTCCGCGCGATAAAAAGTCAGACCAGGATAGATGAGCGCCTCTTAAACTCGCGCAAGTGTCCTGCGGGAATATTTGCGTCGTCCGCCGACGGAAATTCTTAAAAACTGCTGGTATCTGATGGACAATGGTTCTACGATGAAAAAATCTTTGTTTTCTGCACTGTAAAGAATTACTTAACCACTAGTTTATTTTTATGTTGCCGATTAGTTGCTGAAATCTTTCTCGGATACGTATATTTGACGGATCGTTGTAACCAAGCCAAGACTTTTATTTGTAAGTTGCGTAATCTTTATACACGATAATACCAAAACTGAGTACATAGATAGGATTTCAAGTCGAAATCTTATGTCTGTCAAATTGACGATTTATTAATTACTTATACGATGCGGTAGATGCATAAAATTGATGGAGATTCTGTTGAATGAAGAAACTACGGATACTAGTTGCATCGTAAAAGATATTTCGGTACTAATTGCGAGAGACGCTCTTTATACTCTGATTAAGTTTAACGCGAATGTGCTGTTCCCAGTGCAGCAACATCGTCGCAAGAACATTCAGTAGGACGCGATTATACTGGCTATTGTGTTGGGAGGTCTTGCGGGTGCTTTCCGTTCAGTCTTGGTGGTTCTATTGTTGCGCAAAGTTTTCGCCGGTGGGACTGAGTGCTTTGCAGTTCTCGTTTTACGTCGCTTAGATAGTCCACGCATTTTCCCCTGTACGCCTGGAATTTGTAGCTCTTTGGATGGCTCTTTATTTGTAACGTTCTACCGAAAGGATTGTTCGAAGACAAAGTCAACAACCTATTACGCGCACTCCGCGTAATAAAATTGAAAAACAGTTTGGGAAAAAGCTCCATAAAACGGGATCTAAAAGCCAGGCTCCTTCAGGATATTCTAGGTAAATGCAATGTTGGTTCGGATTAAGACTTGTGTCCCTACACTACCTTCCCCTTCTGCGGCACTATTCTCCACGCTTCCACGGCAGAGAGAGGGTAACTTTTTCGCCCCCATTCATTCGTGCTCCCTCCGTTCATCTGGCGACACAGAGTAAAGGGAACTGGATATGTATGTGACGCGAACTTTTTCAATGTAACGATTAGACTGCGGATTGTTACGCGAAATAAAAATTATCTGGATCAATCGTGAGGGACTCTTAAAATCGAAATATTTCGTTTTCGGAATTGCATATCTTATTTCTTAAAATACTATTTTCTTCAAGTGTAGTATTTGAAATATTTATTTCGCCAAATGATGCCCATCTCTTTGGGACTAATCACTGTAATCGTAAAGTATAGTGGAAACGGTTAATTAAGACCATCCTACATAAATGTTCGATTTAATGGCACACGAGGAGTGTATATTTTCCATCCTCGAATCTGATATCCGGACGTCGATCAGCAGTTCGCGAGCTCTCGGTTCGTAGACACAGGTTTTCACCGATGCTTGGAGGTAAAGACAGGGATTCCACCAGTGCCAAATTAAAGCGCGAACGAAAACAGGACACCGCGCCGGGTTGCCAGTAATTCTTCGTCCAGAGCGTCGATCTCGCCCTGTCCGTCCGACGAATGCGGGTCGTGGCGGAAGAATAGAACGTCACCGATAACGCCGGTCGGGAGCATCGATCGTGAAACGCCGAATAAGAGTGGAGTTTATCGTGTGTCCCCAGCATAACACAGATGTCCCGTAGCATGACCTACATGTAGGCACGGGCACTAGTTTTGCTGTCTTTTTACCTCTTTTGATTTCTGCCGGCCTCCCATGTGCGCGACAAGTTCGCGAGATCAGTTTACTCGCTGAACCTCGAACAACACTTCGATGTCAACAATTCAATGGACTTTTAATCCTTAGCACTCGAGTGGTGGCAGGACGAAAAATTATAAATAAAAATAAAAATAAAAATAAAAACAAAAATAAAAATAAAAAAAAAAATTAAGTATGGATCGCAAAACGCTGCGCCCAGATGCGCTCGGTGGTCCCGTCGCGTCGATTCGAAATGAATTTCCACGAGAGAACGAGAGGGAGGAAGTAATTGTACCGGTCGCCGACAAGCTTTTATTTAAATGTATTTATTCGTGTCCGTCGACGTACGTGCACCCACCAGAGAATTTCTCTGAAAAGCTGCGTGCACACGTTTTCTCTGCGAGCGTCGCGTCGCGTCGCGTCGAAAAAAAAACGCGACGGAAACACCCCGACGATCTTCTTTGTCGGTAAACGCGCTGGGTTCTCTCGTTCCCGACGCATTTTTTCAGACGACGCGCGCTTGCGTGTATATACACATAACTAGGGTCACAGAAGAAACGTTTTCCTCCTTTTCCAATCTTGCAAAGAGAACGGTCGCGTCGCGCCGCCGCGACGAGTCTCGTTTGAAAATCCGATTCACCGAGAAACGCAATTTACTCCCGGCCTTGCGCCCCGCTCGCCGTTCCTTTGCCAAATCGCCAAAGGCAAAGGTTCTTCAACCGTATTTCGAGGTTGCTCGGATGAACGTGCGTTTATGCCCTCCTCCACTATCGATTTCCCAGTGTAACTTGTGTGGTTCACAGCCATTATTCGTTCAGTCCCCCATTTCATAATTTATCCCTCTATGTTCCCAAGTTAATTCACCCTTTGATGTCGAGTTGGTAAGGAATGATCGAATCGATAACGAGTTGTCACAATGATAATAGGAGTGCCGTCTTCAGCACCGGGCAAACGGGCCACTTGCTCCGGGCTCTGCGCTTAGGGGAGTACATCGTTCGTTGCGTAAGTCAAAAATTATTAGCTAAACTACAAGCAAAACTGCCCCTAAGCCAAATTGAATTTGCAATAGGCCATTCTATAGGTTATCCATAGAAAATACTTTGCGTGAATTTTCAAGCCCGTAATTACAGATTCCTATGGACACCGAGTCGCATAAGCTCGTCTATGGTGCAACCACGATAAATCGCGGCATTTCATCGATTTCATGCTCACATATGCTTGCGTTTCTTGTGCTTAACATACACGGAAATAACTCCCTACGGGTCATCGCATTAAGTAATCTGACACAGATTGTGGGATCGATGTCCAGGATTGATCTGTCCCACGGACGTCGCTGCGATTTTAATGACAGTCCCTTTGAGCGATGCGCTTCGCCGAAGCGATGCACCGATGCACCCTCGGATATCTCTCGGGTTGTTAAGGGTGCCTTAGCCGCGGCGAATTCGTTGCAAATTCAATTGCAAAACGAACAGAATTTTCCGATTCGATCGAGCGTTATCGCTATCGACGAGTCCCAGGGAATTCTTAAAAGAAAAATCTCTCTTCCTTTCCAAGTAAAATTCGATTTTTTTGAAAATTTTTTGCTTCCACTCTTCGGCAATGTGTCTGTGAAATCTCAAGTTAGAATTCATATATTTTCAAGGTCATCAGCCCTTTGCACTCGGAGCTATTTTTATTCGAAAATTTCATTCTACATGATTTTTTAGAAATATTATTTTAAACGTTTAGTAATTGATTAGATACCAACATATTTAATAATGTAAACTATATTTTGAACAATGGTACTCCTTTTAAGAAGACTTGTAATAGTTTATTGAAATGCAAAATGCTTTTGCACACAGAAGAGATTGCGTATTCCTCTTGAAAATTTCTGTGAAATCGTTTTGCTGAGCACGATATATGGTTAACGGGGACAAATTCAGTCTCTCTTGTGTAAGAGACCTCTTTGGTCCGAACAGTAATAATAACAGCAAGAAGATACCCGAGGGGAGTGTCATGGAGCAGCAGCCCAGCAAAACCTGGACTGCTGTACAAATAACGGCCGGCGAACACAGTGGAAGTCACTTCCTCATTAACCCGCTGGTAGCTTATGCGCACACATGCCTTCAAAGCATGATTTATAAGCGGTTAGACTCGTGGCCTGGCATGACACGCATTCAGCGTGGAAACATTACGCGTCGTGTCTGCGGGAAAAACGGAATTCAACGTTAGGACGGGGTTGGCTCGTTCGTTGTTTGACAAAGAAATTGTACCATGTAATCCGCGAGCGGCCGATTAACAGCTCGCGGAGCAGCTGTACAATCGGGTTACCGACTTTTGAACAAACTTTCCTCGAAACGAAAGCCGACGGAGAAATATTTCTCAATTTGCGGACTATGTATACGTCCTGACGCAAACTATACGACAGAGCAGCCTATTGTAGGATGACTGGATGTTTGCTCCCTGACTAACTTGTTTACCGCGCTATAGTCACTATCTGAGAAGAGAACTTCTCGGCCCTTTGTGCCATCGACAATTAGTCGCTCGAGCGAACGTTTCGCTTGCGCCGCTACTATGGTCATCTGTGTGCGCCATCGCTCTTTAATCTCGTCTCTCTGTACGAAATTGACGAATGGAAGATTACCAAGAATTATCCGATCCGATATATTAGATAAACCGCAATTATTAATGAAAAATACCGGTATGATATCGGTATTTTGCGTACCGGTATAAGTCCCTGATCCTAACACCGAACTGACTATCTCGTTTCCTTTTCCCAGGTTTTCCCTTTTCCACGTTTCCGTTTGGTGCTCGTTGTCTGGAGGCGTCGAGCAGGATGTAGGGTGGTCGGGGAGGGAAAGGGGTTGCATTAAGAATGCAAAGAACCCGAAAAAGGTCTCCCCTCGATATCCTTTTCAGGATGAGGTTGCGCCTCTGAACGGCCTCGTTACGTAACGCTCCTTTTCTGACGCTGCGCGCCGGGCATCGTTTAGAATTCAATTCGAAAATAGGTTACCGTTGCGAACCGGACGAACACCCGCGGCATCCCCCGGAGAAACGGGAAACGTTTGAATTTAGTCGAAGGAAGCAGCGGCTCGAATATACACAGCCTCCAATTAGCAAAAAGACAAAAAAACAGAACAAAGTTCATATCTTTAAACAGAAATAATAATTGAAGAATTTTGAATTCCTGTTCAAAATAGCACTTAAATACTGTGTTTTCCAATTGATTCATTTGATTCCACGATCCGAAAACTTCGTTTTACGATTTCGTCGATATTTCCAAGGGAGAATTGACCGATCGATGTCGCAATTCTGGACGTGCATCGGGAAGCTGAACGCGAACGAAATAAACGCAAATTCAGCATCGAAGTTACAAGGTTGAAGATTGCGACGATGAAGGACCGAGAAGCCCTCGAGGCTGCTCTCGCAAATATTAAACTTTCTTTGCTCTCGGATATTACGTTGTACCGATACTATGACCGAAAACTCGCGACGCTGGATGGCGATACATAGTCGGAAAATTTCGAAGTTTTCCCGACCCCGACGACGACGACGACGACGACGACGACGACGACGACGACGACGAGATTGTAGCAGAGGGGGAAGAAGAGAGACCAAGAGAGGGAGACAGAGAGAGAAGAGACAGAGAAAGATAGACGGCAAGGGAGAGAGAACTGGGAGTCTGGGGAGCACGCGTGGTTCCCTCGATCGATCGATTTATTTTCAAAGTCCGTGAGAGACGCGTTTACACTGTAACCCCGAGGAACAATGCGGTCGTGCCATAGTTAGACCGCGTGGCATAGGTTCTCTCTAATAATCCGCCTCGATATATTTAGGCCGATCGATATAGACGGACGTGTGCGGTGCACTTTACGCGACGTGTACGGCATTCTCACGAGTTCTCTCTCCCTCGTCCTAAACTCTCTCTCTCTCTCTCTCTCTCTCTCTCTCTCTCTCTCTCTCTCTCTCTCTCTCTCTTTCTTTCTCTCATGTGACGCGACGGTTGTTCCATCACGGAGAACGCTCAGTAACGCGTTAAATATTTCACGTTGTCGATCGAACGAATAAAATCCTCGCTCAGATACAACCACCCCTGCGAGCATCTTCTGTTGTCCGAACGGAGTGTCCTCTGGTTCAAACGGATTCCGAAACTTGACGCAGTTACGTGTGCTCACACGATTTATTAGATTGTCGCGTGCGAAATGTACGATTATCGAATGAAGGTAAATATCAAATGCAGGAAGAAATACTATTGTAAGCGAAGTTACGCGGAAAATGTGGGCGATGTCGATTTACTAACCCTTCGACCATCATCGGAGAGGGGGTGTGCGTAATGTAAATTTCCCCGCTGTGCTTAAAGAAAAGAAAAAGGAGATCCCACCTTAACGAAAATAATTAGAATTAATTTTGCGGAGCACGGTTCGATCAATTTCTACTGGAATATCAATTTCGCTAGAGTTTATATACTTATGGTGCTTGAGGCCACGTTGGTTATTAAAAATTTTTAATAGTAAGGGAAAAGAAAGGTGGTGTTTCGTCCTCAATGAGAATATTCTAGATTCGTTTTTTCCCGTGACAGGACCTCATGGTCGACCTTGTAACGTATGCGGACGGGGGAACTGTCTACGAAACGAGACCAGACGGCTGAGTCAAGACGTTCCTCGACGAGGTTCTCGTAAAAACGAGACGCCTGCCGTGCCGAGAGGATGCGGCCAGACTCGTTTCGTCAGATTGAAAGGAATCTGAAGAGCAGCCAGACACGCAGGGGGACGGAAACGGAACAATAAGTTGTTAGTTGTGAGAACGAGTCGCGGCGGACTTTTCTGACAGGTCCGCGTGCTGGCTTTCGAGGGTCATTCGAACCCCTCACCTGCAGGCCTGTTTTGCGGCTTGCATATTGTTGCTTGCGCAAAACGAGAGGCTCTGCGAAACAGTTTCATACTCTACCTTCTCATCCCCCCCCCCCATCCACCCATCTCATTCAAATGGACTGCATTTTTAACAATTTGCGGGTACAACATGTTTCCTCACTTTTACTTCAGAACTCGCTGCGAGATGCTGCAAGTCAAATAAACTTCCATAGGTAGTTTCGCTAACTTGTTTCGATTATTTGACAAGCATTACAAATTGTTGTTACGTACCATGTAATTGTGACATTATTGCCGAATATAATAGGGAATCAATAGACTGAGGATCTTTATGCAAAATAATGATTTTGTGCATCGCGAAGCCTTAGAATTCAGAAGAAATAAAATAATAAAGGACTGTATTCGCAAAATGAAGGACGTATGGCCACCGTAGGTAACTAATCGATTCTCCAACAATATTTACCCAACATCTCTTGCAGATCTAGGAAAGTCTAGAAATTCGTTCCGATAGCTTCGCTCAGACTCCCGGGTTCTGTTTGGACGAAGTCGGCACTGAACGGCAGCTGCGAGTTCGGACGCGAACAACCGCGCCGTTGAACAGACCACTTTAACGATATTAAGTTATGAATAGAATGAGTAGAATCTCGTGGCCAATAGTATTATGAAGCTTGTCTTGCTTGATAAATTTTTTTTCTCTTCTACGACATTTTTCGGGACAAAGACGTTCTAATCAGTGTAATTGTAGAGAACATTATACGGCAAGGGGCTAATAGATATGGCAGGTTTCACACGATAGAGACATAGTTAGTAATTTTCTCGATCGAAAATCGTTTTCAGAAAATGTTCATTTTTAAATCCTTGTTCTCGTTACAATTTTTATCAAGTTTCATTGATATCGGGATTTTCGGTATTGCTAAACATGTCGAACGTAATACCGAATCGAGAATTTCGCTTTCCGGAGAAGGAAACGAGAGAAAATTGGAAAGAGCGGTTACTGCACGTGCCGATTGAGCCCACACCGGTACGCGAGAGAAGCGATCGAGTAGTCGGATCGCACCCCTATCAAAAGGCGAATTGATAATACGATGTGGATCAGGTGTGGGCAGAAATTCAGTTTCAGATTGCACTCGATTCCGGAGAAATCGACGCGGAGTCCGCGTGCTCGAGACTCGATGCGGCGAAGAAACTATGGGAGCGGTTCTCCGGTTAACTGTTTGATTACTTCAATTGGAATTCATCAATTTGATGCGATCGGGAATAAAATCGGGGATAGAACCGTTACCGATCCCATTACCATAGACTTCGCGTCCGGGAGTCTGTCGGCAACTAATTTTTCATTCGACAGAATCCATGTCAAGTGAGCAATTATGGCGGATAGCGAGTTGCTATTCTTCCGCGAGATTCCTTCAGACAAACACGAAAAGCGACGCAGACTACGTATCAAACGGAATGTATAATGGCTTGGCTTTCATTAATCAGGCCAGAGTCGTCGGATGAGGGGAGGGGACACGAGTTCTGGGGAAAAAGTTACCTCCTCTCTGGCAGTTCTGGTCACGTGCGCGACAGAGATGAAACGCGTCACATGACCGGGCCGCGGCGGATGCGTGGGGAATAGCGTGATAGAAGTGGAACGGTAGAGTGGGGACACACGTCTTAATCTGCCGATTCTGTATCGGGCTGCTTTCTCGCAATATTATTCTTCTCTTTCCTTCACACATGCTCGTTCCGCCCTAAGCTACTGCCTATTTAAACGGCCGCAAAATCCTTTATTGCATTTTATTTTCTCGTACTCCAGTTTTCATATCGAGTTTCGACCGAAGATCAATGTTATGAAACAGGGGTGTCGAACATAAGGGAAGGTTATGGTTCAGAAGAACGCAGCGAACTGGAGAATTTAATTTCCGCGTTTTACGCCACTTTGGTTTTTCGGCAACGTGCACCGTTAAAGAGGAAATACAGACAGAGAGAAGCGACGAAGAGAGAAAGAGAAAGAGGTTGAGGAGGGAGAGATAACATTGCGAAAGCACCACGGCATTTTTTTACGACCCACTTCCGGAGCACGCCAATTTCGAAGCGAGTCGTGTGTACGTGACCCGACAGAAAAAAGGAAAATTAATTCCAACCCCCCGCGTCTACCATCGCGCTCGGTTTCCACCCGTTTGTGTAATGCGTTTTTTCCGGGTTCCATTCCGAAGTTTCTCGATGGCAACGGTGGGGAATGGGCTCCAGCGACGAGTCGGGGCTTCAACAACGAGGATGAACCGTTGATCGATCCCTTGGATCCCCGCGAGAAGAAGAATGGAAGATTATTCCTCCGGGGAAATCGGGTGGCGGACGGAGGCCAGTTTAGGATGGCTCACAATGCGCGGAAGTGCCATTTTCTTCTGGAGCTTTATTCAACTATATTCGCTTCTTGGATTCATGAAAAACCGAGCCGACTGACTAGATCAACGGTTTCTACGTTATATTAAATCAGGGCTGGCCAATCTTTTACATACCATGCGTCAATTTCTGCCCATTACAACTCGAGTACTTTTTCTAAGCTAAAAAAGAAATAATGATAGGGGAAAGGGGTTAATACGGATTGGATAGAACGCCGAAGGAGGTAACCGCGTTAGAGGATGGACGGCAGTGCTTTCGATCTACGCGAAAAAAAGAGAAAGCAATTTGTCGAGTCTGTTAACTGGCGTATTGGCATTTTAACGAATATCAGAATTCCATCGCCTAATGAATTACCGCTGGGTCGTTATCTAAACCGCCGTAATTAACCACGTTCGTCCCCCGGCAGCTCGTAAACGCCAAGTTCAGGTCCTGGGCCAGCCGTTCGGCGTCCCCAGACTGCTGTGCACTGTGCAGCTACCTGGATCTTTGATCGTCGTATGCCGACAGTACTCGGCTGCGCCGGAATTATGCAATTTCACGGTCGATCGTCGATCGTCGATCCGTCTGAACTCGACACGGCTCGCGGAACCGTATCCCTAGTAGCACAAAATATTCTATACGCGTTCATATAATATTAAAAAACGATTTAATCTTTTTTTAATATTCAAATGTACATACAATATTTATTTTAGATTAAGTAACAATTTTTGTTTTCAAATATGCAGAAAATATCTATTTCATGTTAGGAGAAAAATATTTTTTTCCAACTTTTTCTTCTTTTTAATTGAACGTTACTTAAACATTGAATTTATATTTTTCAAATATTGATTTCACATTTTTTTTTAATATTTACTTTATATCTTTTAAATATCTAATTTATATTCACCGAATATTTAGCTTTTATTTTCTAAACATTCGTTTCACATTTCTTAAACATGCATACAGGCTTAAAAAATATTTATCCAATATTTCTGTGCTATCAGGGATGCTGCGACAACGACGACAGTGTGCATGGTTCTGCCGTGATCCCGACGCGACGCAGCACGTGTCTTTGCCACGTAAGAGAACCCTTCTGGCTGGCTTGATCGACGTTCCCGCGGAACGAGCAGACGTCAGATAAAAACGGGAAGGAAACGTGGGCAGACAGCCAGGGAATCTGACTCTTCTGCTTCTCGGTGGCAATGACTCATCTCGCGCGAACTGTCCGCCATTCGCCGGCCAAAAATATGCTGGCCGGAGCAGACGCTGACGAACTCTGTGCCACCGAACATTGTCGGATGGCGGATGGCGGATGGCGGATGGCGGATGGCGGATGGCGCATGGCGCATGCCGGCGTGGCGACTGTCGTTCAACTGCCTCTGCCCTCACCTCCAACTCCAACCACCGGGAATTTAATTATGTAATACTACACATCTACCACAACAGACAAAATCACTGCTTCTACAATTTTATTAGAAAATTCTTTTCCTTCGTGTTACACCTTTTTCCGAAATTATTTTGGAAGTTGGAACAATTGGTTTGCTGCATAAAGTGACTAAAATTTTTCAAGAAATTCCAACTTTTCGGAAATGCAAAGAAAATATTGAAAGTTGCAGTTCACAACTTTTTTCTGTTAAATTTCCTTATCTCGTTTGATTATCTCTATCAATACATATAATAATGTAAATGATATTTTGAATAATGGTAGTACAAGTTTTAGTGGCGACTCTGAGTCACCGTTCGAGTGTTAATAAAGAGTGAATGATTTTCCAACATTTTGTGGCTCCTTCGATTCAGCACCTATATAAAACTGAAGGGGGGGGGGGTGCGTCGATGCATCTTGGATAAGAGAGGAGAGTCTAGTAGTTTCAGCTTTGTGATTAGCATTACTTCTTTCCACGCAGCGCTAGAGCTGTAATTATTGTCTATGGTGCACGAGAGACGCCGTTGCTCCACAATTCCACTCCCTCGCTTGTTACTTAACGAGTGTTGCTGGTAGTGTGCACGTGATCGTAATCGAATGAAACCCGAGCAGCGCTGCAGAGCGCATCAGCGAGAAAAATTGCTTATCGTCCGTGCCACGATTCCTGTCTTTCCTCGCGAAAGTCTCCTGGGTCGGCCAACGCATGCGAAATTCATCTATGTACATTATTCTACATACACACTCCGATTCTCTCGCGAAGTTGAAGCGTTCACACGAATCTACACGCGAAACGATTCAAACGAGCAAACATATCTTTCATCTTTGCCAACTTGTCTATAGAGTCCTCGCAACCGACACACCTTCGTGTTCACGCGTAACAGTAATCTTTCTATGCACTCGATAAAAGCTCTCCCGGTCGTTGTCGTGATTTAATCGTACCTCGTTGCTCGATAAACTGCCGCTAAACTCGTGTCTCCTGCAGTTTCGAAATTCTCTAACTCTGTACTCCGAGTTACGCTGTACTGTGTCACGTGGATAATTTTCAACGTCCAAGTTTCTTTCACCCTCGTCTCGTAATCGGCACCGCTTTCTTTAAATTGTCAGACCACAAATAAAACATCGAATTCACCCCTTTAACTGGTGTACAGGACCCCAACACGAAATTTCTCTGCACTAACGCTATTGCAAAGATTAACATTTCTTAACTTGTTCAGCACATTTCGATCGTTTAATCTTAAATAATATACTGAAAAAACTATCCGAAACAAAGTTTATATAAAATTTAGAGAGGTCTTGGAATGATATTTCACAATTTCATTGAACGCCGCTATACCACTTAAGGATTAAAGTGTAAAACAGAACGAAGTAGCCTTGAACTATATATCGTAACCCTATTTTCTGCACCCTGTTTTAGTAAATGTTACAGGGTTAGCAGTGTTAACCCTTAGCGGTCTCACGGTGACTCGTGACATTAATAATAGCTGTACCATTATTCAAATATATTGTTTGCATTATTAAATATGTCGGTATTTAATGAATTACCAACATTTAAATATTATATGCAGAGTATTATGCCAATTTGATATCCATGAAATTTCTAGGTCGAGAGAAACGTTAAATTTTCAAGTTAAAATTGCTCCGAGTGCAAAGTGTTAATATTACTCGATTGTCTGTTATAGGTCCTGAGGTGATTCGCAGGTATTGGTGCATCGGCAACGTCGAATCTCGTTCGACGTGGTCGCATGCGACGGAATGGTTGTTATTGGAAAATTATTGTTCCTAATTAGGAACGGGGACAGCAACGATCGTCTCGGAAGAAGATCCGAGGTTCCGCGGAAGACGCGTGACTTGACCCGACATTATATAAATATGCGACGGGCTTCGCGAACAGCTAACATATTGATCCGCCGACGACCTCGAAGGCGATGCGTACACGTCTCGTTGAAGGAAACGCAGAAGATTTCGAACTGGCGACTTGGGACTTGTTGCAACGACAATTGTGAATGGGTTTGGATTGGTAGGATTGGCAACGAAGGAGGGGACGGGTGTTACGTACTACGAATGTAATTGAATGGTAATCGTCCGATGACGAGCACTGCGCGGTTACATCGGAATCTCGCGTAATCGGCCCTTCGGAAGCGATTCCACGCGACGAGACGCGTCTAAAGTGTTTCACGGGAATTGGTGGCTCCCCCTCGGATGCGCGCATTTTTGGCCAATCGATAAGCACGTTTGTTACGCGACGTGTCTGGAAAGTACACGTCGGGGAAAAAACGGGTCCTCCTCCGTTGGCCACACGTAGATCGATAGCCCTCCGATGACGCGGGAATCCCAGTGAAACGGCGACCCGACTAGGCGACCCGATTCCCCTTCGAAAATCCATATTCCGTCCAAGTAACGAAACGAAACGGAACGAAACGAAAGGAAACGAAGCCTGGAAAAGGGATTTCTCGGATCTCTCGGATCTCTCGATTGTTGCAAAAAGACTGCGACCTATCGCAAACAAATGAAAAGGAAAGAAAAGAGAGTGTATAGATAACGCGGTGGGAGAGAGATTCGACCTAATCGCTTCGACCTAAATTCCACGCGCGCGCGGACGTCATCGGGAAAAGGGGGCGAGGGGTTGTCGCGCGCGTAAGGGTGTTAACGTAGGAATCGTTAAAGGGAAACCGTTCTGGCGCAGGGATTCGCGATAGCGGCACTCGTAATCGCAACGCTTAATCGCGGGCGGCGAAGGAGTTTTTTTCGGCGCGACAGAAAAGGGGTGGGGGCGACGACGACATGGGGTGAAAAGGAAAATCCGCAGTGTCTCGCGACGACTTACTGACCTGATTCTCGGAGTTGAGCAGCTTCAGCTGTTCGTTGATCAGGCTGTACTTGGTGCTTTCTTCCTTCCTCAACGCTCTCTCCTTCTTAAGCTCGGGACTCCAGAAGGTCTTGATGCTATGCATCGAGCTGCCGAGCTTTTGGTTCGTCAGCTCGAGCTCCTTCTTGAGGTTCCCGAGCTCTCGTTGGAGATCGTTGTTTTGGTGTTGTAGCTCACCGATGTAGCCCCCGCTGTCCCGCAGCATGTGCGGGTTCGGGCTCTGCCTGGCCGATCTCGATCCGTACATCTCATCCTCGAGGTAGAGTCCACGGTCCCGACTACGTTCCCGAATCGGCACGAACTCGCGATCGTGATCGAGAATCCCCGCTGACGCGCGATCGAGGCTGGTATACCTCGCCGACATGCCCGCCGAGCTGGACATGGCGGGTCTCGAGGCGCTTCTGGATCTGTGATGTCCGCCCCCACCGCCCCCGGTTGACATACTCCTGCCCCTCTCCTCGAGCATCACGGGACTGCCGAGGTCCTCGTCGCGGGAGTAGTACGGGCTGCCCAGCTGATGGTGATGGTAGCTGCCGTATCCGAGGTGCTCCGGCGAGTTGTTCCCGCTACGAGTTCCCGCTACTCTCTTGCGACCCAAAGGACTGCCGCGACCGCTCGCGTAGCTCCGTGACGGACTACGGTCGACGGTCGGCAGCTCTGTCATGCGACGATTGCTCCTCGGAGAACGCGTGCCGCCTCCTGGTCCGACCACTCCGCTTCCGCTCGAGTACGGATCTCTAGACATTCTTTCCGAATACGTTGTTTCTTCTGCTTTCTACACACACCTCTACACACACTGCTCTACACACCGCGCGCGCAATGCCTTTACACGATTCTACAACCTCCTCTACGCCCTCTTCTTCTCTCTCTCTCTCTCTCTCTCTCTCTCTCTCTCTCTCTCTCTCGCTCACACACACTCACTCACTTTTCTTTTTATTTTATTTGTTTTTTCTAATTTGGTCGTTCCGCGTCTGCTTCTCCGCGGACAGCTTCTTTCTGCTCTAATCGTCAGTCTTCTGAGTTTGTTTATTTTGTTCGATAGACGACCGGCTCTACGAATCGGTGAAAAATTGGTACCCCGGTCTTTCTTTGTGTGGTGGTGGTGCGGGTCTATAGCGCTAGTTTTGTGACGATGATGGCTATGCGGTGATTCGGGACGATCGTTCTCGATATAATCCTATGTACTCTGGTGATATTTTTTCTTAGTTCTAGGTTCTTGGATCCTTGCCCCCCTCCCCTGTGGTTATTTCACGCGAATGATGGACAAGCGTCTCGTCGACATCGTGGCACGTCGTGGTTAGCTTCGGAGCCTCGCTCCCCTTCACGGCTCCCTCCACGGCTCCTCTCTCGAGAATGATCGGGCACGCGTGTGCGGACGACTACGACGACGATCCTCTGTGTTTCGTGGTGCGTTTCCACTCGATTCTTGGCCAGTCGACGTCGACTCGACACGACCGGTCCTGAGAATCCCAGTCGGCCGATTTCGGGCGCAACGTGGCGGCGTGCCGGTGTCCGAGCCGTTGTTCTACTCTACGCGGAAACGTTGGTTCGCGACCGACGGGCATCGACAACGCCTAACCTAACGCGTCGATCGACGGGGGACTATAATTCGCTGGCCGATCGATCATCGCTCGCGGATCCACCTTTCGTTCCGGTAGCCGACGAGTGAACAGAGAGGCAGGCAAGTAGGTAGGCAGACAGGCAGGCAGTCAGGCAGGCAGTCAGTCAGACAGGCAGGAAAGTAGTCAGTCGGTCTGTCCGTGAGTGGGTCAGTCAGTCAGCCAATCGGCCAGTATGCCCGAACAATCTCTTCCGTTCTCCTCTACGGGGAGAGATCCCCCGACACGTTAGTTGCACGCGTGGCTCGTGTTCGCGCGTGTGCGAATGTGTGCGTGAGGTCACGACCCTCGTACTCGACGATCGATCTTTGACCTTCTTTCGCCGGCAATGCCCATCGAGTGGCGGAGATGAATCGAGAGAGATCGAGGGGCGGTGGGCGGTGGGTTGAGGGGATCCGGGGGAAGGGAGAGAAAGATAGGACGATCCCGTTCTCTCGAATCCGTGCTCTCCTCCGGACCGATACCTGTCCGTTCTTCCCTCTTTCTCCGCGTCTGCCGATCTCTCCTCTCTCCCTCGTCCTCCGGCGTCGGATCCTCAGGACGAGGGTGAGTCCTCTCCGCGATCGTTCGACTCGCGCGACCCTCGGCGCGTGCGTGAGTGCGCGCGTACAACAGTATTTTACGCGCGTATGTTTACCAGCCGCGTATCTACAAGCGGCGCGGCGTCCCCGTTTCGCGAAACCCGCACCTCGACTCCCTCCTTATCGATCTCATCCTCGCTTTCGTCTCTTCTCTCTGGTCCCGTCGTCGCGTCGCGTCGCGTCGTCCCGTCTCTTCTCGAATCCGATGCTGCTGCCGCTGCTGCCGCTGGTGCTGTCGTCGGTGGTGCCGGTGATGGTGCTGCCGCTACTACTGCTGATGCTGCTGCTGCTGCCGTTTCCTCGATAGTCCGCTGCTCTCCGTACGTTTCTCTTCCTTTCTTCTTATTTTCCTGTCTTTTCTTAACGTTTCCTTATCCTTACTGGGGCGCCGACAACGACCAAGACCAACGTTCGACCGACCGATTCAACCTACCGCCCGAACCTCCACTACCCACCATCCACCACGACTTGGCTCCGCCACTTCCGTGCACCACTCTCTTTCTCTCTCCCCCTCTCTCTCTCTCTCTCCCTCGTGCTCTGTGTGTGCCGCCACTAGTCGCCGGCGCGCACACACCTACGCACCCCTCTGCCTTTCCTTTTCTCCCTCGTGACTCGCCCCGTTCGTACGCTCGCTCGCTCTCTCACTCCTCCGTTTTCCACCCTTGCTCTCGATCGAGCCGTTGACCGGCGTTCCGTGTACCGAGAGTCGACCGGTCGCGTACCGTTCACTCGTCTCGACTAAACTCGAACCGAACCAACCCGAGGAAGCTATTCCGTGTCGTGCCAGCACATCGGTGTCCCGCCGAGCGTGCCGGAAAAACGCGATTTCGACCAACCGGCCAACCACCTCGCCACCAAACGGAGAGCCGCGCCACCACGGAACCGCGCGCACTGACAGACTACTCTAATATGAGCCGAGTGAAACACCCTTTCGCTTCACCGCTGCCGGCTCCTCGCGTTCTCTCGCTCTCTCTCTCTCTCTCTCTCTCTCTCTCTCTCTCTCTGTTCGTCGCTCCCGGCGTTTTCTTCTCTTTCCCTCTCCGTCCGTCTATCCACCGGTCTCTCACTCTGGTTCGCCGCCACCACCACCATCCACTAACCATCCACCAGCACAACCACCCACCCACCGACGCTGTAAAACCTCCCTATATCCCCCCCTGTACACGAGCGCGTCGCGTGTACGCACGCCACTACGAGACTCTCACCACCACCCGGCTACTACTACTAGCAGCGATTAAAGTCGACCGCGCCGGCAGCGCCCTCCGCCGACGTCATCGGCGTCGTTTACGACCGACTACTACTATCACGACACCGGCGCCTCCGCTCGATTCCGCTCTGAAACCACCCCTCAGTCCGAGAAAGAGCCTCCCCGTCGGCACGATCCGGCCCCACCATGGAACTCCGAAGAACCCTCCCTACCGCGCAGATGCGACCGTGCCGGATCCATGCCGTCACGACGCGCAGCATCGCCAGATTTTCGGACGACAGCCCTTCCCCCCTTCCTTCCTTCCTTCCTTCCTTCCTTCCTTCCTTCTTTCTCCCGTTTTTATTTCATTCCATTTATTTATATACGAAGACTTCTCGTCCTAAGCCCCCTTGTTACACCAACGGACCGTGCGGCGACACTTGGCTCCCCAAAACGCGCCTACAAGTCCCATAGCGAAAGGTACAGGGGTCCCGGGTCCGGGATGATAACACCGGTGTTGTAAAGTTGGAGAGGGTGGAGAGGCTTTTTATCCGCTCGCTATCTTCCTATTGTCTGCCCGTTTATATGTTCGCCGGTAAAATTTAATGGATCAAGTTCCTCCGAATCGTTCAGCTCCGAGGAAAACGGCTCCGACAGGGGGTGGAGAGAGTTCCATTCGGAATCGACAAATTTTTGTTTATGGATTGTTTCGGGATAGCTCGAGGACCAAAAGAGGAAAAGGAGGACGCTCGAGAGAGAACCCCCATCGTATTCCGTCTACTGTAATATCTTTTTTTATCTTGGATACGAGTGTGTCCTCATTATAGAGCTCGGCGCCGAGGGTGAGTTTTTTCCACCCTCTTAGTTTTCCCTCGAATAGCGACCGCATTCATTCATCTTCTGGCCAGCATTCCTGTTTGAAGGACGGCCTGATTCTAATTCTTGACCACCCGTCACACGTCCTCCTCCTCTTGACCTCCCTCGTTAGAATGTAGAACGAGCTGCACGTACGTATTTTGTTAAGCTCGCAGGGTGGCAGAACCTTGAAACGTTATCTCCTGTAAACAGAGAACAAGCGGAACAAGCGAAACAAGCGGAGCACGCTAGTACACGCGACAGCACACGTACAAAAATTTCGGATACATTATCGTAGACGGTAGAAGCTTGCAAACTGCGAACCCACTCGACACGTGCTCAATTTTACGTATAGAAAGCGTTTTTATCTACGTAACACGACTCTGTCGTCGACCCGGTGTACGACATCGCAATCAATGAAGCTACGATTCACCGAGCAGTGCCGTACCAATTCGTGGTCTCTCGGCGTCGTCCGCGGTCTCGCGAAACTGGAAGTTCGTTGAACGTGCACCGAAACCTGTATTATCTCGACCACGGATTTTATACGTTGACCGGAAAGGCATTGGTATCATTCCGACCAAATCTAATCGAGCATCCGCTTCGTCTCTCTGGTTAAAATTCATTGATCAACGACAGTTTGCAATAAAAAGTATCGGAGGAAAAGATTGTCGAGGAAACATTCAAGTATAAAATAATTTTAATGAAAGAATTTTCTACATTATTTTAATTGTTAGTAATTATTTATTATTTACATTCACGATTAGCGAGATCCTTGTTATCCACTGTATATTTGTTTTTAACTAAAAAATACGACTTAAATAAAGGAAGATTCTCTTTTCTCGGATGTCGAGTCACACTCGACAAAGGAGTGCAAAGGGTTAACAGTAAAATTGCTCCCCTGTGGGGCGTGGGCCCCACGTTGGGAAACACTGGTCTAGTGACTTTCGGGCCAGCATGTATCCACGAAATAAATTGCTTCTGTTCGTTTTTTCCGGGTGGCTAGAATTTTCCGAAATTTTCCGTTCCAGATAGGTTGCTCGTAGCCGCACCGGACGAAAAGTTGGAAATCGTTGTCGTGGCTCGCGGAAGACGAAGGAAATGCGCAAGCCCGTATTTTACGATCGTCCGGCGTGGCTTCTTTGATAACACAGGCGTTACGAAAGCTTTTCGGCCCCATCCACCCCCGTTCCCCGCCAAGCTTTTTCATTCCCCCACACTCCACACCACAGGCTAATCTCCAGAAGGAGGAGAACGGGGGGGGGGGGTTCAACTCTGCTACTCTGAATTTCAAGTATCGTTTAATAAAACCTTGTTGACCCAACGACTTAGGGGTCCCGGAGGATCTGTCAAATAGAGACTGTCCCGGAATATGTACATACATACAGACTGTCCCAAAGATGTCGGAAAACCTTGAATGGGGTGGATCCTGAGTTCCTGAAAATTTCCGTTTCAAAAACTCACTAATCGTGATTTATCGTTAGATGGCGGATATTTATGCCAGTGCATATTTTTTTTTAGCAAAATTGGTAGACCGATGGGAACTGGACAAAAGTTTATAGGAGGAAGGCAAAAATGTCTGGTTATGCAAGGAAAAGAGCAGCCAAAAGTTAGTTCGCACGACCTCGGGAACACTAGCTGCTTTCCGTTCAGGCGACACTGTTCCGTCGCGTGTTCGCCGATCAGACCAGTCGGAATGATGTTTAGCCTTCAACGAGTTCATTCTAAGAAGCTGGAAGACGAACGGCTTGTTATTACCTTAACTACGCGGAAGATAATTAATTCAACCTCCGCACGCGTCCATCTGGCGCATGCACTCGAGATAATTGCATCTATCTAGATTTCGCGGCGTATCGCGCGAAATTATCAGGACTATCTTCGCGAGACTACCGTGAACGGCTAATCCTTTTTAATCCTCCGACTATAAGTTCCAGGCATAAACTACTGCAACGGGAAATACTCGATTGTTTACTTAACAGAAAACTCTGTAATTCAGCAATGGGTATAAACGGACCGAATCGGTTTTTACGACTTACGAAATCAAAATTTTCAAAACGACTTTTTTCCGACTATTCGGGTTAAATTCTTCGCTGCGGCAGCGAATCGGTTAAAGCGACTCGGGCGCTGGCAGAAAATTCGTAGAAAACGCGGAGGCGTGAGCGGCACTAATTCGTTCGGGATCGTGACTGTAATGGTTTCCGCGGAAGTGGGCGCAATCTGGGCGCGAATGATGCACGCCACAGGCAATAGGAAATTTTGCATTGAATGCAAATGCTTCTATGCACGTTGCAGTGACACGCGCGACAATAGATGTTGCGACGCGCGGCGATTTATTGTGCGAGAGACAATCGGGGTGAGCGTACGTATGTACCCCCTTAACGGTCTCCGCGTTTATTATTTATACAGCGAAGAGCAGTGCCTCGGCAAACTAATCGTCGTCATCGGGCGATTTCATTTGTTCGCGTTTTCTGCTCGCGATCGCCGCACGCCAATCAGAAGATATTCCACTTTAACACAGACAGTAATCGTAACGATCCATCGCATCGCATCGCATCGCATCGCATCGCATCGGCGTCCGCGTCCGATAATGCGAGCGATCGTCGACCTTTGCACTCTCGGCTGCTGCCTCCCTGTGCCGCGCCGCGCCGCCTCGATATTGCCGACGATATCGCGAACGGATCGCACACTCCGACGAGCCTCGTCCTCCAATTAATTTAGAAGCGGTACGTGAGTCGTTCGAAACGCACCTGCCTGAACACACCACTGTTCACTTCAATTCGCAAAACTATCGAATCCGAAAGTGAAATTCTTGCGTTAAAGGGTACCGCGTTACTCTTGGAGGAATCGATTCAAGTTGGACATACACTCCCCGCTGACAAAAAGATCCCAAGAAAAACATCCTGTAAACAGGAGCCAAATTCTCTATGGCCGTAAAAAGTTGTGAGATGAAAGAAAATACGGGCAACGTTCGTTAGCTTAGAACGTAAACCTCTTGCAATACTGAACAAAAGGATGGAGGGCTAAATCATTGAAACTTGTTTAAACATGATTAATTAGAGCTGTGAGCGGTACTAAGAATTGTCAACTACATAGCTGTAAAAATCGGCCGTTGTCCAAAGGTTAAATGAAAAACGAGTGGGCAATGGATTGATCGATTGGTCAGTTGCAAATTAGCCGAACCCAATGGGATATCGTCGGATTTATCGCCTGCACACGTAACAATTTATTTGGTCGAAGATAAACATTGAAAGTGCCAAATACTGTTTCAACGATAAAACTAATCGCGCCCGGATAATTCGGAACGCTTCTTGAACTCGGATAATCGGCTAATCTAATCGTAGTTGATGAATTTGATTTAAAAGCTCGTAGCAATGTGAAGTTCCCGTGCATACCACGATCGACATACAGTAGAATTTAGAATGTGTGGTATCCTATTGCAGAGATACGTTAGGAATCTTCAAGGGGACGTCCTTAGAGATCTAAAAATGATTGCGATTCCGAGGCGCCTTATTTAAAAAGCGCAACGAAGGACAAACATCTCGTGGATCTTGCAAAGGAAACAATTAAAAATTATTTCTCGTGTCTAAATAATCGAATGTACTGAATTATAATACAGACGTGCTCGGTAGATATTAGTAAATGTGGAAATGTGGTATCGAAACGGAAAAATGTGATTTATTCACTTACACTTGATCGTTATCATCGTTCTTGGAACCTCTAACTTTGCTCTCTAGCACTTTGCTATATGTACTATGTTACGGCTAGGCTAGAACAAACACGATCCCATAAATACCCGCCGCTTAGATCCACAACATCCTCTTCCAAAAATACCCAGCTACGCAGACCATGGTAGCACTTTAGTCCAGTGATCCCGACACAGAACAGCTTCCTGAGCAACGAATCTCGAAGAATGCCGATCTCGTGTCGACGTCCCATCAAAGATTAAGATCCCCGTTTCATGTTACGCGGTCCAATCTGCGAAAGGAAGAATACTTCATAACACATTCGGGCCAAGGACTGCTTGCTCTCCCCGGAGCTGAACAATTCACGCTCGCAATTTCATTTAACCTCACTTATATTTCTAATCGTTTATACTTTATCGAATGATTTATTTATTTGCCGGATATCTTCGTAACAAATAACACTACTTTCAAGCAAAGTTATCACGCTATCGGAAAATTAGCTGTTTTCTTCTTTCCTTTTTCTATTATTTGTATTGCTCGCGTTCACGAATTTTAGAAGATTGTTTACATCGCGGATCAGCATAGAGCATAGAGCACCGCTGTTCAAGAGACATACGACTCCAGCAATTCACTGACGAAGTCATGGTCATAGGTCATGGTCGAATCGAGAAAATTCAGACAGTTGTTGTTTTAACGCGATGCAAAGATAACGATGATGCGATGACCAAATAAGATAATATTTCAAGTGGGGGCGTTCTGCTGGATAATCCCTGAAACGTTGGTGTCTCTGGAAAATTTGTAAGCACCGTTGATGAATATAAAATCTGTAATTATTACATAAATGCCGTGTTCGCGAGGTGTAGTCACTTTTGACTCTCACTGTATATTTGAAATAACATTGTAGCCAGCATCGATGTTGGTTTCTGGGCGCCTTTCCTGATATATCGTGTCCTGTAGACGATCCCATGGGCCCAACGCGCGCGAAATGGTTCTGCTGCCCGCCGGTGTGGTGTCCTGTCCCCTCCCGGGTAACCATGTTTCCAGCTCTGCACAGTTATACTTGACCGTGAGCAGTCCGACTCGGCCGAACTGATGAAAGTTAAGTGGCGCAGGCTAAGGTCGTTACCACTCTCGTACGCATCGTTCGCCGCGTTCAGTAGACGATGACCACTCGGTGGCGTCGCATCGGTTCTCTGTAAACACCTGGGACATCGTTCGCGAATGAAACATGCGGCCGACGACGTTGGGATTCACGCTCTTTTTGGCCGGGATCGTTTGCCGGGTGAACACCTTGAACCCGGATGCCGGAGCATGGGTGCAGGCCACGCAGGGTGAACCATGGCCGCTGCCGACCTTCAGGCGTCTAGGAAACGCGTACTACCAGCTCAGACCATCCACCTTCCAATTCAACGTCAGTATCCTGCAACTTGTTATCGCTACATTTACCTGACCCGTCCAAGCGACGGATTCTACATTTTTTAATGTACGATTAACGATTAGACGACGGATCTTTAATCAAAATAAAAATTGACTGCATCGATTGCAAGAAAATGATTTGAATAGAGGAAAAATCGTATATTGACACGTACAATTTAAAAAATTGTTCCACGAGGATAAAATATCGAGTGTCGCTTTATAAAGTCTTGAAAGCAAAAATTTGAAAGATCAGCTAATCTTTAGCGTTGCGAATCTGGTCTTAGACTTACACCAGTGTTAACGTTGAACGGGTCATTTATCGAAGCTGGAACGAATATCCCGTGGACGTTCGTGCGAACAGATCAGTCATTAGCGTAGACTGACTTGGAGGCAATTAGATCGTCTTTCTATCAGATTGTAGAAACTGGGATTACGATGGAAATTGTTGGTAAGGAGGTCGCGAGCTGCTGCGAATAACCACGAAAATTTGATGAAACTTTGATCGAGACATATTCTCCCACTACCGTGCGTAACGTTCGAATATGAATGAAATATTCGAGCAGCATATTTTACTTTTACTCGATCTTCTCTGGCCGTACACACCTTGTCTGCGAGGATAAGCGTTATCGCGCGTACGTTTGCTTTTTTCCTACTGGGAGCATCGTATCGATACCACGGCCAAGGGAAATCACCCGCAGCATACAGAATCGCGTTACACATTCATGCTTGTTGCATATACATGCGGGACTAACCCTGACTAACCCACTCTGCGCGAGCGAACGCATCGATTCCGTTTCCACGCATTCGTTTTCCCGGTTCTCGCGCGTGAGGAGCGTGAGCAGCGTTCAGAGATCTCAATTTCTCAAACCTAACCGTTAACCGGCCGAATCCTTCTGTCGACGAATCAAACATGAATTAAAATTGATCGAGCGCCGCTTGTTTCGTGCCGCGGACAATGTAGCAAAGTTTAACAGTAGCCCGCGAACGTATTCGTACAAACTTACCAACAGATACAGTTCAATTGAATTCTATCAATTTTCATCTACGATACCACCGCGGCCTCCCGTATAAATACAATCGTTCGTATTCCATTTGCTTAGTAAGGAAGTGTCGTGAAGCTTGCGACACGTTTTCGTATTATGTATTTTCATATTACTTATTCACGTTATTTTCATATTATTGCTAAATCGTGTAATAATAATATGTGCAAGCAGTTGATGGAAGCTATTGTATACAGCCTGTATACATATAACAATGGCTACAAAGCTGCATATGGGAATATAATCGAATAATACAATGTTGAAGAAAGCTCCGAAATAAATGGGATAGAGGGAAGAGTTTACAGCTGTGTTGATTTTCTTTTCTTTGTAACGTTTGAATGTTTGAAGAAGGCTGATCAGATAAGCGCTGTTCGGCGGGCACTGTCCGATATGTAGAATGCAAAATAGACACGTGTACATCTGTTTCTACTTTAATACTGACGTTATGCAATCTGTGACAACAGGTAGTTGCCGAGACTTGCGATATAGTGGTCGACGCGATCGAAAGGTACAAAGCAATTATTTTGACGGAAGCACGAATAGCGAAGATCGTCGCGCAGGGTCATGCTAGATCCCCGCGCGATAACAGCACCAGCAAAGGCACGCTCACTGCCATGGACATCCGTTTGGTTGAACCCTGCGAGAAGGATGGGAATCACTGGCCTCATTTGGAGATGAAGGAATCGTGTAAGTTAATTCGAATTTTATCGTTTCATCGTATACAAGCTGACATCCATTAGGTCGTAGTCGTATTTCGCGCACGCCAGTTGCTCCCAATTGTCATTCTTTACGAATACGTATTCGTCGGGCACGTAAATGTGGGAGTTCGTGGTACAACGATCACTCGGTTAACAGTTGACGCGTGGAAAAGAATGCAATGTTTGCGATATTGCATGAAAAATTGCTTGAACCCGTACATTTTTACGGTAAACACGCGATATCTGTTCGGTGTCAATGGAACGAAACTCTGACGTCATCGCCAATTCATATTCTCTTTTCTCGGTGATTACATACGTTTCGCTTTTTGCCCGAGAACGTGATCTGTCGAGGAAACGCAGTGGCTCTCATGAAAAGAATTTGGATTTACAGTATTTTATCCATACAAGTCTCCAGAGCGGGTCTACCGAGGGACATTTATGCGCCAGGGACGGTATTCTTTGACTTTTGCCGAACATAGAGAAGGACAACCGAGCTGCCTCGAGAGGCCTCGGTTGCGGTTGCCGCCGAGAAATGTAAACATTGCTAAGTGCGTGGTTGTAGTAGTGGAGCGGCGAGCATCGATGATAGCGGCCATATACATATATTGCATATATGTATACAATGTCCACTTAATCGTATAATAATTTAATATCTATATCGTTAGCTATGTAATATGTATATTGTATAAATAGCGGTGCAATGTTCCTTATGCGTACGTTTCCCTGTTTGAAAGATATGAAAGAAAGGACAAGAAGCGCAACAACCTACGTTTCATTAACTAATTTGAACTTTTAAAAAATGACGACATCGCCTCCGTTCTCTTCCCTTTAATATCGTATGTACACAACATAGTATTTCATTTTGAACGAAATCCCTAAGATCAACGGAAGATAGTAATCTGGCATTTGGATAAGCGTGTTCGGTAAGCTTGAATTCGACTTTCGCAGACACTCTCAGCATCAGTGAGACGTCGACAGTCGCTAATCTCATGGCAGATTCGGTGTGGGGTGTTCTTCGTGGACTCGAAACCTTCTCTCAGCTCTTGTTCCCAGCTAGCGATGGACCTAACGTGAGTTCGCATTTATCAGTTTTGTCAGGTTTACCAGCACGTTCATTAATCGTCGCATATACTCGAAAAACCTGGGTTTAGTTAAAGATAAGATGCCAATCTATCCGGGATAGACCGAAGTTAAAACATCGTGGACTCCTCTTGGACACCTCCCGCCATTACCTACCCATCCATGACATACTGTTGACTCTGGATGCGATGTCCTATAACAAACTGAACGTCCTTCACTGGCACATCGTGGACGACAACAGTTTCCCGTATCAAAGCTCCAGATATCCGGAATTGTCCATCAGAGGGGCGTACCACTCCACCATGATCTACACTCTAAACGATATCCAGAAGATCGTTGATTACGCCAGGCTGAGGGGAATCCGAGTGATGCCTGAATTCGATACTCCTGGACATACTAGATCTTGGGGTTTGGCCTATCCTGAACTATTAACCACTTGCTATGGTAAATATTGCAGCAGCTGTTCTCATTTTATTTCTCTGATTATTACCGATCGAGGTGGTAAAATGTCACCGAGTAACAGTTATACAGGGTGAGTCTCGTAACGTGACGGTCCGTTAACGAGTCATAAAATAATCATGTCCCTACACGAGATATGTCTCTGCGCAGACTTTACACAATTAGGAATTCCTTGCCTTTGGAAACATTTTTTTAATAAACAATCGTGTCTGCACCAGATTCGAAGGGCAAACCGAACGGGAAACTAGGTCCGATGAACCCTACGAACCCTCATCTGTACGAGTTCCTGCGGAATCTGTTCTCCGAGATCGTCCAAGTGTTCCCTGACCAATATGTTCATCTCGGCGGCGACGAGGTTCCCTTCGACTGCTGGCAGAGCAATTCCAATGTGACCGCGTACATGCAGGCGCATAACATGTCCAACAATTTTTCCCTTCTCGAGGGAGAGTATATCGCCAAACTTCTTCGTATCACGGACTCGTTGGAAGCGAATTCCATCGTGTGGCAAGAGGTGAACTTTCTTTCCCTATCCACCCCCTGCTGTTTCTATAATCTCGCCAGTCGCAATTGTAACTGTATCATTTTTTTTATGCTTTTACGCACTCACGACAGAGATGTATTAATGTCAGCTGATTCGAATCATTAACCAAAATTAAAATTATCAACGCTGAAAAGTGTTGTACCAGTATTTAAAATATTGCTTACATTCAAGTCTGAAAACGCTGAAGCCGCTCGGTGTAAATTAAAAAAAGAAAGTATATTCAAACTTACCTCTTGCATTTCAAATAGTTTTTTTTTTACAATTACGAGCATATTACGAAGGATAGGAAAAATATTTATCTTTTTAGGGGCGGGGGGTTGCAAGCAACAGAGCTTTGTTCTTGAATTGTTTGGTATCGTGGCTGGACCATGATTATCAGGTCAGCGACCCTTTCTCCTGAACGAACGATACGCTAATCCTCGGCGGTTCGGTGGTTCTCAGGTGTTCGACAACGGTGTGGTGATGCCGAGGAACACGGTGGTGCACGTGTGGACGGGTGTCTGGTCGAAGGAGCTGGAGAACGCGACCAAGGCCGGACATCCGGTGTTGCTGTCCGCGTGCTGGTATCTGGACCACATCGCGGCCGGCGGCGATTGGAAAAAGTTCTACAAGTGCGACCCGTTCGGGTTCCCCTCTTCGAGGAACGTGACCAACCTGATGCTCGGCGGGGAAGCTTGCATGTGGGGCGAGTTCGTTGACAAGTAATGATCGTTCGCTCTTTAACCCGCACCCCCGCGCCCCCTCCTGATTGATATCGGATCGCGTGGCACGATCGGCTCATCTTTAATTTCCTGTTCAGGAACAACGTGCATCCGAGAATATGGCCGCGAGCCAGCGCAACCGCGGAACGACTCTGGAGCGACGTGAAACAGGACGAGAACAGAGCTGCCCAGCGTCTCGAGGAACACGCCTGTCGCATGAACAGACGAGGAATACCGGCTCAGCCGCCGAATGGTCCTGGATTTTGCGTCACGTGAATGTCCTCGCGTTCGCTTAACCCTTTCGCGTCTACCCCCATATCGTAGCAATCAACGTGTGCGGCAATCCGACCATCAGAGGTATACGCATACATAGATGATACATAGCTGACGTACACCACTGTGAAATCGAAATTTTTGAATTCTTCGTTTTCATCTGATATTGTCATGGACCGCCCCTTAAATTCTCCAAATGTTTCTGATCCCTGACGCTGGTTATCATTTCCGAAAGGGTTGACCGTGTGATTGGTGTCTGCGCTAAAAGTGCATCGAGGCCGAACGTACTGAGCACTCGGAGAATCGTTTATAATTAGTAAACCAATGAAACGTGAAACGAGTTTGTATGGATTTTCATAAATAAACGAAGCGATTGCTCGAAAAGGAACAGGGAAGAGATTCCTCTTTCAGGGAAGTACAATATCTTTCGAACACCCTGTACATTTTTTGTTGCTGGTTTGTTGCATAACGAAACGGTCGGTCAGACAGGTGAACGTCTGTTATCCCCGAGCAACGGGCGAAACAAAGAAAAAAACAAAAAAACATTTACAATACGTGACAGACCATTCCTCGGCCATCATTAAGAAAATTTCAAGTGTCAGCGAACGTCTATCCCGGAGCACGCACCGATGCCGTCGACTCTCGTTGGATAGGGGCTCGTCTATCGTCGGGGGTTTGATGACAGACCACAAATTTATGGAAACCCTGTGGAAATATGTCGACATAATTCCACTCGCAGCACCAGTACCCCGCAACCGCCGTGATGAGCAGGTAAATTTGCTTCTTATCTCTATCACGGAATCTACCGAATCCTGATAAATTGGTACCCGATTGATATCCGAACGTTGGAAAAGCTCGCCGGCGCAGCACTTTAGATTATGTGCATTCGATTATGTCGAATCGAAGACTCGCGGTGGAACAACAAATGTTTTCAACGGGTAAACCACAGTTACCGTAGAAACACGATGTTATTCTATTTGATCCGAATGTTCAATGTGTTTGCGAAGCTGCCGAAAATTTGATATCACTAATTTTTGTGACGGTAACGCGCGGCCACTATTGTGTATATTTACACAAACTACATCATAGTCGTTTAATTCGCAGAGGATGCTGCGGAAACGTGCCTGAATGTCCTAGACCGGTGTGTTGTTCCCCGTCCCCATGTTGTTATCCACCACCGTGTGCACCACCCCCGTGCCCACCTTGCATCGTCTGCAGACCACCCTGCCCGCCGCGATGTCCCCCTAGACCAACCAAAACAGCAGTGAGTTGAAATAAAATCAATTAACTATGGTTACTATAAATAACCACTATGTGTCTATCCAATTGGAATGTGTCCATTGGAAATTATTGAAAATTAAGTTTTTTTATCTTGACGCGAGCAAAATTGTTTGCGAGAGAGCAAAAAACAACGAGAAAACCCGTAATTATTTGGGGTTAGTTTGCAACGGTTTGGAACGGTCGCGGTGTAAATTTTTTTGCTGGATGAATCAAAGAACAACTGCGCGAGGAATAAGAACGAAAGTTCTGAGGAGGTTGAACTGCAGTGAACCTAATTGCCATGTAAATTTATTAAGCCAGCAGCACAGTCTTGGCATCGCAGCTAACTTAATAACGACTGAAAATTAGGTTTACCTACGGCCTTGTCCGCCTTGTCCACCGTGCTGCCCGCTTCCTTGCCCACCAAAGGTAGTCGTGACCTGTCATCCGCCCCCGCCACCCTGTCCCCCGCCGCCCCCGTGCGTCACTTACGTTTGTACGAAGAAACTGGTTCCCTGTATGCCTTGCCCACCACCCACGCCTCCACCATGCTCACCGTGTCGGCCAGCTTGCAGTCAGTTCTCTACAGCGATTTTCCTTGTCGATCACAATCGCTGCAACCTACCCCTAGCCTTACTTATCCTCGTCCTTTTTACAGTGTCCTGCCCCCCTTGCTAGGCGACTGCACATGGAAAATACATATTGTTTGTTCGGTAGCTGCAGGGACGACATGCGCGGGCTCCAACGAGACCGACGGATTCATGGATCGTATATCTTCGTGACGATTAAGGTAATTGTATAACCATGCAATCTCAGAGTCGACAGATTAAGGGGTTCGGACACGGTAACGACAACAGTAACAAATATAAGATTCTTAAAACAACGTTACAGAAAAAAAATCTGAATGATCGATTAATATAAGAGTTTGTATTTCCGTTTATTAAGATTGTATGCGATTCTAACCCACCGCATTCTTCGTTTACAGAGAACTAGAGAACTCTACCCATTTTCGGACTCAACCGATCACGACCGAAGTACTTCGATGGAACTGAGATGAAACTATAACCTAACTCGACCCACGATTCGACTAAATTCCCGATTACGTTATGCTCTCCCGAAATTGAAGATTAATCACCGTCGCGACGAAAAATATTCCAACTGGTGTTAATCCCGGACTCGACTCGACTCGACTCGACTCGACTCGAATCGAACGCGTCTTATTACCGAATTTTACACTAATATAACGCTGACTCTCCGTACGAGAGCAGCGTTAGTACTATTAACGATTATTTAAACGATATTGACGAGTACCAAATTTGGAGATTGAACCCGGATGGTCTTATCGGAATTGACGAACTCTTGCTTCGCAACGTAACCCGAAAGCGACGAACAGTCAGTGATTGTTTTTAGAATGAGCGTGCACCTGGCGAATACTTGATCGACGAGAAGATTCGTTTGTCGATGCCGACTGCAATTTATCTAGAAAAACCAGTTTGTTTAGAAAATCAATTCATCCACGATCACCTCGATTCGACTGTATAGTCGATGCTTCGATCCATGTTTTGCCCCCCTCGGAACATGTTCACTGGCACGCTAAGGAGACACGAGGTGTTTCGTGGTCCGAAATGGAAACGACAGAAACAGAACCACGATAAAAAGCACACAACTATTATTTCCCAACGAACGTGTCTACGACGAGTCTCAGCGTTCCGATAAGTTGCGTACAAAGAAAGCAGGTACCATTCCTTTTTTTTTTATTGTGATTTTTTTTTATTAATCAAGTCACGTTGTCAAGATTTTGGTACGATTGCGGCAACGGGACGACTGATTCGGTCGTATCGCGTTCGAGACCGAAAAATCCATCGATCAATGAGAAAGATCTGCATCGACGACCAACATCGATCGTCTAGGAGAGAAACTGCCTGCGAGCAGGCGTATTCTACACATGTCTGAAACCGCGTCGTTGCATGCTTCTTTTATAAACGCTATACTAAATAAAAATGGTAAAATTCTTTGTTACGTTTATTATTATTCTCACTTTTCAGAAAACTCTCGGAAAAAACGATAATTCTTTAACCCTCGCAAGGTAAGGTCTGATAAGACATAAATAAAGAAATATATGAAAACACTTGAACAACCACGCTTTAGATATTAGCGATTATAAATTTGTGATTCGATTCGCACTGAAATACTCTGCAAAGATTTTTTTATCTATTATTTATCGGTGTTTTAGCGGTGCGGCGATGTGGTGGCCTTACTTTATTTCTATTTCATCCAACTTGTTCGAAATTTTAATCGGCAAAAACCGTGTGTTTGACAAGGCACACGGCAATCTCTGTGTCCCGTTGAGTCATGCTCTGTAGTCCTGTCTGCTAGGTGTTTCGACACACGGGAACGAAGTTAGGCGGAACCCGAATCGAGAATATAACGCGGAAGACGCTCGCAGACGTGGCCATGGCAACACGGCGCGCCGTGTCTCGTCAATTTTTCGTCCCCGTCTGCGACACACCCCCGGCACTCCAGCTAATCAGAGTTTCCACGTTTGGATCCTGTGCTAAATCGAACCTGGAGGATCACCGTCGATCATTCCGGACGATGCGCCTCTGATCGCGGACTATATTCGAAGCAAAATTCTAGACGAGTATGAACAAGAGGCAAGCGAAAACGTTTACTTCTATACCCTCGGAGCCTCACAAGTTGTCTCGTGGCAAGATTCAGTCATTCCACACGCGCTTTCGGTTCTAGTCGAATTATTGGCTCAAGTATGCGACGTCAAAGCATGACCATATAACCATTGGCCACGAGCGAGGATCCCCTTTGCTCCTGTGCCGTCCCGCGAGGCTTCTTGTGAAGCACGGAGTGTACTTGTGGCTTGGAACTCGAATGTTGCCAGCTCTGAGACTCTAATTTCCGTTGCGTTACAGAAAAGCCTCGGTAGACAGCAATGCAACACAAAAGACACCCACAAAACGTCCGAGTGCAAGCAGCCTAAAGGCGAGAGAAAACAAAATGCAGCAGCGAACTAGACCCGAAAAATCACCATCCACGCAGAACCTACCGCAAGCGGAGCACAAAGAACCACAGCAAAATGATTACATTCCAAAGACGAGGTTCACTGCTCAGGACAGGTGCAAAGAGTTCGCAACATCCTCGGCTAGATTGAAATACTTTCCAGCTGAGAAGATTAAGAAGGTGGACAATTCTCCAGCGTTCACGGCCGATCCAATTGGTGCCATAATTATGCAGCAAAACCCTCAAGAGTCGGGCACGTTTTACACTCTGGGATCTACCGATCAGAATAACGGACAGGGCGATGCAACGACGAACTTGCAGCCGGGGTCGCAGCAACGGCAGCAGCAGGTTCTTCTACGTTTATACGTTCCAGTATTAACCCCACACGTTTCTCCTGCTCTAATAATACAATTCAACAAAATCAAACTTCTTTCGTGTTCAGCAATCACTGTTGGCTGATTCTCATAGAATTTGTCATTTATAAGCCAAATCCGAAAGTAGAATTGCTCTATCACGCATCCTAATATCGTGGAGACTCTTCTCCATGTATGTATATCCATATAGCCAATTATATTTTACATATTCATTTATATCCACATGGTCAATTGTATTATATATGCAGTAATTTTTTTGGTGTATGTCTTGGGTGCTTCACTACCTACTAGTTTTTAATACATAACAAGAGATAATAGACTTTGACATTCAGTACTCTGATTCGATATTAGAAGAGAAGGGGTTAATCCGTGGCCTTTCTTACAGAACATGCACACCATGAGCCTGCAACAGGTTGGCAACCAGCAGTCGGCGCATCAGGTCGGTCAAACGAATCCGACCTCCGATTGCACTCTGCACCAGCAAGTCCTGTCGAACCAGGTACACCGTCCTTGCGTGCCTCACGGCCAACAGGAATATCCTCCGCAGAAGGCTGCTCAACCGTTGTACCGCAACGCGCCGCAGAACGCCGCGACGACTGCATCACCGAATCCGATGCAACAACCCGTAAACGTCTCGGGATTGACGGCGAGTTCGGAGAAGTCTAAAGCCGAGAACAACGAAGCGGGACCATCGGACTACGAGGGGCAGCCGGTCGGTGGTCGAAACGCGGCCGTGTACAGGCAGACGATAATGACCGGGCAACAGCCACGGGCACAGTCGCATATGTCCATGATGCCGAACGTGTCGCAGTCGAACAGCAGTCAACAGTACCAGTTACCGGCCCAAAGTCAACCACCGCCGCAGAGCCAACAGCCTAGGTACACGAATCCTCAAAATCCTCAGCTGGCGTATCAACAGTTGCAGCAGACTATTGCGCAACAGCAGCTGCTGCAGCAGCGGGCGATGGCTTATCAAACTCAAATGATGAGTAACGATCCACGAAAGAATCAGGAGAATCTTTACAATCATGGGGCAAAGTTAGGAGCACAGACTCCCGCACAGGTTCCCGCACAGGTTCCCGCACAAGTTCCCACACAGGTTCCCGCACAGGTTCCCGCACAGGTTCCCGCACAGGCTCCCGCACAGGCTCCTGTACAGGGAATGACTTCTCCTCAGGAGGCGATGAAAAATCGAGGTCTGCTGAATTTCCAGGCTCAGCAGAGGGGCTATGCGATGAATCCTGAAAACGCTCAATTGCAGCCTTACGCGATCAACGTGATAAACAGTCAGCCGCAGTTTGCGGTTGCGCCGAGTGCGCAGCAGCATCCTATTGCGCAGCAGCAGCAGCCCATGGCACAATATCAACAGAAACCTGTGCAGCTGTACAGAAATCCTGAGCAACCACTGTACAGAAATCCTTCAGACCATCCTGGACATCAATTGTATAGGAATCCTGCGGGAAATGCGAACCAACAGGTGATGCAGCATCCTGGATACAACGAGCAACCGAATGGTCGGCAGTTGGGGCAGCCTTCTCAAGATCCAGCTGTAAACACTGGCTCGGATAATCAACGGAATAGAACAAAGTTGTCGTTCACCCCGAGCATGATACGCGATCAGGAGAAGATGGTGGCAACCATGAAGCAACAAGGGGTGCCGTTCGATATCATCAAAAGACAGTTCGAGTCGCTGCTGAACGAGCAGCTCAGACAGCTGGAGTACATCGAGGATCTCCGTCGACAGGACAACACGCCGGAGGTCGAGAGGCCCGCGACTGTCACTCGCAGACGCAGGCAAACGGATGAGAAGCCGGAATGGATGATCCACCTAACCCCACCTAAAATGCCCTACGTGCAGTTGGAGAAGATGTACGAACAACAAAAAGAGATGGAACGCCTTGCTAGAGCTATGCATCAGGATAGACAGATCCAAGAGAACGGGATGTCGAATCAAACTCATCGACACAATGTGCAACAGTACCAAGAAGAATATCTGCAAGAGAACCGGCAGCAGCCTCAGCAGATGTTCCCCCAGCCTAGACCGATCGGTTCCGTTCAATCGAGTCCCAACATGCTCGCGACGAACTACCAACAGTACCAACCGTATCATCAGAGCTTCCCAAGCTATCAGCAAGCGCAGTACGGCCATCTGCAGCAACACAACCCACAATTCCAGTATCAACAGGTCAGCCGCGAGAACCCCCGACAAGCCGAGAGCCAAGTTCATCCTAACAACTCCACAGCCAAGGAAACCGCCAAACCAACGACCGAGCCGTCCAGCTTGCTGAAACTTCGAATGTACAAGGAACGTATCCGGCCCCAAGCTCGCAACAATGGGTTGCAGGATCCGCAGATAGTGCGGAAATATCTGGAGAAGTCGTCAGAGTCCGCGGACGTTCGAAGAGGTTTGGAGTATCTAGCCAGCTTGGAGTCGAAGACACCAAGAGCGAGATTGAACGGGATGCAAGAGCGCATGGAAGCGGAACATCAGCTGAACGAACGACTGTTGGCGGCTTCCAGTAATCAAGCGACGAAAAGGATCTCCGCGAATGGCCTCGAGAACGGCAGAAACCCCAACAACCCGCCGCGACAGAACTTGAAGCAGCTGAAGAGGACCGACCAAGAGTTATCGCGGGAGTATCCGCGGCAGAAGCAGAGCACCCCGGCGAATTGTTACGTTCAGGCGGAGAGGGAGAACGGGACCGTGGCAGCTGACGAGCAGCCAGCTACGTCCTACGGCCATCAACGCTTAGGATCGTTCACGCCCATGATCCCCTACAACGAGAACAATCCGACCGCGGCCCGTTACAACATGATGCCGTTCAGGTTCGACGGAAGTTCTTCCCAGCACTATCAGCAGATGCAACAGTACTATCAGAACGCGCGTAATCTCGGCAGAAACATCGGCGAAGGGGATGCGGAACCCACTCGAAAGAACGACCCGACGAACAAGCTCGGGTTCGATCGGGCCGGTGGCGACGCCACCGGAAATCTAAACGGCTTCACGCCGGATACTAAAACACCGATATACAGAACGCATTACAGCCAGCCCGATCTCCACGAAGCCAGAACCTTCGGGGGTGTGAGATATCTGGCCAGGAAACAGGACTACATGCCAAACACGCAATTCGTGTCACCGGAAACTCTGATCGCGAGCAGACACCTGCAGCCCTCGGTGATCTACTGACTTGTCGGGCACTTGTCGTTTAGCCTTCTCCTTCTTTTTTTTTTTTTGTCCTTATGTCTTTTATTTTTTGACTCGTTTTATTTTATATGCTACCTTTTTTTCTAAGCTCTGTTCTTTATAAGAACCGCGTTTCTTGAAATCGCCGTGTTATCGATACACGAAATCGGCGAATTTAAGAAAGATGGTTTGCGTTTTGAAAATTCTTCTGAATAAACCCGGTTGAATTTTAATATGTTCCAGTGGTTTTGTCTTTATTGTTCCTCCGCGACTCCAGGATTTCGTGGAAACTCCACCAGGCAAGTATTACTGTTTGAAGGTTCACGGGAACATTTGCTATTCATCGCGGATAGTTGTTCCCTTTCAACGCGGGGCTCACCCTCATTGCTAGAATTGCTGCTTTTCCTCCTTTTTCGCAACGTTCTCCGCGCTCCTTCCGTCGCGTTCCATCCTCATCAGCAAATTGCTGTCTACCCATGAGGCCCTTCTATTGACAAACCGACGACTCGTCTCGCCCCATCGTTCTGCACAGGGATTTTCGTATTCAAGACGCGTCGATGCCCTGAAACTTTGCTATCGACATTTCGAATCTTCCGTTTGACATTGACCAGTATCTCTATGCAAAACCTTCCGCTAAATCAACTTCACTGCATTTTGCGTTAACACGTGGACTGTCGCGTTACCGTCACACCACGTAATATTTTTTCGTTGTACAAACAGGTTTTTTATCTAACGTGATATCGTCCCGGCTATTTACAATTCTTTTCACAGCACGGTAAAGACCCAATCTAAGCGCAACTGTTCCAAGTTAGCTCGCTTGCCCCTTCCCTCCATGGGGAGGGACATATGTACCTCGCGAGGAGCCAAGAAGCTCGAGCTGCCTCGGTCCCCGACCAGTTTAAAGTGTAAACATGACAATCCGATACATACCGGGACTGGGATGTCGTTGTGAAATCCTTGAGGATGCGTTTCGATCAATTCGAACACCGAGTACCGTACGTCACTCTTCTGTTACCTCGGAAAACGAAGTCCGCTGACTTCTCTTCGTTCAGTCGACATTTCTCGTGATGCATTGGTAACATTATATTCTAAATTTTTCGTGAAACAACATTTCTCTGAACAAACTGCAACATGAACTGCTGCAAAAGGCAACGCGATTACATGGACGAATTGTTGAAGATAATAGACCACATTGAATGCCTGTGAGTTGTTTCCCGAAGATATTTTAACACGGTTTTGTCCGTCGAACGAACAACGAAAGAAATTCTCAGCGTTTAGCGTTTATATTTTTCAATCGATTCTTCTCAACTGTACGTTGTTCGTGTTGGAAGTGTGAAAAATAATTGTGAAATTAAAATACACGGGCAAACCTGTATCGAATATTACATGGACCAGATTTGATAATTACACGTGTCCACGCCTGTTTACATAGACGGGAAATAGGACTCTCTGGATCGGGATCTTGACAGATTCTTACCATGTTTCGCGTGCCACGTGTTCCCGTGAAACAGAAATAAACTACACGTGCACCCGTGTATTTTTTGCGTACGCAATGTGGTACGCGGTAAATTGTGATCTCTGGTCCTAATCTTTCCGATCGGCTTTTTCCAGAAAACCGGAACCGGAAGTATGCAACGTTCGGTGTCCACCGCTCGGATGTCCACGTGGACCCTGCCCAGGGTTATGCTGCAGCCAAGGCGTTTGCGATCCTTGCTGCATTTCCAAGATGCCCTGTTGTCCGGTACCACCCCCTTCACGGCCCTGGTGTCGCGCACCCCCTTTGTGCTGGCTGAGAGCTTATGCCAAGTCGGTTGGCTACCCCCCAGAATCCTGTCTTTCCCCGCAGAACGCGTGCTACCGCTAGAAATCCGGCTGCACGTCTTCGAATCAACAGAATCATTGCCCTCCTAAATTGTCCCTGTTGCCCCCGCGTCCCAATACTGCTGGGGACTCCCAATACTTCCGAGAATAATTCAGCCGTTTCAACCTGCTGGTATGTAGAAATATCTCTGTTCTTCTACGACATTTCACGAAAAACGTTCCTTGGGATTGACTATTTGTGCTTTCGTTTGTTAGGCTTCATAAATCATAGGAGACGGTGCCTATAGACGTCGTCTAGCAGTTGGCAATTAAGCAAGGCGCATCACGTTTCGCAGCAAGCTCGGAAACTGCTGCTTGGGAGCCGTCTAAACTTTCACTAATTTTGGCTTAACCTCTCAAACAGTCGTTCAACGTTCCAACGCGACGCGGCGGCGCGAAACTTCGTAATTCAATAAAATTTTATTCGTTTCTCTTTCATCGAACTTTGCCGATCGTGTCGGACGCAAACAATTATTCAAACATCAACACTGTTTAAAGCATCCGCTCAGCAGCTGGTTCCATTTCTATTTAGGAAATCAACTAAAGTCTATATCGTCGTATTCCGCGCATGCAATTCGATAAATGTTCTCTATACCTCATCGATTTTCATGAAATTTAAGCATGTTGTAAACATTCAACATTCTGAACAACTTTTTCCTATACTGTGGCTGAAATAATGGTAGGTTCATATCATTTTTATGATATAACAGTGTGTTTCATTTAACATTTCTATCTTTTATTCGTCATAGTGCAAAATTTGTAATAAATTTGTAAATAAACACGAATAATGTTCACTGCACTCCTCACATTTAGCGAGTAATTGTTTCTATTTCAAAATTGGCGTATGAAATCGAACATTTGTAGGAGGTGGTAGGTGCTCTTTTCAGTTGTAGTGTGCTGTCACCGTGCGTAACGATCGAAAAACAACTATAATTCGTTTTCTCTTTCTAACCAAGGAGATCGAAGATCGAAATAAATGAAGATTGACGCGACGATAGGACATGTTCACTGTGCTATAGCGTTTGTCGGCTAGGTACTCGCGATCAAGATGACCGAGGAGAAACTGGATCGAATAAGATACCTCAGCTCACCGTTCAGCGTATTAGACATTATACAGTGTTTGTTGGCACGGCCGCGGAAGAGGATCGACGGGGAAGAGAAAGGGGTTGGTTTCCGAAAGCTTCTCGCCGCCGCTAAATCTCTGGCAAGTTCGCGTGGAATAGAAAGTAGAGACTTTTAATGTTTTACAGTGCGCCCGGCCGTCCGAGTTCGTGAAGCAAATGCTAATGACTTCGGCAGAGAGGATAGAATTTATTCGAAAATCGAGGTACAAACTCGACTTGTCCCGCTACTCGAAAACCTACGACTGCAACTTCGATGTCACCCCCAGCGTCGTAATTTTCCAACGATTCAATTCCGGGGAGATGTACAATGCGACGGTCACTGTTCGCAACGTGTCGCAGGTAATTATCAGCACAATCGCTTGACAATTTCAATTGATCCGTTTATTAATTCGGCAATGGTGCGCAATAATTTTGCAAAAACAGCTTAAATTACGGAAATACAGGTATCGCGGTACCTGAAGACTTGCTGCGACCTAAATCCATTCTTCTCCATTGAAAATCGAGGATCGTTCTCGACGATGGTTGCGCCGGGTCTCTCGAATACATATAATTTGAAATTCATTCCCGAGAACAAGATGGATTACCAGTATCGATTGACGTTCGCGACGAACGTCGGCGAAATTGTTGTGCCGATCATAGGCAAGTGGGAAATCTGTTGCTTCTCAAGGTTTCAACAGTTTCAACTAGATGCGATAACAGGATTGTTGTGATTTAGCGATCGGTCCGAGAGGAATCTTGGACTTCCCCGATCGAATCGAGCTACCAACCACGCCGGTCAAGATCGTCTCCTCGAAGTCGATTTTTGTGCGCAACGTTGGACATGCGTCGACTGTTTTTACTATTTACAGCGACAGGTGGGTAAATATTCTTTTGTTCAACGCCTAAGCCTCCGGCAGAGAATTCGAAATACAGTAATTCTTCTATCGACTTCATAGTCGCAAAAAGATTGTACACGTTGAATGCAAAAAAATAATTATTACTATTGTTAAGTGTTTAACGTAACCTCTCTTAAAGAAAGAAATACGAGAGCACAACGAACTGCGTTGACTCGACATTAATTTTCAGCGCATGTTTCGGGATCGAGCCGTCGAAGGGCCGGCTGGAGGAAGAGGAGACTTTGCAGTTCACCGTGCAGTTTTCGTCGAGGAAAGCCGGCGACTTCGAAGGGAGGCTGTGTCTGGAATACGAAACAGGTTTCCGGTCTTCATAAACGACTGCCGTAATCAAAGACCTCCAATCTATTTTACTTTTTACATTCGTCAGGGGAAAGGTTGGATATAGATGTCTGTTGTACCGCGGAAAATTCGCCTATTCGCGTCGACAGAAGTTGCATCCGATTCGAGGAGACTTATTTAGGGTTGTCAAGGAGCAAGACATTCACGATCCACAACGGCAGCGATCATATCGTCAAATTCAAGTGGATGTTGCTCAAGGATCTGGACGCTGACGAGCAGCAACGCGCAGAGTGAGAAAAAGAATAAACTTGTCCTTCCGTAACCAGAATTGTTTGCCTTTCTCCTATAAATTTGTCCCTGTTTCCTATAGTATCCAATAGATTTGGACGAAAAGATACGAGAAATCCAAGTTGCCGCGATCCTGGAGGATCAATGGTTCAAAAGTTGCAAGTGTTTAAAGTTGAGGGTAAACAGTTGTAACTTTTGAACCTTGGATTTCTCGCATCTATTCATCCGCGTCCATGGGATAACATAGGGGAAGGAAGAAATATGGTTACGCAAGGAAAAAAGCAACCAAGAAAAGTAAAGAATCTACGAGTTTATGTGAAAAATGGAAAAATTTCATTTCGCGCAGGTACAAGAAATTGTTTTATCTAGTGTACGAGTCGGAGCTCGTCCGATCCGTCAATCTAGTTCATTACGATGTCTGCCTGCCTGATATCCATCAGATGGTGTATCAGCGGATTTACACCGACGAGATCGAGTCGCTGAAAAAGGAAACCTTCTCGTACAATAATATATTCTTTATGCTTACGCCCGAGGTATGTTTCGATCATTAGGAAACAAGTTCGCTAGAGAAACGTAACACGACAATGTTGTTAGGAGGGCGAGATTTGGCCACAGTCGTCGACAGAAATTACGCTGCTGTTCCGCGCCTTGGAAGTCGGTGAAATTAGTAGTATTGCCTACTTGGAAGTAACTGGCCGTGAAACTAGAATTCCACTGAGGTTGGACATCTATTACAGCTTTCCTAGAATTAATGTTGGGAAACATGCGTTTCCAAGATTCTACCATATGGAAATGGAGGAGTTTATTCTATTACAAACTGACAACTACTAATTTTCGTGAAACCGTACTCTAGTCTACACTTTAAATTTTCTTCATTTTCAACTTTCAATGTCCTTTCGTGACATCTAATAAAAATATATAATGTTGTCGCGACAGTCTATGCGGTACCGGCAAAGGACCCTATTTTCGCCTGAACGTGCTCACGATCGACATGTGCAACGTGTACTTGTGTTCGGTGCACAATTTCGAGGTATCGCAGAGCTAAATAGCGGACGATAACGCGAAACCGTATCAGAAAATTGAAATACATATATATATATATATACATATATGTATTCATCGCCAGGTGGTGGTGGCGAATAAGGGTCACATTCCCGGTACACTGATCTACAAGCCGAAGCCGACCGATTTTGGCGGCACGATCGAGCTCGCGCCGACCTGTCTCTTCTTGAAGCCGGACGAACACAAATCGTTCAACATAAGATTCTCCTCGAACCGGAAGGGCGACTTCGTCGAAAGGTTGGATTTTATTGTAAAGGAGAGCCTCGAGGTGCACAGCCTGCATATCAAGTGAGTCGTTTCACCTGAAACACGTAAACAGATTGATCGAGCGCAGAGGGACTCGCTGTATCTTGCATCTTACAGGGGCTGCATCGTGATACCGAACCTGCGCTTCGACAAGGAAATCCTCAAATTTGATGAGACGCCCCTGGGTATGTTCAGAAATATTAGCTGCAAACAGTTCGTACTGCGTACATTTCTCATCTATAAAATGCCTTATAATGTCTTAAAATGCCTCACCTAAATGCCTTATTCGGACTATTACGAATATTTAAAAAAAAAAATTAGCCAAATCGATCCAGCCGTTCTCAAATGATGCTCAGCATCCGGTACAGCTAGCTAAATTACATATAAATAATGTTCCTCCTTCTTCTCGGTACAGTTAGCTGAACGTTTTCGTACTCCAACGGGATCACTTGTTCATTTCCGCAGCCGGTAAATCTAGTTTTTCCACTCTACTTCGTTGCTCGAACGGTTGAGGTGACATTGCCAATACTCTAAACCAAAGCTCATGATAAACGATATCCTTCTTGGTATTCCACCAAGCGAGCAGTAACGTACAGGCATGAATATTGGATTTCAGTATCGATTTTGATTACTTTCTATGCACGATTTTCTATGCTCACTCTTGTACGATGTAGTCTTGTAGGTTAGGTGCATCGCGCGTGCATCACGGGCTACAATCTCGCGCAGAGAATCCTCCATAATGATGCGGCTTCGTTAACCCTTTGCGTTCCAAATTATTCTTCAATTTTCTTTCCAACGACTCTCTGCTATTTTAAATGTTTCATTTGAAATTTACTTTAAACGACAGTTCCTTGACTACTACTTATTTTAATCAGTTTTATTCACTAATTATATTTTAAATGTACATAGCACTCGAACTTTAAAAGAACGTTTAAAAGAACGTGTTTATAAACTCCAAGTTCGAGGGTTGTTTTCACCCCTGCAATGTGGGCGCACCGCGGTCGATGGAAGGAAATATTTGTCCAATATTTTTCCAAGGACAATCTCTCGCATAAATTGCAAAATTCCCTTATAAGTTTAATGCCGGCAAGGTAATGTTTGCACATAATATTTTTAAATGTTCGCTCGTAAGTGTTGAGGTCGATGAAAATATTGGTACGACCGGGGAAGAAAAATCGAAGAAATCGTTGTTTCGTTGAATTGTCGAAGGTTTCAGCAACAAACAAGATGTGTACCTGCACAATCTGTCGCTGGTCCCCGTCTCGTTTAGCCTGAGAATGTTGAACGACGGACACCAGACACCGTTGACTCAAGAGGAGTTTGCCAAGGCTCATGCAAAGCCTAGTTTTCCATCGAATCCTCGAGAATTCTTCGTGAACCCTAAGACAGGGGTGATCTCTGCCAACGGGTTCTGCAAAGTGAAAGTAAGCCTTGATCCCGCGCGACGATGAATCATCCATCCGCTGGCGATCATCGTACGACTCGCAGATCATTTACACCGCCAACATCGTCCGAGAGGGTCAGACGAAGATGGAGGTTGACTTGTGGGACACGGATTCGGATGCACTGGCGTTGCTGATCAACTTCCGCGGCGTCGTGGCCACCCTGTCCATCGTTCCGAGAGAGATCATCAGTGATTTCTGCTTCCTCAATCATCCCTGCACCAAAACATTTACCGTGGTCAACGAGTCTGACTGTGACGGATTTTTCTACTTGCAGTCGCAACTGGTAACTTATCTCGGGAATATCCTCGAGATCTCGCCCCAGATGAAACCTTGAAATAACGTTAGAATAGTTTTTTTTTTTTTGTCAGAAAATAGTTTTGGTCGGTTAAGCGTCTTGCATTTTCCTGTAGAGTTCTTAAAATGGTCACTGTCCTAATGTAATTCAAAGGCTTACGAAAGAATCTTGTATGGCAGATATCATCGTTCCACCTTCTTGCACAGGTTTCGGACTATCATCCAACGATTTATTCGCTGTCGACGAACCAAGGTCTCGTCAAAGCCGGTAAAAAGAAAACTATCAGCGTGATCATCGTTGCGACAGTGGTGGGCGAGCAGGCAGTGAACATTCAGTAAATAATTATCAACGAAATCAGTGTTAGTATTACAAGTAATACTGTTTCTTTGTCTTTAGTATGTTGACGCTGGGCGAAGAATCACCTAAAGTGGCTTGCACCATTAATTATATTGGACAAGGAGCCCTCGTTTCCACAGAACCGACTGTCTTGCATCTCGGCGAAGTTCCCGTTCTTGAGGACACGTCAACGAACTTCTTGGTGATCAACAATTCGCCGATACCAGCGCAGTTTAACGTGTCCATGGTAAAATATTTTTCGAACGCTTTGTCAAACATCGTTTTCGCATGTCATGGGCAAGTTGCTTTTTAACCGAATGAACAACTAGATCGGTAGGATGGACCAGTGTGCGGCGCCCAAAATTCCATAATTGCTAAATTAGATGATACCACCCTCGTATGATGCACTGCGGTGTTTCGTGGCAAGTTGAACACTTCTAATTTGAATTTTTCATTCCGTCGTAGGTTAAGCCGAATTTGCTCTGGAATGTCGAGCCAGACTGTGGTCACCTAGAGCCAAACGCATCGATGAAAATCGACGTGAAACTGCGTCTCCGCGACGTCGGAAAATTCCACGACAAGATTTTGCTGAATCTAGAAGGTCGCTCAACAACCTGCGTCGAGCTGAAAGCTTTTGGAGTCGGGTGCAGCGTCGTTTTCGAGCCACACATCTTCCCTCTGTACGATCTAGGGTTTCTGTTCAGGTACCAAGTCAGTCAATGATCTCTTGCTTCGTTGACAGCAGAGTCGCTGTGAGGGGAGGGGAAAAACAAAAATTTGTTTACGCATCATTTAACCCTCGCATTTTTCCCCTGTATTTTCTACAGCCACCAAAAAGTCAATCGAGCGATAACGTTAAAAAATTACGGGACGAACGCTTATCAGATCGTTTGGTCGAACAATCCACATGTGCAGCTGAATCGAGGTCAATTGATGGGACATGAAACGTAAGTAACACACAAATATTTCGCATTTTATCTGGGTTACGGTTTACGATTAGACTGCGGATCTATATGCATTCATAGGAAAATTGAGTAGACGGGTGACTCCGTGATTAACGGAGAAGTGACTTCGCAATATTTGCAACGTGACAGTATAATTACGGTAGAAATTCCAAGACGAGAATTTAATCGTGTCTCCGCTTGGTTCAGCAGAACTTTAATTTATCCTAGTTTCTGCAAAGTAGTCCGCTACTGTCTACGGATTCGCTCAGACATTCGAATTTCTGCTTAACACAGATCCAAGTTTGTAATGAAGCCATTGGTACTCGAGATCGAACCGGAAGAGGAGAAAGTCGTGGACTGCGAATTATTCTGGGAAAAGTAAGCGAAACTGAAATTGTTATAGAGAAAACCGGACAATGGAACTTTTCGAAGATACACTGTCTCGTCGATAGGAACGAATGCGTGACCGAAGATTGGTATGTTTTTGGTAAATCTGTGACTGCTCTGAGACGCGAATTGATTGGTGTTTCTACGGTCAAAGCCATGCTTACCGAGCCCCAAATTTTCTTTAACAAGAAGCAGTTATTGTTTCGTGTCGACATCTGCCCCGAGGATGACGTACGCCATCAAACAGGTTCGATATAGAAGCTAGAGTTTTTAAACAAACCTGACAAAAAGCTGTCTCGATCCATGATTATTCTATAGCGGAATTAGTGGTAACCAATCGGTCGAAGTTGCATGTGAACGCGAAGATCTCGGTGAAAGCCCCGTTCTGCATATTAACCAACGAACAGACACAGTTGCAGAATACGAAAATTATTTTACATGACGGACAGGCCACGACAATACGACTGTTCTTCTCCGTGAACGACGACACCAACCTCTATTCGCGAAATTACGTCGGTGTGCTTCAATTTGAATACGATGAGCACCCTAGCAAGGTAAATTGAATTCCTCGATTCGATGGGGAAGTTGCAAAGGCGCCATGTCACCGTAGACATCCCGCCTAATTGAACCATCGAAAATTGTACACTATACAAAGCTTCGTTCGCCTGTTTACTATAGCTAACTTCTTTGTCTTTGTCGGAAATATTCACGAAGGCTATTCACGAACTATGTAGTTTGAAAAAATATTCGCTGATACATACTTTGAAAATAGAGGCCACGAGAACACGTTCGAAGTTAAACAATCAACACTAAGAAATCGAAAATAAGCAAGGCAGGGGTTGAAAGATCTCGTTTTAAATTGGCAAACGATTTATCTAGGACAAAATCGTGTGCAAGGGGTTCGTCAACTTGCCCAATCTGGTTTTGGAACCTAGCAATTTCACTGTTAATTGCGAACTTGGCTCGAGTGCCGAGAAAATATTGACGCTGACCAATAATGGCCCCGTATCGGTCGTGTACAAATTCCTGTGGACAGAGGACTCGATCGAGATAGAACGCGGCGACACGCATAGCGATTGCGTAAGTCCCAAAATCGACCGCTACAGTAAGTTCCGTCGGCGTGACACCGGACTCGTTTCGAACGCGTTCTCGTTCGATTCCCGCGTATCGATCCTGAACGGGAAAAGAATCGGGGTCAATGACCCTCGCCGCGACGATACCAATGTAATTCACTTGTAATTCAAATAAATCTGCTCGTGTTCCGAACGCGGGGTATCATTGTGTCGGAAACGTCTGCTAACTACTCGTCACGAGAAAATCGCGTAACGTCGAAATGCTTCTCCGAGTGGCATTAGCTACAGCAACTTCAAATACATTTACCGTTGCGAAAACCTTTCGGTGTTCTTCAAGCTTTACGCTCTTTTAAACGATCTTCCATATGCTCCTAATTATTTCGTTGCAAAATTGAGAACAGCGAGAAGCTGTTTTAAACTGGACTACAAAATTGTCTTATAAATAGAATAAACTGAGTAATGAGATTCAAAACGCAAAAATTAATTCTAATTATCTTAATATTACGATCGAAATCTAAAATTACCTATCAATCGGAATAGTATAGAATAGTACTTGTACTGTTCAGGTTCAAATAAGAGTATTGCGTTCGCTGAAAGACGGAAAGCTCTGAACAATGCCGCAGCAGTTTCGCAACACATGTACGTTCCGACTTGTACCTATGCGATACACCTACGGTAACACTGTACAACTTCTATTTCCGCTGGTGAGATTTGATTAATCTGTGCTCGCAGGCGTGCACGATGCATACGCATGGTTCAACAAAATTACCGACTCCCGATGCTCTCGTGTCAGCTGTGACCGCTGAAGACATTTTCATGAACGACAGACAGGATGGAAGCGGAGATGGACCACTTGAATCGATACCACCGCCCGCAAACTGTATCTGTTCCTTTTCTTCTGTATCGTTAATGAAAACAAGCGAGTCCGAGGATTCTAATGAAAAATTCCATTTATATTTCAGCACCGGTTTCCGAGAAGCACCCGCACCAATTCAAGTCGAACAGTACGATTGGGAACGATAACACGGAACAGAATATTTTCTCGCCGTCCGTGAAAGAATTGAGAAATTTTTTGCTACCTATGGTTCAGACATTTTTTACGGAGGACGTCGATCTCGATGCTTTCGAAAATACGAGCAACCAACTTCCGAGGACCTATTGTATCAACGACGTTAGTAAATTTTCATCCGATACAGCTCCATTGAAAATGCATCTCCGTATTCCCACTGGCTGGAATTTTCTTTTTTAACTAAAGCTGAAACACTGCAGTTCAGTATGGGATAAATAGAGAGATTATGGTACAAACGTTTTCTAACCTTGAGAAAATTCGTTAAACTTGTACAATTTCAAGAAAATCGTGCTAGTTTCGGACTAAGCAAAATTTATTTTGCATAAAGTTTCGCGGCTTATTTATGATTTATCGAGCTAAATCCGTATTCCAGCCATTAGATTGCGTGATTTTTATTGACCGAAGATTTAAATAAGTGGCATATAATTCGGCGGAAATGTAATAACAGTGTACTGTCTAGATACTGGAAATCATTCCACGCGTTGGTGTCGTACCGCCGTACACGACACGGCATGCTTACGTTGGATTTCACGGATACGAACAGCTCCAAATAAAAGCTAGAATCATTTGCGAAATATTACGCGGACCCACCGAAGTGCTGCAGCTGTGCGCGCAATCAGACGCGATTCGATTTACGGTTGACACTGACACAATCGATTTTGGACAACAGGTAACGCGCTCGCTTAAACGGAAAACCACTCGAGCATAAGTTTTCATTGAAGTTCTTCCACTCGTCGTCCCAAGAGCGGTCGCGCGATCGCGGTGTCGCTCGAAGGAATCACTGATTCCTTACGATTGCCTTGATAGTTTCAGAAGTTACAATTAAAAGGTCCATAGAGACTCCTAAGAGCAGCCGAAGTGTCTTGTAAGGGTTTACAGAGTTCAAACGGTAAATGCGAAGTGTCTTAAGGGATTCTGCGAATCGAAACAATTATCTTTCTTCTTTGGATAATGTATCTATTAGGTTGAGGACATACGAAGGCCAACAATTTTATACTCAAAATTTGCTATAAAAAAAAATAGGACATTCCATTTGAAATAATTAAAGTGACCTTCGAATGTCCGAAGTACGTATTAAATAATACATGTAAATACACAAATATTTCTGTGAAACTTATAGTTTCGAAGATATCTGAGATGCTAATAGTTATTGGCCCATCCTGTATATACATATGTTGCAGCTTCTTCTGGAGCCGAGTCACAGGAGCTTCACCCTAAAGAATATCAGCAAGGTGGCGTTCTGCTATAAAGTAACCGGGTTGGACAATGTCGTAGAGGAGACGGTCAAAAGCTTTGATATAAGTCCACTAATGGTCGAGCCAAGCACGGGATTCGTGGACGTTCTGTCATTCGTGAAATTTGATGTGAAGCAGCGTGCGACAAAGCTCGGTCCCATCGATCATCAGTTCCAGCTTCAGGCATGTCTCTCTCTCTCTCTCTCTTTCTCTCTTTCTCTCTCTCTCTCTCTCTCTCTCTTTCTCTCTTTCTCTCTTTCTCTCTCTCCCCCTGACTATTCTCGAGTTGCTCGAAATTTCGAGATTTTCGTGTCTCGAACCACGATTCGAACGGAGTGATCCGCTTTATTGATTTTAGGTCGGCCATTTAATGCCCGTGACGATCACCGTGAAAGCGTTTGGATCTTTTCCGCAAGTGTACCCATGCATTCCCCGAGGAAATTTGCATCCGCAGCTCTCCATCGAGTCGGAATACGCCGCGATAAGATCGCTGACCGACGAGTTTCTCGCGAACGTAGGTATTTTACGGTTCCCCGTTCTATCGTCTTGCTAGTCCGAAATTTTTTCGAAACTATAGCAGCTGGAGACGACGGGGGACGGCTCGCAGGAGTGCAACAAGCCCGCCGAGAAGAGAGCCGAAGTACCTGAAGACTTCGTCGCCCAATTGTCCGGTAAGAATGAGACTCGAGACTCGTGGAAAACGTTAGCTGTGCAAACTCATTGGTGGCTCTTTTCTCCCAAGTTTGTTGTTCGTTCACAGACAACGAAAACATTTTGTTGCTTCAGAAATACTTTTACCACGTGTTTATTAGCTCGCTTTCTTGTTTGAGAAATTTTGCAATTGATTTTAAACTAACTTCCTGATGAGCTAGAGACCTGAAATTGGATACATGGCTCAGAACTGGATGACAATGCATTATTAAAAAAATTTTTTTTTTAAGTCTATCCATTTCGGAGAAAATAATAATTAAATATTTACCTTTTCATCCCCCCCCCCCCCCGGAACTATGTGATCGCGTTCAGCGATCCCCACTTCGCTCGACAACGCTCTCTAATTTACTATGCGCGCGCTCTCTGACTCGTCCCCATTCCACGGACCCACTACACGGACCCCAGTATGATAGTATGATAGTACGGTGCCGTGCGACGATAGGTAGTGTGTCATTGCTTTGTTTACTAAGTGAAATTTACAGCAAACTTAGTGAGTGCACAAAGTATTAATAAAAGTGTTAGCACAAGACTAAATAGCAGAAAATAATTATTTACATAAAAATAGCACGTTTTTAAAAACGTGCCACGAATGAATTTGCACGGCGAGTGATTGAACGCACTTATTCGCGTGAATGTGTATGTGCTTCGAGACGAGGGATGGAGCGTCGTATCCTACGAGGATATTTTTCCCCGTGTCGTGGACGTGGAAATGGCGGTGGAAAGACATTTGGCAAGGAAGCTCGTCGACGGGAATTCATACATCTTGATACAGCACGCCGCAACCAGCAAAAAAGAGCCTATTCCTCAGCTCTTCTCCTCCGAATACGTTATTGGTACGCTCCCGTTCGCCGGTCCCATAAATCAACCATCCTCGACACTGTTTCTGCCGAGAGGACACATTCTTTGCAGATATGAAGTATGTAATCGTCGGTCAAGTTGCCGATTACACGACGAGGATTATTAATTACGGGCCGTGGACAGCGGGGATGCGATTGAAGAGGTTAGAGAAACTGAACAAAATGGACATTGTCGTGCACTTCAGAAGACGATCAAATTTAGTAGTCGGCGATTCTGCAAACCTTCGAGTAGTTTGGCAGCCGACTAGAGAAAAGTATAAGCAGAGATGCACGCCAGTTACGCATACAGTTTATATCGAGGTGAGTCACGGCCCACAATAACATACAGTCTTTCCTCGCGTAGTGTGATCTTCGTCTGTACTAGAACTTATCATTTTTTTTTTGTTTGGTCTGAATTCGTAACGTTGCATTTGTTTTGGTTGGCTAAAGAGACAAAATACTCCACTGTTAGGTTAGGTTACCATCGATCAAAACTATCGACTGAATCGATAGTAGCAAACTAGTATTAATCATAACCTAAAGAGAAAGTAGTATTTTATAATTGTATCTGTCAATAATAGATATATTTTTTTCTAAAAGGTTCATTAAAACTTTGTCTTTATATTGTATTATTATTAAAGGATAAGTAATGATTTGTGAGAGATGAGACGTATAGACGTAGGCATAGACTATAGCCCACAATCTAGATGTAACCACTAAAACAAAATTTCAATCGACGAAATATTCGATAGTATGTAGCAACTAAATAGTAATTAGTCGATGGTGCTCGTCGCTATCCACTGTTCGGCTGTTTCTAGTTGTAGGGCGGAATATGTGTTACGGCAACACCTCATACTGACAGATCCATCAGTCTAGTATGTAGCAATAATGATAACGACGACAATAACGTATAGGTAGGAAGAGGTTGCACCATCCCCATAATCATAAGAGGAACAGTGACTTACCCTTACTTGACCGTCAACACGAAATTCCTAGACTTCCAGGACGTGGTTGTGGGCGAGTGTTTAATGATGTGCATCCGGATAAAAAACGAGTAATATTTAACGGAAATACTAGATTCTACTATATAACTGTTGATTCTGTGACGAATATTAAAATATTCTTCAGGGGATTCGTCGATTGCGAGTGGAGAATCAAATTGTACAGCATGCGGAAGAAACAATACGACCACTGTTCATTTCAGGTGGAATACGACTCGAATTATTGCGCGCCTGGTCAAACGGAGATTGTTCGCGTTTACTTCAAACCTCGGAAATCGGTATGCAATCTACAACCTTACGAACAAATTATTATTGCTAGAGCAACCGATCATCACTCATCGCGAGTCGTTTATATATTTATTCGCTGATACTGTGCAGAGGTGAGCCATGAAGTTTGATCGTTTTAATCATCTTCCTTATCTTCATGGACACGGAGGAAGCTCATTCGCAAGAGACGCGTGGCATAGAAACGCTCGATCGAATTATTCGAGCCATTTATTCGATATAGAAATTAATTCGGTGTCTTGATATTAAATTATTTATACCATTGGTTTCAATGGAAATAATCACCATTATCACCATTTCTTTTTTCTCCCCCACTTAAGGGGCTACTCCTGCCCCCCTCCCCCCGACCCGCTTTCCGAATACCGAGGGGGTGGTGGTAGCTTAACCCACGATTATCACCGTGATTGAGAACGAACGTATAATAGTGTTGCTAAATGTTCGCAATTCAGAAGGATCAATGATCTATAAATGAGTAATAAAATAATTGAGTGCAGCATAGTTTTCATTTAACAATTGACCCTTTCGATATGAAATTGTTGATACATGTAAATGGCTCCAATGATTCGCTCGAGTTTTTCTATATCACGTATCTCTTGCGAATAAGCTTCGTTCGTGTCCATAAAAATACGGAGATGATTAAAGCTATGAAACTTGATGGCTCATCCTGTGCACGGCTCCAGTGCAAAAGCAAAAGCAAATAAAGAGTTGTGATGGGTAATGAAGCCGCTCGATCGATCTTACAATTACTTGGAAATACCCGAGCTTCCTCCAAGCTGCTCGATTCCCTTGAACCTCGACTCTTATCGAGCCGAAACAAACAGGTGTACATTTACACGTGTTCTATTAGAGTCACAAACTTGCCAACTTACATCCAACCTGTAGAGAACAAGGTTTTCACGAAACTATTTTCGCAAAGCGGATTATAGGTTTTCAATTCGTTTGGGAAGCTGAAATATTGCTGATTCCAGTGTTACACGGAGATGAAGTTGAACGTCCACGTGAAAATGAGCTTGGAAACGGCGAGCGTCGTGTTAACGGGTCGCGGCATCGAGAAAACTCTGAGCATCGCCGAGCCAGTTATCCAATTTTTGCCAACGGTGCCCTACACGCACGTCCAGGACGCTGTTTTCGCGATCGAGAACGCTTCCGATTACCCCGTCGAGTTTTTCTGGCATCATATAGACCGGTAAGCGGATCGATAAACATTTAACAGGAGCTTGTCCGGCTGCGATACTCGATGGTGCCCCTTCACGCGAACATCTTGAAATGAAACAACGGTGTTTCAGCTCGTTCCAGACAGACGATCAAGTCATAAACACTTTATTGGATTATTACGGAATCCAGGAAATACTGTTGCCCCCTAGAAAGCCTGGGGAACCGTTACCCGCAGATTTGATAAAGTTTTACCAGGATCTCGTCGACGAAATCACTCGAGTTCGATATCTCGAAGAATTAGAACAGGAAGAATATCCTGGTAGCGAGAAGAGCCATCTAGAAAGAGAAACAAGTGAGTGTGCAGATCGGTTTAGTCTCCAGTGACCTGCTAATATTGGCTATGGAAACGAGTTCATTCCAATTAACTTCACACGACTAGCTCTTGAAACGTTGCGATAACGAATTAACAAAATACTGTCCAGTATTGATGTTTCCGACATAATCGGAATATATTCGGTAATAAATCGGTAATTATACGGTAAACGCTCCTTTACTTGTCCTTCTCTATTTTATATTTTTCCATGTTTCTTGTACAAGTTGCCATATGATTGTGTTGTGACTGCGTATAATCCACAAGTGCATAATTAAATAATTACTTTTCTACGAAATATCCTCCGGTTTTATCCTGAAACTGGAAATAATTCAGTTGTATAGCTAACGTACTGTCAAGAGAATAAAAATTGCAGTAACGAGAATCGGAAAGTTGACTCTGACAATCTTTGGTCACGAGCAAGAACGCGAAAGAAAGTAACGCAAAAGGAATTTAAACAAAACAACTGATATACTTCCTTGATTTAAGGTTACACAGAAAGTCTGCACGACACTTCAGACTTCCGGGGCAGAATGGGAGACCCCGTGAAAGAACTTTTCGAGAGTATCGAGCGGAAATCCGGCCCGCTGAACGATCATCCGGACCCTGCCAGACCGGAGAAGAAAGTCTGCATTATTTTCCACGGAGCTCCTTTCACTGGTACTATCTCACAATATCACATGTACATCGCCGCCATTCACGACTTATAAGAATAACCCTCGATAACAGCCCCGAAGAAATAACGATACGCTCTAGGAAATAACTTGGCGGTCTTGACCCAGACTTTAATTAACTGCACTCGTTCCCTGCGAAAAGGCTAACTTCCGCGCGTTTTCGAAATATTCGAGAAAAACGATTTTACGAGTATTTAATTAACTTGTGATTGGTTTAGCGTTAATCTGAGCGATTACATAGAGGTAAAAAAGAAACGATTGCTTTGGTAAATTTTTATTTAGAAATTGTCTATTGCTTAAAAAGAAAGAGTTTGAATTTTCCGAAATTGACGCGGATTCCTCGTGCAATGGCTAATATAGAGTGAAATCTGGTGTTCAGAGTACCAGGAAGCAGCCTGCAGAAGCGCGAGAGTTCTAGCAGCTCCGGTACTCTCAATCGACAAGGCGATCACAGAAGCCATAGCTCTCGGCGAAAGCGAATATTCGATTACGCTGCGACAGATCATCGACGACGCTTATCAGAATTACACGGAAGCACACGAGCGGCACAAGTACGGCCAGCAATTTCATTCCTAAATATAGTTGATCGATCAAATACCGATTCTAATCGTCTACCGTCGCGTTCGGGCGCATCGATCGATCGGCCCGCCAGCTGACCTCTCGAAATTTTTCATTCCTTTCTCGATGCCTTGTTTAAATATTTCTCGGCTGCTTAATACTTTGCACTCCAGTCTAGTCACTCGTGTAGTACAACAACAACTTGAGCACTGTGTTAGTTAGAAATATATCCGTATCTTAACATGGGAAATGATCCGGTATGCGATATACGGAAAGAATTTTGCTGTATGCCGTTTCAGGGAGCTCGCAACTTTGCGAACGATTCGAAAAACTCACGAACCCGGTGCCGAAACGCGAAGCGACGAAAAACCGAAAGGAAGGAAGTCCAGCCGCAACGAAGAATCGGCCGGCATAGGCAGTTTGCCGGAACGAAAGAATCGGAGAAGGAGAAATTCCCCTGAAACTGAAGCGGCGAACGCGAAGCAAGAAGAAGTAATCCTTGTTCGACTTCCGGAGGAATCGGATCCTTTGATAGAATTGAATAAAAGCCCCGATGCCGACAGACTGAAAACGATGGATCCTTTGAGTCGGTACGAGTACATGATTCAGGCTATTCTCCAGTTGGAGAAGATACTCGGGAAAGATTACTCGGCCGTGAGTAGCACGCCAAGGGATAAACTTTCTCCGGGAACGATTGGCAGAAGCGCCAAGACAAATGTCAAGTCTACTTTCCTGGGAATCGATCCTAAACTGCTGACCGAAGCACTCGCAGACCGGTATGCCATCCAATAATAATATCTATAACGAGAAAACTAAAAACAAAATATACAGGGTGTTCGCGATAATTTGTAACAACGTGCAAAAGCACTCTTGGAATCCTGAAAAAATTAGTCGACTCCCTTAATAGAGTTCCGGTGGATAAAGTGGGTTAATTGCCAAGCAAAAACGGCTCGGCCACGGAACGTTGACAGAAGTGTTAACAGAAAAAATATCGAGTGTCAATGGTGTCGGGTTCGGCAAGCGACGAAAGTGGAGCGCGTGCCGGGGAACATGTTAATTACTAAACTTACCTTCTCGTGTGTGTGAGTTGATTCTCGTTAAACTGTTCGTTGCAACAGGCTCTCCGCGGAGGACTTTAAACGCGGCTTCGTCCTGCAGTCATTGGAGAACAAGTTCCTGAACGACATCCCGGTCGAAACTCTGCTGCTTCTGTTGAGGATCGTCGGCCACGCGGAGTACATTCTGTTCGTCACGTTCCTCAACTCGATGGCCAATTACAATCAGAGAACGGAGGAGTTGCGTCGCGAGCAAAGCGAAACACGTAAGCGTAGACCGTAGTAGCACAAAAATATAGGAAAAATATTTTTTAACCCACACTTTTTCATAACAGATAAATATTTCATATGAGAATTGAATGTTACGAAAATATAAGCTAAATTTTCAGAGAATATAAACTAGATATTTAAAAGATATATAGTAAATATTACAAAGAATGTGAAAAATATAAATTCAATATTTAAATAACATTTAATTAATAAGTAGAACAAGTTTGAAAAAAATATTTTTCTCCTAACGTGAAGTAGATATTTTCTGGCTATTTTTTTTTTTTAATTGTTACATAATATAAAATAAATATTGTATGTACATTTGAATATATTTTAAAAAGTTGGAATCGCTTTTTAATATTATATGAATGTGTATACAATATTTCGTGCTACTAGGGAAAACGTGTAAGCAAAAAATACACGGAAACCAGGAACAATGGCCCTTGAAAATAGTGAAATAGTGAAATAGTGTTGAAAAAGATTCGGCATCGCTGCGCCACATTGCGTCCACTAGTTTTTGTCGATCGTCGCCCTCGAGTGCTCGGAATTTTCCTAGAAAGGAAATTTCCGCGTTATCGAGACGCATACGGCCCACTTTGGACGTTCCTGAAATTTCCTAGCGAACGTTCGACAAGATAAAAGTATTCGAATTTGCGCGAGGCCCCGATTTGCGAGGTCGATATCACCGCGGACCGCGCAGATCGTATTACGGTCCAGGGTAACGGGCCATTGTCGATGATAGACGGGACGAGAAACGAAACGAGAACGAGATTTGATCTTTCGCGACAGAGAAAACGACCGATCTAGAGAAGAGGATCCGGGACATCGACGAGATGTCGTTGTCCGAATACGAGCTGCTTGCCGACGAGGACAGAAATATGTATCTGGAAGCGATTCTGCCGGCTAAAAGGGAGAGGGCATCGCTTAGACGAGCTCTATTTGCCGAACGGATGATGGAGCGTCGAAAGAAAAAGGTCTGACCCGACGGAACACTGCTGGTCACACCAATTTCGAATTGATTAGGTTGTCGCATAGGAGATCTATGAGATTTAACACGATAACGTCGCGACAGAACATCCATTTTATTAAGAGGACATTAGACTTTCTCGGTCGAAAATTTCAATTGTTTTTATGGGTCTGATAAAGTCATGAAAAAACATTTTTTCAGCCCGTAATTTCGTTGACGTATACCTTAGGTATATATTTTTTAAGGTAAGCACTTGTAATTTTTACACTGTTTTGATTCTTATGTTCACCTTCTCAGAGTAGACTCGCTTAAACACTCCTCGAAATTTTGAGGTTTTACCGTACACATGAATCGCGGCTTATTCTCAGGAGCGCGGTTCGACAAACAGCGGAAAAATTTTCTCGAGATGATCGCGTTGCAAGTTTCAGTTTGATTATTCAGAACGAATAGAAGAAACAGAGATAAAGAGTTGAGACAACCGTGAAACGATTCGACATTAATTCTTTAGTGGAACGTGTCACTGTTTCGCAGGGAGCCGCGACCGGCGCCCCTGTTCCGAGATCAAAGACGCCCATGGGAAAAGGAAAGGAAAAGTCGGCGAAGCTGAAGCAGACGGACAATAAAAAGTCAGCGAGCTCGAAGCAGACCTCCAGCAAACGGGAGACCCCGACGAGCGCAGGAACGACGAGCAGAGGCAGCTCGAAACGTAAGATCCGCTCGTGGAAAATAGTTGGTTCTCGGGTCCGGGACGAATGGAATTGAAGAAACGAGACCGGCAAATCTAGCGAGCCAATTTGAACCGGACCAGAGTAATTCGCGGCCCGTCATATTTGCAGATTCGATTAAATTACGATGAATTAGACGGCGGCTGCTGGATTACCAGCGAAATATTCTAAATAATTTCGAGCCGCGATCCGTGCCGTCGCGTAATTCCTCAGGAAATTGAGAACCGATGAAACACGATTAACGTTACAGGACGAGAAAAAGCTCCGAAGGAGATCGCCGAGATCGCCGCCGCCATGAACCAATATCAGTCGGATCTCTTCGCGTTGCTGGATGTAATTCGCAGTTGGGATCCCATGAGAAAGACTACAGTCAGTAATCATTCTTTATCACTTTTTAACGCTAAACATCTCTCTCTCTCCCTCTCTCCTGAATATGCTTATTTTGCTATTCTGTCGTCAGGAATCGCTTCGCACAACGAAAAGCAAGGCGTCGAAAAGCGAAAAATCCAAAGATGGAGCAGAAGACGAAGGCCGCGCGAGAACACTACTCGAGCTTCAGAAATTTATAGTTCCCGATACGATAAGAATGGTATTTATGAAATCAACTTTGATTATGGGACAATTAAATTTAAACTACTGGGTCAAAATTAGCGCGCTCTGACTGGTCCGTGTTTTTCGTTAATAACTTCTAAACAGAGCCGCGGAAACCATGTTTGCTACGGAAAATGTCGCTTCAAATGACTCAAGGAACCTTCCATTTCCAAGTTTTAGGGGAATTTTAGGACACCCTGAATATTATAGCTTTAATATTTGAGCAGAATGCAGCACAGAGTTAGCAGAATTCGGCACAACTGTTGAAATTATGTGATTCAACAAGTGGGGGGCTAACTTGTAGGTGGGGATTCATCATTTTCTCTTGTTGAGGAATTAGGGAATTTCCTAGCAAAACGATGACCGATACGAGGTGTCGTCGGTTTAATTTTCGGTTGTTTTACGATTTCAGAAACATCCTCTGTTAAATATACATCGCTAAAGCTGGTTCTGAATGTCTATTTTTAGGACGATGCGAACAAGTGTCATGTGTGGTACGTGAACGCCAGCGATCCTTGGCAAGGTTCAATGTACGACGCAGTGGTTGCCGGAATGGCCAACAATGATTTAGCAAAATCTGCGCTGGGTAACTTACGAACTGCAACATCGGTCGTCATCTTTCAAATATAGATAAAAATATGATTAATTTTTCTGCAGAAACTGAGTCAGCGCCTCAGTCAGATTTCACCCCCAAAATGTATTCGGTTTTAAGATCTAGAAATATTCAGAAACGAAGCAGACAAGTTCTCGGAAGTACGTTGATTATTTTCTGTTACGATAAAGTTACGGTAAATTATTAATCAATCCATATAAATACTACGTTGCCAGATGAATGTATTCATGAGCAATGAAATTGAATCTTTTCTATTGTAAGAACCGCGAAGAATAATCTACTTTTCAATGCAAAGATTTTATGCATTCATCAATAGGTGTAATTTATAACAGTAAATAAATTACAAGAATTTAAAAATACGGTTATATTATCTTCAACGTGTTCAAACTTTGAACATGTGCCTAAATAAATCTGTGCATTCTCAGACGTTTACGAGTTAGTCTCGCTGTCGTCGGCACCAGAAGTTGTTTCGCTCGGCGAACCGATGTACACCTCCGAGTCGAGCGTGCCAGAAAAACGTATTGCCACTCGAAGATCATCGAAAAGAAACCGTCAGTCGGAAGAGCAGCGATCGACGAGCAAATTGGAGGATCGGTCGGTAATCACATCAACGATCGAGATCAAGGACACAAACGTCTCCGTCGCAGAGAGTATCGTGGAGGAGCCTTTGAAGCCTCGATGGATCCTCCAACCGAACGAAACACAGAGGTTCAAGATCCGTTTTCAACCGACGGAAACCGGCGAATACGACGAACTATACGCGATCACTATACCGGACGGACGCAGTGTCACCTACGAAGTGAAGGTCCACGGTGTTGCTGATATACCGACGCTCGACATGGAACCGGAAGCAATTTTTGGCAAGGTAAAATTACAACTACGTATTAGGTTGTTCGAAAAATTTCCCTCGGAATGTATTCCTTTAACCCTCGCAACGTTAGGTCTAATACCGCATACATCGCAAGGTGGGGTCTCTTAGACCCCGACAAAAGCATTTTATATTAAATAGCCTCGTTTTCAATGAATTTGGGATAAAAAATAACACAGAATGAAAAGTAAACAAACAAACAGATTTAATTTTATTCGTATAAAAATTATTTTAACAAGTCTGAAGCTGCTAATTACCTTGCTAATATTGCTTGTTAATATTGGTATGGTAATCTGAAATAAATAATATTTTGAATTTTGGAGTTTTATAGGATTGTTAGTTTCTAGGGAAAAATTGTTTGAATAGATTGAACTTGAACTGCGCATTGTGCATTGTAGGAATTTTCTAGCATTTTTCTTGCAAATAATCATGTTTTAATAAACGTATGTAGGTAGAAGACACCGGCGCCGTTTTCGACAGTCCCGCATATTTCCTGGACCGCGCTGTTTACGATTTCGGATCGATATTGGTTCTGCCGAAAGACAAAAGGTTCGCCTACACCGATTACATAATCGCGCGATCGAAAACGCCTCGATACTGAACTTGACGAAATCCGTAGCGAGAAGTTAGCCTAAGTGCTTCTCGTAGTTAACTTCTGGAACTCCGCGAGCTACATTTACTTCTTATCTGCGAACAGGCCGTACCGTCGCGATGCCGAACTCAAGTTCCGTAACAATTCGAAAGTGGAAGCGGAGCTGAACTTCTCTCTCGCGAAAAACATCGACGACTGTTTCACGATCAAGCCCGGCAATCTGCTTATCGATGTACGTTCACGGTTACGGGGCTCTTCCTTAATTACCGTTCAACTACTCCTCACAGAAACTGATCAATCTCCTGTCCTACTTGTGTTGTCGCACAAAATAATCAACCCTAAACCATATTACGGCAATCCTGGATAAAAGGTTGCACCTCACCAATTTCGATGATTTTTTAAAATATTTTGTTAATATTTTTCTTTCTTTAATATATTTCTGCTGCACTAAGTAAGCTAAAAGCTAAAGCTGCGACAAGAACAGTCTTTTAACCAGGAGTAGAATGTTGGGCGCAGAGCGAAACTGCTTTCGTAACTATCGTATTCCTCGTAGCCAGGAGATCAGGGGATCCTGTCATTGTCAGCCATTGGTACGAGACTCGGTACCAATTCTGCGAGCCTTTATCTCTGCATAAAGAATAACCCGAAAGCGGAAGTGTTCCGAGTAACTACGAGTCTAACGAATTAACTGATTTCAAGAACAAAATGCACTTGTTGTAACACGATTTTCCGTCATCTAGTTTCAAAGCGAAGGCACCAAGTTAAATATCGAACTCGATCGGAAACAGATTTCTTTCGGCAACACGCTCCTCTATCGACGAGAGTTCCAAGTGCTAACAATACGGAATAATAACGGGACCGAACTCCTCTGGTGTTTAGAGCCTGAGGAACCCCTCGATCCTCAGATCACGTTCTCGCCTGATCGAGGCGTTATAAAACCATGGAACGAACAGAGGATCGAGTTCTGCTACCATGGAACCACGGTAATGCTTCTTCTTCGTCAAACCCATTCAACACGAAATTAATGATATTTGAAAAAAGGTTGAAATTTGTTGGACAGTGTTTTTATAGCACGTATTATAGGTAGGTGTGATCAAGACACAGACTATGATATTCAACGCGTCTGTGTACGAGGATCAGGATCCAATTTTTACGGACACAATTCGTTTGTCGGGCGAGACATACGACGTCGCTGTGGATATCGATCATGCGAACCCGATCGATCTTAAAAGGATCAAAGTTAACGTGCCTGCGAGTGGCCTGATCACCATGAAGAACCGTGGAGATTACGAAGTGCAGTTTGTGTAAGGCGTCTTTCGTTTAACCCTTACGCGATCGTGCGTCTGCCCACTCTCACTTCTTTTTGAAGACCTTTCTAAAAATCTGAAAAACCTACAGTATTTTTGACAAATCACTCGAGTCTAGAAAAAATCATTTAAGTTTAAAAACGCAAAAATCTACATGTGATTATAATAGGAAAGATTTTGGAATATGTTAACAGTATCGTGCTCGAAGAATGCGAGAAACTGTCGAAACTGAATTTGCCTGTGAACTTGAAGAAGAGTCTCGAAGTTCGACCCACGTCTGGTATTATTCCACCCAACGTCGAGAGAGTAGTAGAAGTTCGTGTTTAGAATTGATTAATCTTTCTTTTCGAAGTGTATATCGAAATAATCAATTGCTTCTATCAGATAGTGATTGTGACATCGACGGAACTAAGCATCAGAGAGGCTCCGATATTAAAATGCAATTTAGTTGATACTAATAAGGACGCTGTCATAGTTGCTGAAATTCCTCTCACAGTCACCCTCGATGCCTACTATACTAGGTATTGCATTGTTTAATCTCTGGAAAGTGCAAACTAGACTGTGGTCTTTGTGAATTCATAAGAAAAATGAACAGATTTTTACATAATTTCTATTTAACTCGGACTATTTCAAAATTTCTTCGCAGATTTCGAATCGATCCATATCCATTGATGGATTTCGGAACGATGGCCATATGCACCGAGAAAACCATGTTCCTTAACATAGAAAACACGGGAAAGTTCCCGTTACATTACATCGTATATCTGTCGAGCAGACATCCATCTATGTTGTACCAGAGTCAAATACAGAAAGATGTTACACGCAGAAAGAAAGCTCTGACGGCGAGAACTACTGCGTCGAAGAGGAGCAAGAAGTCCGTGAAAATCAAGGCATCCGATGTCAAGTAACACTCTTCAACTTTTCTATTCGAATTTCTACCAAAACTTGTTTCCTGCTTGAAAACTTTACTTTAGACTCTTGATCTCCAACATCGGTCCACGACAAGGATCTCGGACATGTCGAACAGTCTCTGCACGTATTGAATTGCCTGTAACATTCGAAAAATGTACAGGGTGATCCAGGCAACTTGTTCACCCTCAATAACTTCCAAGGTATGCATTGCATGAAAACCTTACTGACCTTTATTCACTTCTTTATTCGTAATCACTTCTTTATTCAAAATTTAACGTTCTTCGATATTTTTGCATAAAAATATAGCACACAAAAAACAAAAAAAGTATACCAATTACATAATGTATCCCTTCAGACCAAACAACTTTTCTAGAAAAGGTTTCTTCGTACGATGCATAGTTTGGACGTTATCAAGGGTGAACAAGTTGCGTGGACCACCCTGTATATGTATTGTTTTATCTGGGAGGAGCTGACGAAACATTTCTTCTAAAGTTTTAAGTAAACTTTTTCAGAATCTCACTCTCTCTCTCTCTCTCTCTCTCTCTCTCTCTCTCTCTCTCCCTCTCTCCCTCCCTTTTGTTTGGAAAAATCTATAGACTGGTTTTGTAAGATGCTGAAGTTGCAAATTTTCCTTCCCCTTAACTTTCGCGAAAGGGAAACGTTCAGATTCGTATTCGCAGCTGGAAAATCTATAGGGGCACGTTATCGATTATTGGAGCACAAAATATGTATTTAATTTGTTGGAAAGCGAGCAACCGGAGCCAACAAAGTTGATAGTGGGACCGATGACGGTGCAGAAAATACAAGGCGACATCGACGTGGGTCAAACAGAGACGATCGGCGTCACCTGTCGCCCAGAATTTGTGGGTTCTCAGGATGAGCAGATCCTGATCCAGGTGAACGACTGCATACCCGAAGACAGTGATGGTAAAATCCTTTCGTTGTCTGTGCGCTCATCGGTGCCTTGCATCGATTTCGAAGACATCGACTCGATGTTCCAAGAGAATCACGTGGTAGATCGGATACAAGACTTCGATTGTCCAAAAGAGGTATGTATTCTAACTTTTCTGAAGAAAGGTATACAGTAAAAACATTAAGAACATTTCTATAGATCGGAGCGCACACGGTGTTCACGCGGCAAGAAAAATGCCTCTATTTTCGGTACGTCTGCGTGTCGACCACCTACGCGACCTGTTTCAAGCTGTACAATCGAAACATAGTTCCAGCGGACGTGCAAGTGTCTTTTAATCAAAATTCTTTGACACCGAAAACAGCCAAACCCGACACGTTCTCTGTGGAGCCGACGGTTCAACGAATTTCACCATCAAGTTACAAAACGTTCACTGTATCTTTCACGCCAGCCGTGATAGAGGTTCAAAGAAATGATTCGTTAATCCAGTCGCGTGTTTAGCAAGCGTCATGCATCGAAAGTGCACTTTGTATTTAAAAATCAAAGAACTTCCGGAACACAAAGAGAATTTTTAAAGAATTTTAGCAATTTGAATACAAGACTGCAATGACCATTGCTATCCACGCAACCACGGTTTTATGTGTACCTATTTCGACCTGCGTTTGGTAGGAATAGTGTTAAATGAGATTTGATGTGACCAAAGATACATAGAAAAGCTGTCCTTTTGTTACACGTTCGCAGACGTTCCAAGGATCATTGGAAGTATCGGTGTTTCTGCCTCCGCACCTGGTAGAAGAGAAGATGCTGTTGAAGCTGTCGGGGGAGTCCTGTGTACCGGAAGTGGAGGTGATAGAGCCGTCCCACGGAAAACGCGAGAACGCAATGTTGATCTTTGGTCGTACGTTGGTCAACGAAACCTGCTGCCGACAATTTGCTCTCGAAAATGTAGGATTCGTGAAAGCCAAAGTGATCGTAGAGATCGACGAGGACCGGAAGCTATTCACCTTGGAAGCACACCCCGATACGCAGCATTTCCTGCAGATTTGGGACAGCAACTGTGACGGTAAACTGGCGAAAACTGTGCGACTACTACTCGGTGTGCTGATCGCATTTAATTGAATTTTCGCAATAGAAATGAACGACAGATGCACGGTGGTCCTTTTGATGCCCGGGAATGTCGCCCGTTTCAAAGTCAGATTCTCGCCAATCGACATTGGGACGCACGACGGAAAAATTCGCCTATTCATCGTCGACAATCCTTACGAGAATTTGGTAATCGATCTGAAGGCAGAATCGTACATGGAACCGATTATTCTGGAGGGACTGGAATTCCAAGACGCCAAGCTCGAAGTCCGAAGGGACACGGACGAATTGCTTGTTAGGGGACGGAAGCTCTCGTGGAAACGAAGCTCCAATACATCTGGTAGACCATATAATGCCTTTTGGTAAACTTTTCCTTGCGTAACCAGAAATTTTTGAAGATGCAAAAAATGAAAGTTTCGCTCCTGGAGGATCAACGGTTGAAAAGTTACCGTCCAAATCTCCTAGATAACATAGGCAACAGGCAGAATATTTATAGGAGAAAGGTAAAAATTTCTGGTTAACGCAAGAAAAAGAGCAGCCCCCCACTTTAATATGAACTGTTTTGTGAATTGATGAGCCGGTTTTAGTTATCCTTAAATGAATTTCAGACCGGTTGAGCGGATCCTTTGAGATACCACTTTCCTACATTCTCGATTATGGGCTCTGTTTCGTGGGGAAAATGTACAGAAAGACATTGAAGATCAGCAACAAATCCGTCGCCAAGTGGTTCCGGTTCCAATGGAACGCGCATCCCGATGTGGTGTTTGTTCCCTCTATCGGCCATGTAAAATATCAGACGTACAAAGAAATCGTAGCTACGTTTCTGGGAACGGAACCAGTTAGTCACACGAATGTAAGCCATTAACACCCTATTATTTTCAATATTATTGATTACACTGTTGACAGTGCCGAGGGTTTATGGTTTCCATGGCTCGTTGTTTTCAGAGAGAGAATTTCTAACCAAACTTCTTGTTTGAGAAAAGATTAAAGTATGTCGAACCGTATTATATTATCGTTTGTTACGGCAGACTAACATCGAATGCATCGTGAACGAGATTGACGGTGCACAACTGGGCAATGAATCAGCCTGGGACGATCGACAGACAGAAGTGCGCTGGGAAAGACTGCACCACGATATACTTGACCACCCGACAGATTTCGAAATTCTCGCGGAGAAGACTGTGCAACCAGCTCCGGAACCTGAAGTGGTCACCGTACCCGGCACCCAAAAGCGCATTCAAGTTGTGCTTAGTGCGATCGTCGCCTTTTCGGAATATGATTGTCCAGTCGAAAATATTTACTTGAAAGACACGCTGATGTTCCAGGTTCCTTCATCGTTTCGTAAAATACAGGGCGAGGCACTAACGATTTCTCTGATCCAGTGCCTCGCTCTGTATAGGAAGATTGAAAAGAAAATATTGGCGATTATCTTGAGCGCGATTCTGTAACAGACCAGGATGTACAAGTTCGTTTTATCGAATCCGGGGTCAGTGAACACGACGTACGTTTGGAAGATAAGCATGGACGAGCAATACCCAAGGAAGTATATGGAGGACAGCCCGAACGTGACTGTCAGGCCGAAGACCGTGGAGAATTCCCGTTCACGGCCGAATTCGAGGTCATTTCTGGGCGTTTTCTCCGCAACAAGTAAACGATCCAACTGCAGAGACCTCGTCGGCCGCGGGAGGGACAGCGGGGACCACGGGAATGTATTTTCGCGGCGATACACCGTCTCTCCGTTCGGTAACGTACCTACCTCTACCTAGCTAAAAGGGTTAGTGACTCTTCGAAGAGCCACCGATCATCTATTCCTCGTTGCAGACACCTTCGAGTTAAAAGTACCTAGCGCCAAGGCGTCCGACCTTTTCAGCAGCTCCGCTTGTTTGTCGGAACGGACCACCGACAGCTGGTTAGAGGGCGACGATCTACCCTTCACCATCCATCCTGAAGAAGGGTCCATCCCGCCCAGAGAATCCATCGAGTGCACGCTCAAGTTCTCTCCCATGGACGTGTTTTATTACAAAGTTTACCTTACGTGCAAGTAAGCGATCTATACTATACCACTGATGTGTCTATACTATTATAAAAATAACGAGATTCAATTTATTTATATTCTCTGCGAATTCCCATGAAAACATCTTTACAATTTCAATAATTGCCAAATAAAAGATCTGAATGATCGAGCCTTTATTAGGATCGTTAAAAAAACTGAACTAACTTTAAAATCGTTACCGGACAAAGTTATTGCCGAGGAAAGGTGTGTCGGTGATTTTCATGGGACCCCTATCCGAACTATTCGGTGTTGGTAAGCGTTCAAGCAGACTATGGCTCAATGTCCGGTGTTTACTGTTTTCGACAGAATGGAGAATCTGAATCCGGGATTGGCGATGTTGACGATTCCAGTAGTGGCGCGAAGTTTAGTGCCGTATTGTCATTTCGACGTGGAGGAAAGCGACTACGTAACTAGCGGCAGGCGGGATCCAAAGCGGCCCGGTCCGCTGGAATACTGGCCAGACGATGTCACTTTGTGGCAGAATATCAGAGTAATCGAATTTAAAGTGGTCGGTGTCGGTGAGACTCATGTGAAGTAAGTGCGCGCGACACGCGGTACTGCAACGTCTGTTTTAACGAACTTGGCAACAAATTACTACGGTCTCATTTGCATTCGGCGCGGAAACGCCGGAAATTAATTAGAACGGGAGAGCAGCTCGGACCTCGTGGAATTCGGATTCGCTCGTTTCTTCGCGTTTTCTGTCCGCGAAACAAAATATTTGCTGGTGCTGTGTATCGAGCGATCCATGTATACTGCGCGTCACTCGCAACAAGTCCTCCCTTGAAAGGACCCTAGTAGCAAAAAGAAAAATATTGGAAAAATATTTTTTAAGCCACACTTTTTCATATCAGATAAATATCGGATCTAACTATTGCATGCATGTTTAAGAAATGTGAATTGAACGTTTCGAAAATATAAGCTAAATATTCCGAGAATATAAACTAGATATTTAACAAAATATAAAGTATATATTACAAAGAATGTGTAAAATCGATATTTGAAAAATATAAATTCAATATTTAAATTACATTCAATTAGAATGCTGTCTGTCTGTGTGGCGCAGGTAGTCAAACCAGTTTGGACGATTTCAGGAATTTTCACTTGATGAATCCGACGACGGACGACTATCGTTTCACCTGGGCGGATCGAACGCCTCGCCTGGTCAACGAGGTGTCGAATTTCCATTGCACGGTACCCGAGGGTATCGCGGAACGCGGAAAACAAACCAACCTGGCTTTCACGTTCTTGGCAGAAGACGTCGGCGTATTCGAATCCTTCTGGCTCTTCTCCATCGAGAGATACAATCTGGAGTGTCTTTTTCTTGTCGTCGGTACCGTCACCGAACCCTCGGTGCATTGCCTCACGGTCCACCTGAAACTCAAGCCAACAATTTTGGGCGAGTCTCGAGCATTCTTCTGCTAAACCTTCGTTCGTCATCCTTTGCTACACGTACATCGCTAATAACAAGTACACCCACACTAATAACAAGTGCACCCCTAACAACAAGTCCAGACACCTTTTATTTCGCATAAAACCCACAGACTAGCCATAAGCGTGCCCTACAAGAATATGAATGTATTTGTTTCAATGATATGTCTTTTTCTTGCCGATTTTCAGAGTACAACGTGCGAGAGTCCATTCGTCTCCTGAACGACGAAACCTTCGACATTCCATTCCGAATACTGGACAAGTCCTTGTACTCTGAAGGGAAATTTCAGAAGCTGACGGTGAATCCGATGACGGGAGTCCTAGCATCGAAGACCGAGCAATTGCTATGGTGATCGATACGCTCCTGAATCGCTGTGTACCATATTATTGGCGTTCGCCGAGCCATCTAGAAATAATCCGAGTTCGCGCAGCAGAACGACACGGGTGAAATCTTTTAATTCGTCCACAGGGTCGAGTACCATCCGACCCGGGTCGGTGAATTCCACTTTTCCATTCAGTGCGCCGTCAACCTGATGAAATGTCCTCTCACAGTTTTCGTGACCGCCACCGTTCACGAGATCGTCTCTTCGGTTTCCTATTCCGTCGCGGCCGGCGAAATTCTACGAGCTTCCGAGGACACGGAAAATGTCGTCGACCTGGGCAAGGTTCGTAGACGAACGAGCACCTACAGTAAATCCTCGGTTACTGTCCAGGCTGTCCGGGTGTCCTGCGCGAACACTGTCCAATGCCTATTCACTCTGCAAATCAAACACCAGTTCTGATACACATATATATGTATATTGGCCACGTTTCCTCGCGCATACGCCGCGATTTTAACAACAGTGAAGCAAACATTCGCAACGAAAACGAGTAGCTTGGTCAGCCTGAAAATTTTTTTAAATTCTTACAATTTATTTATTTATTTGTTTTACGTAAAAACAGCATAAAAAGATTGATTGAATTTGTTGGCTTTATCCGCAGTTGGTGGTGAACGTACCAATCACCGTCAGGTTCGACATCACTAATTCCAGCAAGATGACGTTTCATTACGTCTGGGATCTCGGTGTGGCACCGGTGATCTGCAGCAGGAACGCCTACAACCTCGAAATGCCTCAAAGGCAGGGGCATGTGACCAGAGAGTCTAGGTCGGCTTGTAATCTAATGCTAACACCCTTTCAGAAAACTGTAATCAAAGATCACCTTGTCGCCCTGAAGGTATTGAAACTCGTTCAAGCTCTCGCGTACGTATAGTCGAATTACTTTCTCTAATTGTAAGTAATACATACACAAGTTCGCATGATAGATAATTGACGATAATCGAAGATAATCGACGATAATCGACGTGTCTTGAAATCTCATCAGGACCATCATTTTCGTAAAAACAATCGTTCCATTGGCACACATAATGTCCAGCCACGTGTTTTACAAATCTTTCAACAAGATTATTTATTTTCGTATTCCTTGAAAGCAACAAAGATATTTCGATCGAGGTAGAAACGTTAAGTGACTCATCCTGTATGTATCACTTCCGGGAATGATAGATCAGCAATGGGCCAACTTATCGATTCCTATTGAAAGCCACTTCGAAGAAGATTGCTGTCCAATTCAGCTTCAATCGTTACGATTTTGGACCATGCTACGTTCAAACCGCAAACGGATTATCTCATCGCGCTGAACTTCGTGTGACAAATTCCGAGAGTTCAGCTGTAATGTGAGACATCCTGTTTCGATTCAGTTCAATTTCTAATTATTCAGTCATTATTGTAAGCAGCAGATTGCGAGTCTTTGTGCGAAATAGAAATTTTCCAAGTGAAAATCTATATCTTCTTTTCAAGATTTTCACTTCTTAAATACATCGAACGTTTTCACAATTTTATTCGCCAGGCCCATTTTGCTGCTATAGATGCATAAAATCCGCAGTCTAATAATAATTTGGTTGTTCTAAAAGTTCATTACGGTTTTTTATCAGATATTAAAATGTCGCATGAATCTCTGCAAAATAAAAGAACAAAACAATTTCATGCAAAAAGGAAACGTCCGTCATGCAAGGGTTTCATAAACGAAGAGAACTTTTAGGACAACCCCGATCATGTTCTGATCGGTAAAGTACCGACAATTCCAACGCTGTCAATCGAAAACAATTTCAATGCAGACTCGAATGTTGTTTCGAGGATCAACCACACCTGTCGGTCGACTTGAATCGAATTTCCGAAGCGGTTGCTGCACAATCAACGATCACTATACCGGTCACTTTTCGTCCTCTGAAGGAGACCAAGTACCACGAGTGCTTAATCTTCAAAATCAACTCGGTGAACGAAAAGAGAATAGTTATTACTGGCGAAGGAATACCTTACAGGGCAAGTATTCATCGCGAAGCCCACCGATCGAGTTGTTAAAACTTTGGTGGGAACGGTAGGCGAAACTTGAAACGGCTACTTAACCACCTCCTCCTCCTCCTCCTCCGAGGAACTTTGCTGAAGAAAACTTAAACAATTCAGCTTCTGAAAAATGCTAAGCGAGAATCGAAGTGAAAGCTGCTGAGGCAGCTCGCGTGAACAGAGAAAAAAAAAAGAGGATAAGATAATAGGGTTAACTTGTCCCCCCCTTTGGGACTTGCAAGGGAACGTATGCGAGTGATAGTTGTCGATTCGCGCGAAACTTTGCTAGAGAAAAGTTCTTGCACGAGTGACTACACACTTGAATAGCTTCCGAACTTGGAAACTAGCAGAAGTGGAGAAACGTTGTAATTATTTTGCAGAATGCCCCGATTTGTTATTTTCGGGACCGTTTCACGGTCCAAGCCCTGCGTAGAAGCGAAAAAACTTGGAAGATATCGGTGTTATTACGAAACGTGCTTTTCAGATTCGACTGGTGAATCCACGAGACAAGTCGATCGATCTGGGCTGCGTCCCCGTGGGTAAAATGGTAGTGAGGAAGATCGCGGTGTTGAACGAGGGTTTGGCAGCGGTGGTCGCGAGGTTCGATCTGACGAAATATTTGTCCGCTTACGAGAAGTATCGGGAGCGAGAGAACGCTTGCCCGGCGAATGCGCACGAGGGATACAAGCCGCAAATGGAGAAAGCATCGATCGTGGAGACAAAACGATCCTGGACCGACGATACGGAGCTCCAGACCAAGGACGGGAGGCTCACGGAGGTTCTGCAGATCCAACCGTCCTCGATCACTCTGCACCCGAACAAGAAAATTGACGTGACTGTGAGATACAAGCCTACGCACAGAGCGCAGAGATTCACAAGGAAAGTGGCCGTTGAAATGTCTTCGACCATACTTCCGCTGTTTATGGTACACGCGAGCTGTGTCGGAATGGAATTTCGACTGAACGGCACTCTGTTTTCGTTCGGAACGATCGTCGGGGGCTGCACCATGCAGTCCAAGATGATCCTGATGAACACCGGGGACATAGGCGCAAGGTTCGTCTACGCGCGACAGAAAGATAGACACGATCGTGGTGGAAGAACCGGGGCAGAGTTAACGCACACAATAATTCATTTAGATTCAAATGGAACACGACGAAATTGCCGGCAGATTTTACGATCAGCCCCGTGTCTGGCTATTGCTCCCCCGGAATGGATGTCAACTTCGTTATCAAGTTCCAACCCTGTCGGCAGTGCAGTTTAATTGAGGGTGTGGTGAGTGGACGACCCCGTTTCCCGTTCCGCAGGACAAATATTTCGAGCAATCTTTTAATTACAGTGTCCACATCTCTTGCGAATCCCATCCAGTTTCCAATTAATTAACCTGTTAACCAGGGAAGGCGGCGGAACTCGCCGTCCCTCGCCTCTGTTTGCGTTCGCTTATTTATTTTCCGGGAAAGTTCTTCAATCCATATCGCTAGATTCATTTAAGACTGAATTTTCTTCTTGCCGCACAACTGCGGAAACATTTTCTTCACAATTTAACCCTATACTCGTCTCAACACGAATATGAATTCACCATATATAAATTCTTAGTACGTTTCAAACAGTATTTTATTACCAATTGCCTTTTATTGGTTTACTCAAATTACTCGAAAGCGGAGCTGCCTTTTTGTTGCACCAGTTTTTTCATTCGGAAATAATATAAAATCATGAATGCGTTCTGCAATAAAAGAGGTATTTTTGGGAGTGCGGTATTAATTTCATTTGTTGTCTGACTATTTTCAATTGTTTCCGTGCCAAGCTTCGGCTTATCGCGTTGGGTAATTCAATTATATCGCGCGCGCGTACGCTGATAATTTTTAAAATAAATTGTAAACGTTCGAAAGAATGAACGAAATATGACAGATGTTTCGTAATTCGAAACTTGTAGGCGATAATAGAAATCGAGAAGTACGAATCCCTTAAGATAAAAGTGACTGGAGGCTGCTGCAAACTGCCCGAACCAATCGAGACTATCGTTTTCGTGTCGGTGGTTCGTCAGCGACAAACACGGACCATCAATATAACTAACAATACAAACGTACCTTGGAAATTGTTTCCCGAAGTGACCGGCGATTATTTCTCCGTTGAAGAATATTTTCACGTTCCAGCGAAACATGTGGGTTATTGCATGGTCACTTATTCGCCTACAGTGATGAACACCGAGGATACTCGGCATACGGTAATTTATTCTAATTTATTCTGTGCTTATCAATATTTACCATGTTGATTCCTCAATGGCCGATTCACAAATTGTCAACGGCGCGGCGGCGCGGCCACAAAAATTAGTATCGGGTTCCGATAGAATCGAGAATCGGGACTTTACGATTGAGACTTTACTCTATTACTGTTAGTAGCAGACAAACGATAGATAGATACCCAAGGTTGAATAGTTTGCAACGCGATTAATTATTTATCTTCTAATCCTTTATAGGGGACACTCTTGATTAAATTTCCAGACGAGAGAACACCGTTGATCTATTCTCTTCGTGGCAGCAGCTTGCCACCGGAAGCCCTGACCAAAATTCATCGACAATTCCCTGCTAAAACAAAGTACATCGAACTGTTGCCTGTTCATAACTGGCTCGACAAGCAGCAACGGTTTTACTGTAAAATTGAGCCACTGCTTACCACCCCGGTACAAGTACAGGTGTCACTTCGAAATAGCATTCTCTACTCTAACACTTCATTTTATTTTTAATTAATTGCACTGTCCAAAAGCCAAAACTCGTTTCGAATTTCACTATGCGAATCGCCAAGAAAAGGTGAAACTTTTTGGACGGTGTTATCTTGCCGTATTGTTGCAGCGGATCCCGGTCTTCAATTTTTCCGGCAATGAAAGAATCGATGTTCCGGCCAACAAGCATCGTGACTATCGCGCAACGTTTCACTCTTTCGAGGAATACAACTTTCACTTCAAGGTATCCTTTTCAGTTGTCGAACGTTCCACTTGGACAAAGCGCGCGTCCTCGGAGGGTTGAAATGTTTTGTTTCGCTGAATGTACACAGGTAACGTTCACCAACGAGGACAACGAGTATCAGTTTTACGAAATCGAGTACAACGTGACGGAACCGGACGTGCTGGAATCTATCAAATTCTCGACCTCGGTACGGTCCCGAGTGTGTCACAATATCACGCTGGAAAATCCCCTGGATCATAGCTCGATCGTTTATACTGCACATTGTCCGAATCCTTCCATCGCGATCGAAGGTGCGCCGAAAATCGTGCCGCCATTGTCAACTGTAAGTCCTTTTATAGAATTATATTAGGAATATTAATATAGTGTATATATATATATATATATATATATATATATATATTTATTGCTTTTGAAAAATGTGCTAATTCTTGGCTAGATGTTATCCAATTGCTGAATGATTGCCGGTAATTAATACGTTACGAAACATCGCGAATTTAAGTGACCAGGTATAAAATTACAGGCACACGTGACCGTGCAATATCATCCGATGTTGGAAACCGAAGAGACGGTCGTTAAGCTCGACATTCACTGTCAAGAGCTCGGCCATTTTCCGTACGAATTAAAATTGAAAGCCGTGGCTGCGCTTCCGGAAAAAGTGACCCGCGTGAATGCTATACTTGGGACCACTTGCACGTTTCCGCTTCCGGTGATGAATGCCACCACCCACAAAGCCGTATTTACGATTCAAGTACGTCGTGCACGAAACTATACTTATCCCAACGAAACAGGGAAAAGATTCCGTTTATCTTTAATGCCACGGATGCTTTATATAGGTGGACAACGACTGTTTCGCGAGTCCAAAACAGATCGAAGTAACAGAATCAAGTACTGGAACGATAGAAGTCACTTACGAGCCTTACTCTACCGAAAATGTGGCCGCCACGTTAACCGCCTCGTCTAAACTCGCAGGAATATTTGTGTATGGGAATCATTTTCTGTTTTAAGGGTTATTCTTTTTTTATTTTTAAAAGCGTAGTCAGGTTAAAGTATAAAGTATAGATTTTTCGAAAATGAAATAGGAGAATACCCCCTCCACTTAAAGAAAACTTGAAGAAATATTTAATTATCTTCTGTTCTCTGTGGCTAGGTTCCCTTTGATAGGTAGTTCCTCGTTACCGAAACCCTCCGGACCTTACATCGTCACCCAAAAGTCGCCGGTTTCGATTCGCTTCAAGAACGTTTTTAAAGAAACCAAAACTTTCGAGTTTTTTGTCGACGCTCCTACAACTTTCGCCTTAGATAAGCAGTCTGCTTCACTAGACTACAAAAAAGTATGTTTTTCGGTAATGTTTATACCTGGTTCTACACATTGGTTGATCATATTTAAACGTTCTTTTCAAGTTTGTCGACGTCAATGTGAGGCTCCTCGGCGAAGAAGAGAAAAGTACGGAAGAGCAGTACCCGGTTACGGGAAAGCTTATAATATATTGCACTGATCGTGGTCTTTCTAACATTAATTGGGTGTATTATCTCAGAGGAATTTTCGAGTGAATAGAAGATGAAATATACAATTCTACAAAATGAAATGAAACAATTATTTTCAAAAAAAAGAGAAGTAAAAAAACATTATTCATAATTGACCTGTGGTTTATTTAAAATACTATTTTCTTTCCTAAACACAGTATGCACAGTATGCACTAGCATTTGAAATATATAAATATATGTAATATATATATATATAACGTACATCCCTGGATCGGAAAGTCTCGGATACGGCACTGACGTATACGCAGCCAATCAGCTGTTTCTACTCCGTTTCCTCGAGTTATTATACTATCAAAGTTCTGTCCCCTTTGTGTTAGCTTTGGTTCTCGTTTAAGGCTAGAATTGTGTGCGCAATTTCTTGGTGATAACGATTCGTGCTGGACGGCCGATTGGTTTGAGTTTTCGGCGAGAACGCAGTACACGATGGACACCCAACCTCACTTTCTCAGCCGCTGATCGAAGGGAGCAACCATGTAAGCCGTCGAAAGCATTCCAATGTGTCATTTAAACCGAACATTCCTCGCTAACCGTGTTTCCATTCACGTTTGGTTCTGCCGAGTGTTGGAGCGGCCAGTGCTTCTTCTCCGTCGATTTTCCTTAATGAAGTTTCACGCCAAGACCAGTCCGTGCAGAGTAGATTTTTAGTAGCGGTCCTCGGGATCGAATCCTCCTCAGTCTCAGCCTCGCAATGACTGAGGAATCGAGGAACATACTGACAAGGTTTCATCCCACCCATGGGGGAAACATTTTACTCATGGAAGACAGTACAGTAGCCTATCGTACTACCAGCTTCGCCAATTCCCTAGCTTTCAGCGAAAAGCCTTTGCAACCAGGCGAGATCTTTCTGGTAGAGATCGAGAGGACTCAAGGAGGATGGAGCGGGCATATGAGACTCGGGCTCACCTTAATCGATCCGATCTCCATGGACGGTTGTTTGCCTATGTTCGCGTTACCTAATCTGGTCAAACAAGGTAACACATGGATGTTCGCTATTACCAGGAGCAACGCTATATGGGACTGTTTGGACGCGGTGAGATACGGTAAGAATCTACTGCTGCAAATGTACCATACGTTTCGAGAACTCTGTTCGCTCGAATATCTTGGTTATTTCAAGCAACCAGAGAACCAAACTGTTGTACTCGCGTAGAATGTAGCCTCTGTTAAATACTTGTACAGAGAATTATCGAGGTGGTGATATCTGGTGAACCACCCTGTATATTATATCTTTTAATTAGTATCTTCTTGATTTCTCTCAGATATAACTTTTCGACTAATTTCAATTTCATTGTTTTTTTAAACAATTAAATTACTCTTTAAGGTGAAGCAATACCATCCAGAGAAAAGAAGCTAATAACTGATGGAGTTAACGTGCAAACATCTCGAGGAATCATTCCCATGAATGCACTTAGACCAAACACCATTAACTCTTCTCAAAATATTCTACCCATGGATGCTGGAAGTCGTATCGGATTGATGTATGTGCCACAGGCTGGTTCTGACAAGGCAGAAATGCACTTTATAATAAACGGAGAAGACCAAGGAGTGTGCGCCAAGGATATACCTTACAAAGCAGGACCCGTGCGAGCAGTGGTAGACGTGTACGGTACTACCAAACAAATCAGGATAGTTCAGTTGTACGGCGGTAAGTTGATAATATAAACTGGGCTACGATAATTATGGTAATTTAATCTTTTTTCTTCTTTCATCTCTGTTTCTCAACAATTTGTTTCAGCAGTATCTACCCTACAGAGTGCCTGCCGTGATGCGATACTGCAGTATACCAAGGGAAACGCGGTTGACTCGCTTCCGCTTCCACGGGTTCTGAAAGATTATCTACTATACCAATCGCAGTGAGAGTCGAGTATCATTCCGTCTTATCCCTCGACTTTTCTTCTCCACCCTTATTTAGATGACGGTTTCAGTGTTTGTCGTTCGTTTGCGATACAACAGTCCCACTAATGTTGCAATGCGTTCTATCGCGTGAATCGTGCTTTCATTTACCAATCACTTTACTTCAGGACGAAACAAAGCGTCTCGCAAAACTCGAATGCCGGTTTCGTCTCGTTCCAGGTAGGCGTTCCTTTAATTTCTATTATACACCATTGTGTATCTGACATGTGTTATTATTTTCTTTTTCTTTTGTTGCTACAATTGTAAATTATCGGCGCACGCACGAATGCTAAATTCTGACCTGTACATAATGTAAGAAATCGTTGGCTGAGCACCTGGCAGTTCTGATGGACAAGAGAAACAACGTTCTCTCAGTGCATTAGCATTTATCACTGCTACACGTTCGCAGTTACAATCGTACGAATCTACTAGACTCACACTGTCGTGGGTATAACATTTTTTTCTACTCTTACGACTCACTGTATCTCGTACAGATATTGTACAGTTGAGTTTAGTTGGGCGCACTGTTAATATTCGCAAAGATTGATCTGATCGACGTAAACGATTAAGTTCAACATGTTTTTTCAAAATAAATGTATTTATAAAAAAAATGTAACAGAAACAAATGATTTATCGATCATGGTTTCACGCGTGTTGGTTCGTTCCCATCGGAGAAGAATGCTCCTAGAAAAATGGCACATATTTCACAGTGCGAACATTTATTATTCCTTTAACACAGCTATATTATTTTCCGCGTTTAATGTGTAATCGTAAATGTATTCGCAAATGTACATGTAATTTGCAAAAAATTTTCACGGGAGAAATCTCCAAGTTCGAACAGATTTTGTGCTCTAGCAAAAGACAAACGTTTACAGATTCGGATTTAGCGCATAAAAATCTTCAGGAACGAGTTCAACTTTCTTGAGCAAGAATCATAATAGACCATAAACGCTTCCTGCTGGAACGATGGAATTTTCTATTCGGTATTACATACATATACATGATACGTCATACAACAAAATACGCGGACGAACTCGTCGGAAGACGAACGATCAAGAGTATTATATAAGTAAATAAAACAATAACAAACGCGAGCCATCCGATCACGATGGATGTGTATCTCCAAGTCAGTTCTACTTTATCGAAGGACACAAGATTAGTGTTATCGTCGTTATCCGATACGATCTGTGCCGACAATTTCGGATCCGAGAAGTTGACCAAAAATATCTGACCGACTCTGCTTTTTAAGCTGGCGATGACAATTGACGACAGCCACGAAGGTGCTTTGATGGTCATCTCCTGCATGTGGCGCAGTAGAATCGTTAGGCAGAGCGAGAACGTGGCTAGGATCAGAGAGTTCTCGTATAATTGATCTGAAAGTGAGAAATCCTCTGAATGCCGGTTACTTTTTGCATAAGGAACGTAATGCGCAAACTTATGGTAAGACTTAAATAACATGAGATTTAAGACGAGACCACGACAAGGTGGAAGAAATGGCTCACGTATTTTTGGATGACGGCCTCCGCTATAGGGAATGCTCCAAGTCATCTGCAAGAAGGATAGTAAATGAAGAACGAAATTGATGTTTGCGAGCATCATCCGTTCTGTGGATTTTGGCTCCAGCCAAAGAACCAATAACGTCACCGTCACCATTACTATACAGGAACAAACACCGGGTAAATTAGCTTATGCGAACAACGATTCGTATGCTTGTCCATATTACAATTGCTGCGAACCTATGGCGATGGTAATATAGCTTGTACTGTTAATGGCAGCGCGTCTTTTCAGAAGTATGTTGTACGACAGCAGCTTGGTTGTAATGTCGGAACCGAACTTTGAGCTCGTGTCGATCTGGTATGTGGTGATATTCGTGATGTCCCATTGAGGGTTTCCTCCGGCAATATCGATCTTTGTCTAGAGGCAACAAGAGCCTAAATGAACATTTTAGTTTTTTTTTACACGAATCACGCGACGAATCGCGAGAGAATCACGGTAAATACCTCATTAGACGCGTCAAGCATAGCGAACTTTAAGGAAATGTCCTCGGAGGAATGAGCCAAGGAGGAAAGCTGTATGCTGCAGTTCATTATGTCGTAAGGCCACCATGTCGTATCCCTTTCGCAATATATTGGGAACATGATCTGTGGTACGCAGATCACGTTGCCTGTATACAGGACCACGCACTCCGTCTTCGGCAGATTTCCATCGATGGCCATGTCCGACCTGCGTTCAAAATCAACGATACGTTAACGTTAGGAAAACAGATTCAGGACAATGTCATCGCTCGAACGATGGGTAGACCGCGAATATTTATTATGCAAATCAGATATTGTCTGCGTGAAAAACGGGAGTCATAGGAATTCTCTTCTCATCATGCTAAATCAATCTACCATCACCACCGGTCAGATCGCCGGTTTTTTATATATTTTATTTTGTAATTATTGAAATTATCTAGATTTTTTCATCCCATTAACTGTTGGTATTTCTAGTGTTATATACATCCAGTCTTGTCTCGTTTTTATAAGGCAGTATACGTGTTAGATATTTTTGTTCTTTGTAGGAATATGTCATTGATGACACAACGAAACGGTGTGCTTGCCGAGGAACATTATCTAACGATCAAGGCCCGTTCTTCACATCCGTTTATTTTAACGTGCGGTGACCGTGCGACAACGTAATCGAGGTCTGAATTACTATAAATTAAATTAGGTAATGCTATATACTTGATTTAAACGTAATTGCGGCAACGCAACACGTATGCATACAGTAACGATTACTTACGACGCCGCACGTTAAAAACACGGATATCTACAGCGCGGCTTACAATTAGTTAACTCTTTGTTCATACAATACTTGAATGTTTAGTAATTAATTAGATAGCAACATATTCAATAATCTAAACAATATTTTTAATAATGGTATAGCAATTTTTCGTGGTGACTCTCCGAGTGAAGAGGCTTGAAAAAAATAGTGAATAATAATCGAACACTGTTATGAAACTTACGCGCTTTGCAGCGTAATATCCGGTACCCATATTTGAAAACTCTTTATATAAACCTTCGTGATATCTTCGAACTGCGACGGTTTCCACGTGAGAAAAGTATCGTTCCATGTCTGAGGCATATCAGAATCAGATTAATTCTCGGTTTCTTCGAAACGAAAGCAACATTAATTTGCTAAACGAGTAAATCATTGCATTTCATTATGAAATCGCACGAGTATAATTAACTCGGGTACGCCCAGTCCTATGTTGACTCTTTTATGTAAGAGAAGATTGTTAGTTAAATGGAAATCGCGGCAGAACGTGTTATTTATTATCAGTAGACTGCGGCTCTTTATGCGAAATAAAGATCTTCTGTATGATTTATGATGGGAAGCAGGAGTTGAGTAAAAATTGATTTGATCGGTTAACGGCGTGACACCGTTCTTATTAGATATTTCCAATATTCGATTGTTTTATATTTCACTGATTGTCAGCTAATTTCTACATAAGCGTATAAACTAAATCCGCAGTCTAGTTGTTAGTTTAACAATTGCCGGCGGCGATCGGTACTCACCAGCGACAAGAAAAGATGAAAATCGACGAATCCCATTTGCTCGTGCTGCGTGACAGAGAAACTCGATCAGAGGAATCTTTGGATGGCAGATTGCCTCTTATGGTGTACTTACAACAGTGAAATGCTGTAGATGCAATCCAACGCTGACATGGGTGGCGTGTGTATGGTCGCTGGTCGGCCTGACGTCTATCTCATAATTGCAAAGAAGGTGCCATGTCAATTGCGCGTAGCGAGTGAAGCTTGTGTTTGATTTGCAATCGAGAAACGGTAAGGTGTACTCCTGAGACGAAACGCCAAGGACCGTCAGCCAGACGAACACGAATCTCCTCATTTTGTTTGATGCATAGAAATCGGACCGGCAGACACGCGACGACTGTACTTCGGAAGGATAGAAGAGAATAGTTGCACGCCCACGTGAAATATTAAACCCAGGACGCCGCGCCGCGCCGCGCCGCGCCGTAAAACCGCCCCCTTTCAATGATACGCAGCTGCGGCACTTCGCGCGACGACAACCAACCAAAATAGTTTCGTTTTGTCCTTCATCATCTACCGTATCATTTCCTATTAACCCTCGGATAGCGCGGAGAGTTTTACACCCGTACGCAGCGGAGCCAGACCAAGATTGCCCGAGATAACAACTCCTATGTACAACTAAGAACACTACCGCGCCGCGTCGTGACTCGCACACACGTGTAGAGTCACGTATGTACGTGTCGTGTACTAACTGTACTTATTGCTCGCGCGCACACCTACAGTGAACCACAGTAATATTCAGACACTTTTAAGTGGACGATAACTTTTTTAATATCGGACCATTCGACTTGGATTTTTTTCACAAGTTGTTATTTACATGTTTGTTTCATTGGGGGGGGGGGGGCAATATTAATAATTTGAGAAATAGATTTTGTAAATTTCTGTCAATTACACATATTCTTGAAGTTTCATCAACATCAACAATCGGTAGAAAAAAAAAACAAAACAAAAATCGTAGAAGCAAAAATCCTTAGGTTTATTTCGGTAATAGGTTGAAAATGTAGCTGCATTAATGGCGCAGCGTGCGTTTATCAGAGATGTATCGTTGAGGAGCGACTACGGGTAGAACAGAGGAAAGAAAACGTGAGACGAATTAAAAATGTAAACCGAAACATCGTTTATTTGAGAATAGTATTCCGCCGATAGGAGATCAGAGCGGCGGGGTACAATCGAAAAATCGAGACAGATGATTTACTATTAAAAATGAGCATCTACAACTGATCGATTAAAACGCAGAACACCGAGGGAACGAGTCTCGCTCGCCTCTGGCCCTCTATTACTACGTTTTAAGTGGAAGGCACGAGGGTGACGAGAATGATGGCGTAAGCGAAGACCACGGCGAAGAAGGAGAGCCACTCGACGATGGCCGCGAAATGTCTCCAGGACGAGTTTTTCGGGTTCTCGGAGGCCTTCGGCATGTCCCCGTTGTCCTCCGGCTCGTTGTTCAGTATCCTTTTCGAGTCCTCGCCGGTCAAGATCAGGAAACGGCCGGCCCTGTTGTTCAAAATGAACGAGGTGGTGGACGAGATCCAATATGGCGCCTCGACGTTCATACTTTGGATTTTGCGGAGCACAGCGGTCAAGATCAAGGCGAAGACGGCCAGCGCCAGCGAATCTCGGTAGTACAAGACTAAAAGACAAGAAGATCCATTTGTTAATCCCTCACGTACCGGCCACAATTGTTCTCGTTGCTTCAGAGTGCTTACGTATGTTGGGCGTATTTAAGCCATTGTGCGGCAATTCCCAATGCAAGTCGAATATACACAGCATGTGACACACCAGATTAACGCTGCCCACAGCCATCCTCTCGATGGACCTTGAGTCCAACCAGAGCACCGTCAGCGTCAGCAACATCATTGCTGAGGACAGACAACGCACCAATAAATTAACTCTTTCTGTAAACTCATTGAAATTTTAGCATCCTCGACTACACCTCAACTACACTTGTAGGCGCGCGCCAATTCTACACACAGTTTGGAGCTTAACTGATCAGTTGATCACACTTTAAATCGGAATAACTTTTTTTATCAACGGACCAAACAACTTCAATTTTTCTAGAAGGCTAAGAGCTTTTTACAACTTTGGAAAACAATATGTTTTTAAGATTTTTCGGCTTTATTACCACCACCACCACCACATTTCATCGTTTATAACTCGTAAACCAATTGACCAATTGACCAATTGACCAATTTCAAGGAAATTTTCAGAGGGTATATAATTTATACGAGTCATTTTCATTCTATCGAATTGTTTCGAATTGAACCTGTTCCTGTTCATCGTGTATAATTTAATTATTTCAATAACGAAGCTAATCGGTTAACCCTCGTAAGGTAAGGTGGGTGTCTTATCGTTAGACCCGACAAATGAATTTCATATTAATAGGCTCGTTTTGTTCGGTTAAGAGTAGACCGGAAGGGAGGAGGGTTCTCGTACCTACGGCTGGAGTAACGTAGGTGGTTTGCATAATCCCGTGATGCCGAGTTATAGCGAATTCGTAGACAATCATGGGGTAGGTGTCGTTCGGGCAGCATTTGTACTTCTTCAGGACCTTGTACGCGTTCATAACCTTGAAGTCCCACGCGTTGTTGTTCGTGTACCCTGACATTTGGAACTGGAGAACCGTTGAAAAGTAAATATCAATGTCTCGAGCCGCGAAAATCGAATCGTGAAATTACCCCCTTCTGATCCAGATGAAAGTCCACCTCTTCTCCGGCGTGCGCCCAGGAGCCGAAGTTGATTCGGCATAGGTGCTTGTCGTAGGGCCACTTGGAGAAGTCCGTGGCGCATTTCGCGACGTGCTTCAACGATGGCACACAGCTGACCGAACCCGTGCTAAAGACCAAGCACGTCGTCAGAGGTATACTGTTCTGATCGGCGTCCATGTCGCCCCTATTTGTCAGAAACAGAACGACGTTCGAGTGACGAATAATCTCGAATGGAGATTAGGAAAAAGCGGAGCCCACTGAATGCTTACGAATTGTAAACGGAAAAGTCCGGCATCCATATTGCGTCGCTTTTCACGTGTATAAAGTTGATCCCGTCGTAGTCGCTGGGCTTCCAGGTGAGAAACGAGTCGGTCCAGATCTATGGAAAATGTTGAAGCTCGATCGAACGGATTCGAACAGGCGTGTCCGAACCCCTTGGCGCGCAAAGACCATCGCACAGGTCCGAGTAGAAAATATTGTTTAACGCGATACGAAATAATATAATATATTCTGATTCTGCGTTCCGAGGAACGCATATCCGGCTTGAATTTATTTTGAAATGAAAGTTAGTTTGAGCGACGACAAGCGAGGAAAATTGAGAACGGTATCTTGGATCGCGTTCCATTCAATTGGTGGTTGAAGGGGCATCGGTGAGGAGGGAACGTGTTACTTACGAGAGTCATCCAACTGTGCAGAACCATCTTGCCGTTCATTTCATCCTGAAGAAGAATCGCGGTATTGTAGCAGCGTGGAGTGACGATCGCGTGTCGAGGTCACGTCGAGGTTTTAAAGAAAAAAAAAAACTTACGAATTCGAGTATTTTCGGTATCAGTTTGATGGTCACGTTGTTCACATCTTTGTGGGAGAGAACCGGCCGCACAGTGTTATCATACCCGCAGAGTAGTTGCGACTTGAGCTGCATCAATGGCGGTGGATGCGCGAGGCTTTTGCATACCGAACGCTCGATCTCCGGAAAGGTATCTGTACGGACAAAGTTGAGCTTTAATCACGAGAGAAAGAAATGTCGTTCGCGCGATGCTGTTTGCGATGTATCTTGGCGATTTTGTGAACGGGAACGCGGCGACGGTTACGAGAACATGGATCGTAGAAGCGGATTCCATGGTGTCATGGTTTCCGACGGGGCAACGGTTCGGATCCATAGGGATTACGTGGTTCCCGAGTGAAAGAGACGATCACATTGAACACTTGGCGACACTTTACCCGAACGACACGATCGGAGGACAGTGAGGAACCAGAGCACAGTTAGTATTCTCATATCGATCGTGGAAATGAGCGTACAGCCGCCAGTCGACTGGACGATTCCTCGGTTCGCGGCGAAACGATTATCAGACGCCCCATGAAATCCGAAGCCGCAGATACGCGAGACGCCCCCAGGGTGGTTCAACGGTTTTTAAGTATTTTCAGATAGAATAATAATAATGAGTCAGCTGGCCATGTATAAATAGCTCGGGAATAGATACTTATCAAGTTCTTCTTTTTATGCGTCGCGGCTATCGCTCTCACGAAAACCCCTGTGTCGAATTGTCCATTCGAAGATCGGGACAATCAACGACCCTGACGTGTTGTTTTACGACCGCGGAGATCTATCTGGAAAATTCTACAAGTCGATTCTCACATACCGAAGATAAATCAAAATTTATTTCTCTCTTTTTCCAACCGTTCAAAATAATATTAACGATGTCGAAAGAATCCTTTAACATCCGAAGATGGGAGATTCTCGAGATCAAGCAACGTTTTCTTTGCAAAGTAAATGATTCAAGTGACTGTAAAAAAAAACACGACCTTGATCGTAGGTTAAGCGGCGCAGCCGTTGTGCCGATTGTACCACATTAAAATAAACAATAAACAAATATATAGTATTTTCGAAATAAAGATGATTTATTCACGCAAAATCAAGAGTATCGACTGGTATCGAATATTTATTATTATAGCAACAAATGATTCGTGCCAGTTTTCCCATAAGACAGCATGTAAATTCCGGCACGAATTTGCTCTTCCTAAACGTGCGTACAGCGCCTATTCGTGCAGCGGCGAAACGCTCAAACTGTTAGCCAAATGTTACCGACACAGAAGTCAGCTCGGTAACCGCTGTTACCGACATCTAACGGTAAATTCGGAATTAAATTTGGCTAACAGTTTGAGCGTTTCGCCGCCGCGCGAATTGACGCTGTACGCACGTTTAGGAAGAGCAAATGATTCGTGCCGGAATTTACGTGGCATATTATGGGAAAACCGGCACGAATCATTTGTTGCTATAATAAATATTCGATACTCTGCATTTTGCATGAATAAATCATTTTTATTGTATAATATAGAGACGAAGAAGGTTCTCCCCAGCATAATTCGCCACATGCAACCCATTTTGTATCCCTTGAATAACAATATTTTCATTGTTAATGTATAACATCTGCATTTGTGTACATTTTGTAACTCGTAGGTCGTACACGCGAGGTCATAGGGCACGTCCTAGAGTCTTTTTGTCTGGATCAGATTGTTTCGATACATTCCCGCCAATATAACCAATTATAACTGTCTCAGAGCTCTGCTATCTCGTCATCCTAATATAGATACGTTACTGTTTTAGCCGTGCATGCGTGAAAAAAGTTGCCCCGTATCGAGACGCTGCACAAAACCCCATACGGTGGTTCGTCAATTCCCACACTCTTCGTCTGCGGTTATTATTTATAATTTATATATTTACAAATGGTTTTTTTTTTTTTAATTTCCTATAATTGCGTTTTGTTTTGTCATTCATAGACCAGTATATTTTATAATGTTATATCGGACGATTCCCAACGCTTGCTAACGGTACAACGGTACTATTTAAGCGAATCTTACAATACACACTTGATTCGTTTTGGACACTTAATTTATTACTATCTCTCGAAACGCGTGTTGCGGTTTCAAGTACGAAAGTCTTGCAGTTCGTAGTAATCGTGTATGCTCGACTAGTTTTCGACTGTGTTTACAATGATACATTTTGTGTGTATGGTAGTAGTCGTCTATTAACAGGTAGTGATACGCTACAAATGGTAACAATATGCGATTTAAATATACCTAGTAAAAGCATTATCGTTATATAAAATTGTTGTCGGTGAAATTTTACAATGATTATTTTTTGAAACGTACAGGATATACTGTTATTCTCCTTATTGCGATCGGAGTCACTTTTTGTGTAAGCGATACAATAAAATGCAATCTGTATAATTCGTTTCTGTAAAAATGCATTGTTGTCGACAAAAAAGATGTGAATAATGAAAAAGAGATAAGAAAAATCAAGAAACAACCTTCGATACCATTGTTAATGCTTTAGAGTTAACCATTTAGTTTGTTCAAATTTGATACTTCCAAAAGACAAATATCGAATATTCCTTGAATACGCTTTGGATTGGTGAGAGAGGTTAAAATGCATTGGAATTGTTATGCTAATAAGTATAAACGGTCAATGAAACTGTCAACTCATGGCGATTCAAATGCAATATTAAGATTGGTATTATCGTTGCACTGGTGGAGCCATCGGAAGACTCGAAGAACTGATGTTCGACATAGCTGTATTTGGTCCTAAGAGGACTTGTTTCTGCTGGGAACGTTGTGCTTCCTCCATTTGCGCACGCTCTATTTCGAATAATATCGGTGCGAATAGAATAGCAGACGAGCTGAAGAACAACCATGCTGTGGAGCACGAGAACGCGTACAGTCCTGGAAGAAAAATATGTGTATTCGTTATACGATAAAAAGAATTCTTTTCTTGGTTTTCTTTGTTATCAAAAAGTAAATAGAGAGTGTATACTAACCTTTCATACAGCTACAGAAGCAGGTGCCGACGTTATATCCAAAATTACGTACTTCATCGGGAAACATCTCTGTAAGGCCCAATAGCCTTTCCGCGAGACTTTCATCCTAAATGGAAAAAGAAAAAGAAAAAGAAAATTCGATAGGCGCAATATAATTGCACTAGCAATCGTTGCTCGTAAACAACGACACTGTCGTCGAACCAAGTTGGAATAGAGTTGGAAAATAATTCGGTTAACCGCAAACAACAGACAACAGAAAACGGAAAAACAAAGAAGAAAAAAGAAGGAAATTTGCTCGCGATAAAATTCTAGTCTGGATAGAATTTGAACTGATCGGAATTCGTGAAGGTAAAAGTGAGTAGTACACAACATACCTCTTCGTCGTCCTCGTCATCGGGAAGAAGCGATTTCACCTCTGGAGAACGTGCATCGCTACTATCCATACCGCTATCGAGTTGATCCAGTTCTTCGAGTGAAGCCATCATCAAAAACAATTGTCGCCGAACAAACGAAAGTCTAGTTGAATTAGATATTCAACTAGCACGTTCTTCCGTACGTGAACGAGATACTAGCTTGTACTATTTAGCTAGAAAGAGAACGGGTGTCCCCTTTCGTTCGTTGATCTGCACGCTGGCACGCTACGAGCTGCTACAGTACGAGCAGTACGAGCCACGATAATGTGCAGTGATATGTATGGCGACCAGTGGCGACTCATGCTCATGCCTCACGCCGGTGTAAAGTGGATAAGCACGAACGCAGAGACCAGTAGAGACACTAGAGAACCAGTAAATAGAGACGTAGGAATCGTACGCACATTTCTCTACGATCTATGTATCATCTTTTTTCTGGTTTCTGGTATTATGTATTAGGTACAAACTGGTACAAAACAGTAAAAATGCAACTCGAAACTATTTGGATCAGCGTCTTGTATTATTTTATAATACATGAAAGCCGAATCCGAAATAATTCGAATGCACATGTATGCAGATAGCAGATATACAGAGAATGTTATATTATTCTGTGATTTATAAATAATTTATATTTATGCGATGTATCGATGTATATGATATATATATGTGGTGTCTTCGCTGTTATCATGAAGGTATTAGAGCATTCGATAAAAAAAACTCCCTAGATTATTGAAATTATCATTGAATTATCATCCAGAAACAGGGTAGTTTCACCAGGGTAGTTTCACTCTAATAGGAGAACTGTTAGCACGAATTTAGTACAGGAACACAAAATAAAGATGTCACTACTGTGCAAGAGTAATTCTCAAAGTATCGTACGCCGCCCAAATCCTTAGCCACTCGATGGCTGCAACTATAAATATTATGGCACGCCACAGTAAGTATTAGCATTACGATTACAGTCCACTATTTATTATAATTAATTTGAAGTAGAGAATGTATTTCTCTTTTCAGATGAAACTGATGTTAAAGGAGAATTCTGCATGGATAGCAAAAGCAGTGGGACTGCAATGATTATCAAGGAATTCGACGAGATTTTCGGAGAACAAAGATAAAAAAGGTCACGTTGTTAATAAATAAAATTATTGTACTTTCGTATTTTTTAAAATCATCTACAATTGTAAATATTCGAACAGTTGCGCCGCGAACGGCGATCTTCCGAACTACATTCAGACCTCCGTACAGCGCCATTCCGCGTAGTGGCGGAACGCTCAAACTGTTAGCCGGACATCTTGGTTATCGATAATCGATAACATTTGGCTAACAGCAATTTTTGTAAATATCTTAATGATTTAATGTGTGGCAAGCGCGAAAGACTTTCACCAACTTCATGTTCACTTATTAAACAGTGCATCGCGATTAGAAATAGTAAATATAGGAAACATTGTAAATAGTAGTAATGTAATAGTAGTAATATGTAATTATAAATGTAAAAAAATTCAATATTGAATAGAACGTATTTAAAATGTAATAAAATGTTTTAATTTTTTTATTTTTAAATAAAAATTATAAATTAGCAAGGAATGGGTAGTATGGATTTCAAATCCCCGTGATTTGACCCGTTAGTGTGCAACACACAATTCAGATAGCGTTCGATTTCGTGCTAACAGAAAAATACATTGAGTGACACTACCCTGTCCAGAAATATTATCTTTCACATTTTCGACGGCGAAATCTTATTGGCTGCCTCGTACAAGTTGGAGAAGACCGTGAGAAATATTCGTGGCCAGTCGTGGCCGAGTGTAAATGTTTCAACCAATCGCAAACTTTACGTATACACACGGATGCACGATCCGATGTATTTATGTAATTGATCCAATCGATCAGATACATAATCACATAACTGCACATAACCTTGTTCTACTCATACATACATGTATAATTACATCATGCGTGTGCAATAGTACATACATTCTCCCTTACATTGAACTAAATATATGTACACTTTGCTATACTTGCCGATACAATGTATGTACTATATACTTATCTGTATATGAATACGTGTGTTTCGTGTGTTACATGTGCCTGTACATAATTTATGTGATGTAATATGTGGTAACATGTAATATATACGTGTACATGTATGTAGACCGAGTAGGTATATATTCATTTCGGTCTTTACCATTATACCACCTACTATTTATACATATGTATCAAAGTATACGTACATATATACATATACATATTTAGTAGTTATTTACATGGATGTGTATGATGTCATGCATGTATGTCTCTACATATATATTTAACTTTGAGATTTGAATCAACATTTTTGAAAAACAGAATTGTTTCATTGTTTCTTTTTGCTTATGCGTTGTTGGTGTTGCTACATAACACATCGGTCGCTGTTTTTCGAATATAAAACGTATTTACCACATAACTGGTACTAACGTTCTAACCCGTTTTGTTATCCTTTGATAAATGTGACTAAATATGTACATATATAATGTCTTACGTGTATAGACAAGTAAACGTAAGTGATAAGTACAATTTACTATCGTGTGTGTTCACTGTGTTCTAGTACCTGGAGGTTATACGAACAATACAATCACGGTAAGTGTAATGTATTGCTCTTTCATCAACTTTCTGGAAACTGTTATCTGTACGTATTAGAGAATCATTGTCGATAATGATGATAGCATTTTCTTAATCGTCAGAAATCATTTTCGAAAATATTGCAACAAATCCGCGAGATATGGTTGAAACTAAAAATTGAGAATTCATTTTGTTTGTGTTTTGCTGTTTTCTCATGAAATGCGAATATTTAATATGCTACAGATGGACGTGTGATTATTGTGAATTCACCGCATAAGAAAATATAACTACGTGCTACAAACGCTGCCGAAATGGCCAACACAGGCGTGTTACCGTTTGTACGCGGTGTTGATTTTAGTAGTAATGATTTTGGGGTAAGCTGTGTTCCATTTTAAAGCATACTTTGTCCTTTTTTTCTTTACTACATACTTCTAATTTGAATTTTTGCAGGATGGTAAATTTCCAGAATCTGTTCGCCTTATGACTGGAATACAATGGCTGAAATTAGACAAGACCAATTTAACGGAAATCCCAGAAGAAATGGGAAAACTATTAAAATTGGTAAAATTTCTTATCCTCTTTATTCTATCTTGCTCTCTCTCGCTCTCTCACTCTCTCTCTCTCTCTCTCTCTCTCTCTCTCTCTGTGTGTGTGTGTGTGTGTGTGTGTAGGAGTTGGAGTATGGACAACCTTAAAAGCAACGATAAAACTTCAAGGTATTTTTGTTGATAAAACAGGAACATCTCTCCCTGGTAAAAAATAAATTGGAACGCTTGTACGGAGAACTGACGGAACTAGGTTGTCTGAGAACATTGAACATTAGACGCAACAATATTAAATCTAGTGGCATACCAGCCGAATTATTTCATCTGGAAGAGCTGACCACTTTGGATTTGAGTCATAACAATTTGAAGGAAGTCCCGGAAGGTCTTGAACGGACTCGTTCTTTGTTGAACCTGAATTTAAGTTATAACCAGTGAGTTCTTGTTTCATTGGTTCTTGTTCGAATTCCGAATAGAAGCATAACGCCGTGTCGATGTTGTACCTTTCAGCATAGAGACAATTCCTAATACATTATTTATTCACTTGACCGATTTGCTGTTTCTGGATCTGAGTAATAATAAGCTGGAAACACTGCCACCGCAAACTCGTCGCCTAGCTAATTTACAGAGCCTGAACCTGAACCACAATCCTTTGGGACATTTTCAGTTGAGGTACGCAAGTTCAGTTTCATAGAGAATCTACTAAACAAAGTCGAGGATTTTTCGGCAAGAGGTATTTTTTTTTCTTTTTATTCGATTTAGGCAACTACCGTCGTTGATGAATTTAACGACTCTACAGATGCGCGATACTCAACGAACGTTAAACAATATCCCCTCGAGTTTGGAGACTTTGACGAATTTACAGGAGCTCGATTTATCGCAGAATAATTTGCCTCGAGTACCAGATGCTCTTTATTCTTTGCCCAATTTGCGTCGTCTAAATTTAAGTGATAATCAAATAACCGAATTATCGACTGCTATCGGTAGGTTCGGTCGGGGTTTGTTGCACGGTTGTTTCATAGCAATGGATAATCGCGCGAATACTAACAGAATCGATTTCTTCATTTGTTTTTCATTACAGAACTTTGGACGAAATTGGAAACGTTGAACATATGCCGAAACAAGTTGACCGCGATACCTGCTTCTTTATGTAAAATTGTAACGCTCAGAAGATTGTATTTGAATGATAATCAGTTGGATTTCGAAGGTATTCCATCAGGAATCGGCAAGTTATCGTCGTTACAAGTATTTTCGGCAGCCAACAATCATTTGGAGATGATACCGGAAGGCTTGTGCAGGTAGGAAAATAGTAATTTATCCTAGATTCAACTACTTCTCTGGTATTTCTTACGAACGTCGCGAACGTTACGAACTGTACGAATCTCATGCGTAGAAAATGATCGACGCGCGTTCCGTAGGTGCGGCTCATTGAAGAAATTGATATTGTCATCGAATCGATTGATCACCGTGCCGGATGCTATTCATTTACTTACCGATTTGGAACAATTAGACCTGAGAGATAACCCGAATTTAGTAATGCCGCCGAAGCCAACCGAAGTACAGAAGGGTTCGGGAATCGAATTTTACAATATTGATTTTTCTTTGCAACATCAGCTGCGACTTGCTGGTGCAAACGTACCGGCACCGACTCAAACGGCCAGTAAGTCTTGAAACAATGTCTCTCGATGCTCCTTTTTTTTTTTTTTTGATAGATAGCTAGACGAGTAAACTTTCGATTTCGTTATCACATTGTTCGTTTTCGCGCTGTACTAGGCAGCAAGGATCCAATAGCTCGTAAAATGAGGCTCCGAAGAAGACGAGATCAGGAGGAGGCTGATCAGGATCAAGCGAAAATATTGAAGGTAGAGAATGTTTAGTAGTGATCTTGTATAATCGGATATACAATGGAATATTCTAACGTAAAAATGAATAAATTCTGTTTTTCGTTGTTAGGGAATGAAGGACATAGCGAAGGAGAAGAACAAGGACAAAGAATGCGAAGAATCTAAAGCAGAATCGTTGAAGTAAGTATACGTACTCGTCTCGCGATTGTCGACGATTATTTCCTGTTCCTCCTTATCTACGTACATACATAGAATTTGATTTTCTTGGCTTGGTTATAGACCGAAACGATGGGACGAAACCCTCGAGAAACCACCATTGGATTATTCGGAATTTTTTGACGAAGACGCGGGCCAGGTGCCTGGTCTGTCGGTATGGGAGATAGAAAACTTTTTACCGAACGAGATAGAAGAAGTGGCGCATGGCAAGTTTTACGAAGGCGATTGTTACATCGTCTTGAAGACGGATGTCGATGAAACCGGTTCGTTGATCTGGGCTATCTACTTCTGGATAGGAGAGAAAGCTACTGTAAGTTAACAACAACGAACGACTATCTCCTAATTCAAACACAAACTATACTATAAAACTATATCTCGTCGTGCGTGCGTCTTGTCCTCTTTATAGTTGGATAAAAGAGCTTGCGCAGCTATCCATGCTGTAAATTTAAGGAACTATCTGGGTGCGCAATGCCGTACCATCAGAGAAGAACAAGGCGAGGAATCGGATGAATTTCTAATGCTGTTCGAAACTGGTATAACCTACATCGAAGGAGGTCGCACATCATCCGGCTTTTATACCGTCGAAGACACGGTTCGTACAAAATGTCTTCTTTCTAGGTTCATTCTTTTTATTTTTACTTATTCTTATTCCACAGCCGTTCGTAACTAGAGTATACAGAGTACATGCTGCGGGTGCCTCTATTCACCTAGAACCTGTGCCGGTTCGTTTCGATTCCCTGGACCCGGGTTTCGTATTTGTTTTGGATACTGGCAACAAGGTTTTCATGTGGTACGGCAAAAAAGCGAAGAGTACCTTGAAATCGAAGGCGAGACTGATGGCGGAAAAAATCAATAAAAACGAAAGGAAAAACAAAGCTGAGATCATAACGGAAATGATGAATTCGGAGTCCGACGATTTTCTAACGTGTCTGAACGTGAAAGATTCGTCGCAGCTTCTACCGATTGTAGTAAGTAGAGAAAAAACAAACCAGTACGAAACAGTAGTACTTGGGTTGTGTCGAATGTACCACATGAATACACGCACCGCACACGCACACGCACACGCATGTACATAATACATACACACTTGTTTCGCGATGTATTGTAGGAACACGTGGACCCGGATTTCGTTGCCCTTCCGCCTCGTCTGTATCAAGTTCAACTCGGCATGGGTTATTTAGAGTTACCACAGGTAGAAGTGCCACATGGGAAGCTAACAAATACGCTTTTAAACAATCGCAACGTTTATATACTGGACTGTCACTTGGATGTTTATGTTTGGTAAGTCAGAGCATGCGTAGGCTTTTAAGCTCCTCCATGTTTGGAGGAATAATCGTTTGAATAATCGTTGTACGCGCGTAGGTTTGGCAAGAAATCTACAAGATTGGTGCGCGCAGCAGCCGTTAAATTATCCCAGGAATTGTTTAATATGATAGAGCGTCCGGAGTATGCCACAGTTACCAGATTACAAGAAGGAACAGAGTCCCAGGTAGGCTATATATTGCAACTTTCATTGTTTACCGGCTAAAACGGTATATACCACATGTACATTATTGTTACTATTTAATGTTGTTCCTTTTCTTTTTCTTTGTAATTTTATTTAGATCTTCAAATCGAAATTTACGGGTTGGGACGAAGTGATAGCTGTCGATTTTACTAGAACTGCCGAATCAGTCGCCAAAACTGGCGCCGACCTTACGAAATGGGCTAAACAACAGGAAACCAAGGTGCGTCTATACACGAGGAAAAGAACTTGACAAACAAAGTGGAATAAAAAAAGAAAACAAAACTGTAGTAATCGAATGAGTTTGTTTTGTTACCGACAGGCGGATTTGGCTGCACTCTTTATGCCTAGACAACCGGCGATGTCTTACGTCGAAGCTCAACAGCTTATGTCGGAATGGAACGATGATTTGGAACGCATGGAACGATTCGTATTGGAAGGAAAAAAATTTGTGCGGCTGCCTGAAGAAGAGTTTGGGCATTTTTATAGCGGCGATTGTTACGTTTTTCTCTGTCGTTATTGGATGGTACGTAACAGTGAACTTTTTTCGCTTAAGGATAAAAGATTCGACCGATTAGAGGTGACGAAAGCGCAATCATCTTATCTGACAAATTTTCTTCGGTTTTGTTCGGACTTGTACGGATTTCCATTCTGATTCCGTTAGCCATTGGACACCGCTGAAAACGAAGACGGCGAAGAACAGTTTGAAGAAGATTATCAATGCACGGTGTACTTTTGGCAAGGTAGAGACGCGGGCAACATGGGATGGTTGACGTTTACGTTTAGGTATAAGGACGAACATTTACGTTCGCAAATACCTTTTTCTTTCGAATCGTTTGACTGATTTACTATCTGGCTTTTCCTGGCCTCTCTGGTCATGCTATTTTCAGTTTGCAGAAGAAATTTAAATCGTTGTTCGGAGAGAATTTGGAAGTTGTACGCACTCACCAGCAGCAGGAAAATTTAAAGTTTTTATCGTATTTTAAAAGAAAATTTATTATTCATCATGGTAAGCGGAAACAGCCAAAATCGTCCGATACCAACAGAGTTGAGTTTTATCATTTGAGGAGTAATGGAAGTGCATTGTGTACGAGGCTGATACAAATACCGGCTGATTCATCGTTACTGAATTCCTCTTTTTGGTGAGATCATTCAAAGAATAATTAAGAAGAATTATTTCTATTATCATAATTATATTATGCGATAGATTGTAATAGATTGGCGTGGAAATGATAATGGGAACGTTGTTGCAGTTACATTTTAAATGTACCGTTCAACAATGACGACGAAACGGGAATAGTATACGCTTGGATCGGCTCGAAAGCGGACAGCGAGGAAGCACGTCTGATCCAAGAAATTGCCGAAGAAATGTTTAACAATGTATGTCGCGATATCCAATAAACGCGTGCGTCCGTGTTACTTGGAATTTTCGGTAAACCGAGCAATAACTCTTGTATCGTTGTTACATGTTTCCGATGGTACAGCCATGGATAAGTCTTCAAGTTCTAAACGAAGGCGAGGAACCGGATAACTTCTTTTGGGTAGCCCTTGGTGGGAAAAAGCCTTACGACGCCGATGCAGAGTACATGAATTATACTAGATTATTCAGATGCTCGAACGAGAAGGGATACTTTACTATTAGCGAGAAATGCACCGATTTCTGCCAGGTATACAAAAAATTTATCGACTGTATGTGGTATGTACGTATACGATTGATTGCTCGTGCGCGGTATGGGTAATTCGTTAATTTGATTTCACAAGTACTCGGATCACATCGATTAATTCAATCTTATTTCTAGGACGATTTAGCAGACGACGACATTATGATACTGGATAATGGCGAACAAGTATTTTTGTGGTTGGGAAGCAGGTGTTCAGAAGTAGAGATCAAATTGGCCTATAAGTCTGCTCAGGTAAAGGAAGAAAAACGAAATGGAGACATACGACAAACAGTAGTTTGCGAGATAATAATGTCAAATGGTTTTCAGGTATACATACAACATTTACGAGTGAAACAACCAGACAGACCACGCAAATTGTTTTTAACTGCAAGAGGAAAAGAATCACGAAGATTCACAAAATGTTTTCATGGTTGGAGTTTATACAAAAGACCACTTCAATAAAGTAGATTTAGCGGATATTGCTTTCTCTCTCCCTTTTTCTTGTTCAAGTCATGCACGAGTAACGTTTCTAGACATATAAGATATATCTATTCGAGTATCACTGCAACTCTAAAACAGAAGAAAGAACTCTACAAGGCGAAAATAACATTGACACACAATTCCATTTTTCTTCTCTTCTTTTTTTCTCTCTCAGCATATTTATTAGTTACAATCATGCACAGACTTTATCGGATAATTCTTGAATAATAATAAATATATATCTCGGGGATAATTTGAGGGACGAGTGTCGTGCATTGTCAACTTGTATTCTATATGTATATCTGATTCAAGCAAACATGTTTGTAAATATATTATATGTTATGCAAGTTCCGAAGATAAACATTTGTTCGCGTTGCGATCAGTTGCGATATTTCTGCGAACAACTCTGTAAACGCTAAAGAGAACAAAACAACACAACGCACCTGTCGATGCTCGAGATGAACTTGCGAATCGAATACAATAATACGATGTTCTAACGGACCAGCCATAAAGATTGAAATTGGACCAGCTTTTGTGGTCATGCGATACGTGTTTTAGGCATTAAATCGTCTATCGTTGTGTTCCTGTCATGGAACGTGAAAGAATAAAAGCGTGCGTCTAGTCGTCGTCGTCATCGTCCGACGGTATAAAAAGTTCTTTTTCCTCGAGAATATGGGCCACTAATTTACTTAATGTAACGCCGATGATTAGACCGGTGACGACACTGGTGATAACACCCACGTAACCGAAACGTGTCCCTTTTGGTTCTGGAAGAATAGCGCCTGACGGTGTTGTTGTTCTCGGCCGAAAATGCAATTTGGTTTCGCCGTCGATATTCTTGAGAATACCAAGGGTACGAAATACAAAAGATGCACGTTGCAACGTCATTCTTCGTTGAGAATTTTCACCGATGCGATAAAGACTGGAAAGAATTGTTCATTGAACGAGAGCAAAGTCGTAGCTAACAAACAACTATTTATATTTATATGACATACATATATGTATATTTTGTACGTACGATCGTGAACGTATATGTATATCAACTGTTGTCGCTGCAATCAGAAATATAAAAACTCGAATTAATATTGGCGCTGTAAAAGGTGTATAAACGAAACTATTTAGGTTAATTTTTCTTTGAACGTCTTGTATTTAAATATCTACAGTCTTGTAATCGTCCGAATCAGTCCGAATCGAGGACGAGCAGTAACGAGTATATGTTATTTATATGCATATTCTTTACCTTACGTCTTGACTTGATAGTATTCGAAACTATCCATTAAATTAATAAAACATGGTAAGAATTCCGTCATCGAGAAAATTGTCGGAGCACAACAGCACAACTACAATTTACTGACCGACGAGATTCAGTCGGTGGTTCAGCGTCTCTATCTAAATAGATCGCTTGTTCGTGAACTACGTGAAACTGCGTCAATGGCGTAGGTAAATAGATTTAGTACCGCAGATAATAATTAAATGTAGAATGCTGACATTACCGATTCTGTAATTCTTAGAAAAAAATTACTTTTTATTCAATAATTTCATTACGCACTCTTATTCCTTTCTTATTTCCCTTATTGTTCACCATTGTGTATAGATGTAGGAAAAATAAAAGTATTTATCACGTAATATTCTAAGAAAAAGTATTGGAATTTAAAATTAATTTGAAAATTACTGCGGTATTTATAAAATAAATAATAATAAATAATAAATATATAAAATATAAAAGAAATAGTAAAATTTATATATGAAAAATATTCTGTAATAATAATTTGTTTCTATATGCATTATTGAAATTGTTATTTCAATGTATTGTCATGATAATTGTTCAAATAAATAAATTTTTATAATGTACAGATATTTGTTTCTATCAGGTCATACATAAGAGTTTTCTCCCCTGGTGTAAATACATATGCACCCAGTGATGGTATTCGGGGCGCTTTTCGCGCGCATGCGCGAGTTTTGTCAGGGACGTGTCTACGTCCGAAATGTGTGGGGAGCTATTGAGGCGAAAGTATGGAATACCCGGCTATACCCTTTTGCGAAATTAGCGGGGCGCAAGTACCCGAATTTACTCGCTTCAGTGAGGCCTTGACTGAGAAAATGTCTGCGCATCGCGGAAAAGCGCCCCATCACTGGGCTGGCTGTCGTCTCGCCGTTGGCGTTGGCGCAGTGATGCCAGAACGTGGGTTTTTGGGCTTTTCTCCTCCTCTGCTGGGTTCCCCCACTCTTACGTCTACTGCGCACGCGCTACACACGAACGTACCTCTACTCTGCTCGTGTGAGTATCTATTCGATTGCACGCGCGCTACACTCACAAGCATACCCCCACTCGCACCACTCTGTCCGTGTGGGGGTATGCTTGTGAGTGTAGCGCGCGTGCAATCGAATAGATACTCACACGAGCAGAGTAGAGGTACGTTCGTGTGTAGCGCGTGCGCAGTAGACGTAAGAGTGGGGGAACCCAGCAGAGGAGGAGAAAAGCCCAAAAACCCACGTTCTGGCATCACTGCTGGCGTGCCATAATATTTATAGCTGCAGCCATCGAGTGGCTAAGAACTTGGGCGGCGTACGATACTTTGAGAATTACTCTTGCACAGTAGTGACATCTTTATTTTGTGTATCTGTACTAAATTCGTGCTAACAGTTCTCCTATTAGAGTGAAACTACCCTGAACTACCCTGACATATAAGTTATGCTTATCCACCACCACTGACCACCACCAACCACCACTGACTGTGGATATATCAGTGACTGTGAAGCTCAACGCTTTGCCTGGCTTTGCCTGACTTTGGCACGCGCAGCAGACGCAGGCGCTGGCGCTTACATCGCTCGACCGTTGGAGGCGATGATGTGATGTACAATCTGTACAACTGATACAACCCAATACAACCGTACTGAACCGTACCCAGTGTCGTACCGTACAACCAGGTACAACGCAACAACAGCTAAATACGTAACGAACAGCTGTTTCAGTCGAAACTAAGGAACCGTTTGAAACGCAATATATTTATCGCAATAAACAAGATAATTAACATAAATAGATTGAACGTTGTAAACGTTGAACTCGTTTTGAGTCCCGTTCGATTCGGTTCTCAGAATATTCGTAAGTAAATAGTTACCGATTTATGTACAACGCAATCAAAATGTCAGTATTTTCCATGCTAGCTGTCAAATAAATGGATGCGACTTAAACGTGTAAACAGAAAGAAACGCGTAATAATTGTACAATGGATGTTGTGACAACTAGCTTGGAGGCTTTGATACGTAAGTTGGAATTCAGTATCCCTGTTCTAATCGCAATTAAAAGTTCATTAACAATAGTCGTTTCGTCATTTCGTAGAAAGAGTAACGAACCCACAAAATCAAAAACCTGATGTCGCAGCCAGCGAAGCTTTCTGTGTAATGTTAACCAAAGAACCAGAGGGTATTCAAATCGGCTCCAAATTATTAGCACTACATATTCAATCATCCAATGAATCGGAAGCGCTTCAAGCTCTTGCCGTAAGTTGATGGATAAGTCTACTCGAAATAAATGTAAGAGAAGAAACCAGAGGAAACAGTAGGAAAAGCGTTTTGTTTCACTTGTTATTCTCCATTATACATTGTACATTGTACCATTGTACGGTAGGATCGGATAAGATAGATAATTGACAGAATAGTTGGCTGAACAGTTTTACATAGACATCAAACTATTGTAGTTGGTAAATCAAATTGTACATTGTAGCCGCAATTTGAACGATAAAGTTGACCCATTAAACCCGTTGAATTTGAATTGAATATCTTTATAATTCCACAGCTGTTGGACATGTGCATGGGAAGATGCGGATCGTCTTTTCATTCAGAAATTGGTAAATTTCGTTTCTTAAATGAAATGATACGTTTAGTGTCACCAAAATATTTAGGTGGAAAAACACCAGTCATGGTACGACACAAAGTATTGCAATTATTACACACATGGACAAAAGAATATCCGCGCGAACTAAAAATTAAAGAGGCCTATGAAATGTTGAAAAAGCAAGGTGTTATAGAGGTTAGTTTTCCATAGTATTCCTATTTATATTATCCTTCTACTCGTTTAACGTTATTTCTGGTAAAACACACCAGTAAACAACGTTTGTACACTTAGGATGATTCGTTGTGCACGATTAATGCTTCAGAAGATGCGTCAAAAGCGTCAAAAACTAAGCATACAATATTCTACGACGAGGAGAAATCCAACTTATTACAAAAATTACTTCAAAGTAAAGATCCTGATGATTTACTGTGCGCAAACAGATTAATCAAAACTATGGTGAGAGAGGTGAGTAGAATGTATCTAAAGTATTGCGATCCGCGTCAGCTACATGGACCGACGTCTTACAGGATGAAAGAAGGGTACAGTTGAATTCACGTAGGATAATGGAATTAGAATCTGTACATAATAACGCAAAGTTACTATCGGAAATGTTGGATTCTTACAATTGGAAAGAGACAAGCAAAGAAGATCTTGAATTGATGAAGGAATTGAAACAGGCTTGTGAAAGATTGAAACCGATCGTTCTTAGATTAGCGAACGAAACTCAAGATAACGAAGAAATGCTTGGTAAGTATTTGATGTCTTGATCGAGTTTTAATTCGAACAAGACGCGACGCGCGGACTCAAAAGTATTCCTTTTCTTCATCTTTTATAAAATTGCATTTTGCTCAACGTTATTACCGATTTGTCGATTAGAATGATTTTAATTAATTCTGACAACTACTACTAAACGATTCGTGATATAATAATGATATAATCTGCATTAGGCGATGTCCTTGCTGCGAGCGACGAATTGGGCCAAGTTTTTGAAAAATATTCCGCGGTTATAGATCGTGGTGAATGCTTAAACCTTAAAACGGACTCGGACGTTAGCTCGTACTTGTTAGATTTATCTTCGCCGTTAGAAAACAATTCCATCGAAAGTAGCGAAACGCACAAAACGTACGACGCTGCTACGACCAATCATCGGTCCGATATGGAAGTTCTAGGTGATATATTCAACTCGTTAGGAAGATCTGAAAATCCAGAAATTCCTTCTGTTTCTACCGCAAACTTATTGATACCTAACTCGATGATCATGCAGCCGATCAGCGTGCAACTAACAACTAAAAAAGGTCTGTGAAGCTTACACGTTCGACATGATGTATCTTTCGTTTTATTTCGATCGCAAATAATTTGATTTGATCTGTTCAGGTGACACTGTCGATACATCCGAAGAGAAATTGGACAGTAAATCGAGAGCGTTGGAGGAACTGAACGAATTAGGGGAGACTATGTTGAAGCAGAGCTTATCGAGTTCTATATCAAATATTCGATCCAATTCGACAAGGTCGGTAAATTACGTACGTAACGAGGATAATAAATTGTCTACGTCAAACGTACACGAAATACCAAGTACATGTAGACGTACCTGTCGATAGTACTACTGTCTTTTGTTTGCTAACTTGCTTTTTATACGTTTACAGTAAGGGAGCTGTAAACAACAACTCGGTACATACGGAACTTACGTCGAGACGTTCTAATTCACCATCCCTTCCCGATAACGGTTCTTATTTTCCTAATACATTCGATATTTTGAGTACAACGAATGATAAATCAGTTTCTGCTTGCACAAATCATATAGCTCCTGTAAATCAAACAAAAACCCGAGACAATACTTTAGTTGCTTCGATGACAGAAGACACTCTTCATAAAGAACCAGAGATCAAACCGTTGTCGGACATAAACGTTAGTCTTGACGAAATCAAACCAGGTACTTATTGTTTGTATATGTTTATGTTACGAAAATGTACGAACGTATTATGTTATCATTTCGTTGCTCTTCCTATAGGTATTAATCCACCTATAACCGTACTCGAAGAAAAAAACGGTATAACCGTTGTGCTTAATTTTGCTCGTGACAATCCTAGAAAAGATGTATTTATCGTAGTAATTACAACGATGAGCAAAAATTTGAAGCCGCTCAGTAATTATTTGTTTCAAGCAGTGGTACCAAAGGTATATAGAAAATCTTCAACTATCATAGTTTTCTTTTATATATGTCACAGCTGACCTCCCTATTTAAAATTCACAGAAATGTAAATGTAGACTTCAACCACCTTCTGGAACCGAATTGCCAGGTCATAATCCATTTCTTCCCCCTTCGGCAATTACGCAAATTATGTTGATTGCAAATCCCAGTAAGGTAAAGCAATGAAAATGTCAATTTTAAATATTCCGATTTTACGAGCATTTCGGTGTTGACATCTACTCGATAATCAAATTCTTTTGTAGGAATCAGTATCCTTAAAGTTTATGTTAAGTTACACAATGGACGACGAAACTTTCACAGAAATGGGAGAAGTGGAAAAGTTGCCTCTGCTTTGAGTTACCTTTCGTAAAACTTGAACTCGTTGCAACAGCTGTGCTTAAGAACGTTTCAGAGCTCTTAAGAACGATTCCAGCATCAACAATTAACCAGCGATTCAAAAGTATATACATTATATATATATATATATATATTTCCCGCGTTTCTCAACACTCTACTTGAAACGCGGGAAATCAGTTCGTCCTGACCGATGAATACAATTACCGTAATTACCGCCTTACTTTTATTTATTCACATATATTGGAAAATCGTATAAGTTTATTCATTTCATTCTACGATTCGTGTGTCTACCATACACTTTCTACACACTTAAAATGTGCGAAGATACTTTAAGACTGGAATTTAAACTTGATAAAAAATGTATATGTACACGCTCGTAAACCGTACACAGTAAAATTGAAATAAACAGAATAAACAGAATAGAAAAATAGAAAAAACCGCATTTTATCCGATTCAGGTTGATGTCTAGTTTTGCCCAGTGACGACACTGACGACCGATGTACTCGCAAAAAAATATTATATTTTATTCGTTAGCTCGACTCGAATAAAGATGTATTTGCTTAGGAAACGGAAAGTACTTCGTCACGAAATGCAAGTGCGGTAAGTGCTTTGGTGTGGCCTACGTATTCTCGCTCCACGGTTCCTGTTGATACATTCCACAACCTGGCAACGCCATCGGACGAAGCTAAACACAAGTCGAACAAAGTGTTTTACACACTTGAAATAATTGTACGCGACAAACGTTTGCTAATGTGGAAATACGAAATAGAATTTTACAGAAATGGTGATCGTTACCGGTAAATATATACTGCGAATCCGCGCTAAACGCGGCATTCCAGACCCATCGTTCGTGCTGGAGCACTTGTGCTTCCGAAAAATCTGTTGTTTTCCAAACTCGAGCAGTTTGATCAGCGGACGTGGTCACTAAAAGCCTATACAAGATTTTAGAAATTCCATTAAATAGTCGTTGAATCGTGTTCTATTAGAAATATTTGATATTTTGCTTACGTGGAATCAGGACTGAATTTGCATCGAAGTGCATAACGTTTGTGCGCCAAAAGTTTATGACGAGGATTAAGGCGGGTTGGCTCTTCGCCGACCCCGCCGGTTAACGTCCATATATAACAATGGCCTTTGTTATTCACCGCTGCCATGTACGTACCATCCTGATCGATCGTAACATGTTGCACAGATGCTTCGGCTTCTGGAATCTTTCAATACAGAATCGTAATCGTTTCTGTCGATTTTAATCGATTAACCTTTATGGTTTGTTGCTATTATTGAAAATTATTTTATGGATTTATACCAGCTGTTCGTTATGATCGGAACGTAAATCCCATAAATGTATGACGCCGCTTTGATCACCGACAATTAGTTCTGCCTGATTAGGGTGTAAACACACGCAATTTACGGGTGCAGATACTTGAAATATCCTTTGGCATTGAAGGCTGCTCGATCTGTTATAACGTTACTCTTATTATTATTATTACAATTATTATTACACTATTTCCTTATGATACAAAATAAAGTAACATCATTTGAAATTTTAGATATTTACCTAAGATCCCAAATGCGGGCGGAACAATCTTCGCCTCCGGTATACATCCATTTACCCTCTTCCTACGGATAACAAATCACACATAAAATAATTAGTCATTTCGCTGTTAGCATTGCATTGCGTTAGATCTAATTGCAGAGATTCGACGAATCATCGGATCGATCGATTTGGAGAATTATAACAACTGGATACCTGGAACCCCAAGCCTGTAATGTTCTTGGATACACCTTCATAATTAATAACTGGATTTGGATTATTGGAAACTAAATCGTACATTCTTATATGCTGATACCCTGCAGCTGCAACACCATATTTCTCTGGTGTGATATCCAAAGCGTTAACTTGCTGTAAAGAAAATAGTAAGTTTTACTTAGAAAGGAGAGCAAACGATAAAGTCTAAAATCAACTATATCACAGTAGTTTTTTCAACGATACCGAATCTGTGTGTTCCGCTGTGCGTTGACAAACTCCTGTATGAGGTTGCCATATTTTGATCGTATGATCATAACCACCTGTCACAAGGATTACTTGTTCATTACTATAAGTGCTCTCAGCTGTCATTTATGAATATGTAATAAAAGTTGAAGAAAAATTTGTTAATGTTCCTTTTTATTGTGGTTCTCGAATAACGCCGAACGATCGTACTTGATTTTACTTTTATTCGTTTCAATACGATTTATGCAAAGTCTATGTGCCTATATTTTAAGTGTACACAAGTGTAAATACATACACGCAAGTATTACTTATGTATAGATACAAAGAAATCATATTTTCTAATATAGGTTATGTCACGAAACCTTATCTTTTCTTTCGAATGAAACTACTATGCTAACTGATTACATATGTTAAAAAATTTTACAATTACTGATATATTCAACACAATCAAATATCAACGGAGAATATAATTGCATTTTATCGCGCGCACCAATGACAAGTAACAACTAAATATGTAATTTCAGGTAATTTACACAAAGGTAACGCGTTCACTAGTCGCAACGACTTGCAACTATTTACGAGCTGCGAGCTACGAGCTACGGCTACGAGCGCCAAACACCACCTGCGCGTATACCGTATTAGATTACAATTAGGTATTCTTCAAATATACAATATAATACATATGCACTCCACGAAAACAATGCGTCTCAATTTCAATCGATTTACACACGTGTTATTATTTATCTATGTGTGTGTGTGTGTGTGTATACACACACAAACACACACACACACACACACAAAAGGGATCACTGTACATATCAATCAGACGTATGACATTAACAAATTGTTTATGTAAAAGTAAAACTAGGTATTGTTTATTTAGACTCGGATGAAACAAATTTCTTCGGTTAAACAAATTTTAATCCTCAAACCAATAAACATTAACAGTGTTTTGTTGTAAAATGATACTTGATAACAAAAAACGTCTCTGCATTAGTTAGAATTGGAAAAATTTGTAACTTAAATTTTTTTGCAATGACTACATATTCTTATATATACAACCTTAGTTAGTTTGGAGTATGTTGTTTAATGTAAAATATAGTTTTGATGTCGGTAGCACGCATTATAATCACATAAAGAAAACATTCGTGTTAAATTTAAATTGCTTTCTCTAGATTTAACAAGTATTAATAGAGTGAAAATTTAAAAATTCTGGGAATTGTCCGAGAAAATAAAGTAGAATGAAAATAATACTTGTTCGATGTTACGTTTCAACTTTCAATGTATATGTGGTAGTTTGCGATTGTTTTGTTCCGTAACCACGACCGCAACCGCGACCGCGACCATAAACTAGTCTAACATTTATACATATTTTAATTGGCAATTAACGTTTGAACGTGGTATATCTACGAGTAGTACGCTGAGCCGGAGATAACTATATTATCGACGTTATCGTATTGTGTGTACCTCGCAATGTAAACATAGAAAATGAAGTGATGAACAACTAATAATATACATGTATTACGTTCTTTTATGTATACACGAAGCGTGTCGCGCGCATATACATTTACATAAAGTTCACTATTGTTCCCGTGCTTAGAGCAAAACTTCGAATGAAGGATGAAATATATAATAATTCGCTTTGAAAAGGAGGATTGATATTTACAAATGATTTACAAAATATGTTACAGTCTTTTCTTTGGTAAAGATCCGAAAGCCGATATTACCGTTGCTTTGGTACCAGTCGCAGACGACGTTAAAGTGGTAAGCGTGGGTTGAGATAGCAAAACGGTAGGCTTTACCGAGGCAGTGGCTCCGGTTGCCACTTGATCCCATTTACTTTTCCTTTTCTTAGCATCGTCTTCGGTTGTGCTAGAACTGTTCGGCCGCTTCGCTGTACCGGAAACAATCTCGATTTTAGTTTTCTCTTTTCTTGCTTTTTCGAGCTTGTCCATCTCAGCTTTTTGAACCTTAGCAAGCTCCTCGTAATACGAATCTTTACCCCATCTAAACGGATCAAATCTATCCAAAGGATAATTGGTGCCCAATTCGTTGATGCTACAAAATTGAATAAGTTTTTCATAAATGGATGGATTCCTGAAGTCCTTCCTTTGTTGTATAACTTTATTCATATCCAAACCACCGCTCTCCATTTTCCTGAAAAGTTTGGTTATCTTCTCCTGTAATTCCACAGGACACTGTCCTGGTGGTTCCGGCGGTATAGTCACTCCGTACGGGTCAACCTCGCTATCTGAAACTAATTCTCCTTGACAAGAGGGAGAGCGGTCCGTAATCGAGGAGGGCCTCCCATTCTCGGAAGGCTGTCCATCGATTTGTATTTGCAGCGCTCCCTCGTCATCGGAGACTATCGTGTCATCAAAGTATGAAACCAGTCTTTGCACCTTAGACGTCACATCTGTCACTAAGGTGGGCGCGTTTGACAAATCGTTACTAGACTTGCCACCAACGCCAGGAGCAACGACAGGACTATTTGAGGCTGATCTGCCAGATTTGGGACTGGTGAAAGCCTGGGGCTGACCGACTTGGGCATTATTCGGGGCGGCCCCCTGGGGAGTGTTCGAATTCTCCTGAAGGTCGTCTTCCACCCCGTCTTCGCCCTCCGAGTCGGTATAGGTGGCCGTGAGAGATGCCAGAGCAACACTTTGTACAGACATGGTTAGTTGGCTTTGAGTGTCCGCCGTACTACCAAGCAATATTTTGTGTTGGAACTCACCGGTCTAGCGTCGAGTTGTATGCCTTTTAGTTGTAGGGCTTTTACGTATATAATTTACGCCCCCAAAATGCAGATACTAGTACTGTGCCTCAATCTTTGTTCAAACGTATACCACTATACCGTATCTGAAACAAATCCAACTATAAATATATGTAGAAATCCCATAATCCCCTAATCCCCTAATCCCAGATACTCGATACCCAATACCCAATACCGAATTGAGAAATTTCATATCCTATTTATTCTACCGCGATTTATTTCAACGCGAACGCAGCGTGAAAGAAATAACAAACATGGAGGAAAATAACGGAAATGTCATACAAGTGGACATGTGGATTTTTTCAAGTTTAACAATTCCAAGATCTATCCAATTTCTTCGTATCCAATATACGGGCTACCGTCGCAACTAAACAACCGACAAATTCACTTTTCTCTCAATAGTATTTCGCGCGATTTCCAAAGCATTCTATTGACAACTCTATTAGGTTATGTTACCAATTATCAAAACTACATATTACACCGTAATACCATAACTAACCTGACTATTTCAATCCACCACGATACTTTCTTTTTACACTGTACCTGATTTTTCATTCATTGCGATCAATTCACAACACGTTACACATCGAGCAACTTTTATCTCTCCATTTAATCCACGGTCCACGACGATGAATGTTATCGATGTATACCGTGTATAGTGTATACCGTGGCCAACCGTGGCCTATACAGACGTATACAGACCAATTCAGACGTATTCGTGTGGACGTATTCCAGCCACTGATATATAAAATATAGTATGTTCAGTGATCAGTGATTCCAGCGTATTCAGAGTTTCTGGATTTTTTCTTCTATCTATGCGCATGCGCTTTACTTGGTATAGTAAATACACATCAATGAAACACCGATTATACACGTATAATTGGCATATATATACACATATATTAGCTGATATAGTAAAGTGCATAGTCAAGTGCCGAGCACCGAGCACCACGTTCAACGATTCAACCACATTGCTGCACATGCAGCATGCAGTGTCGCGCTTGCGTATATTGTCGTCTGGATCGAAAGGAACGTTAGTGGAATGATAAACGATGAGTTGGAACTAGAATACTGGAACCTGGAACGTGTTCAATTTAGTCATTCACTGGTTTAGTCTGTCAGTGTTTGTCAGTGAGTCTGTAGCCATCAGTAGCAGCTGTAAAGTCTGTTCAAGTCTGTCTGTTACTCACTGCTACTTGCACTCGCGTGAACCACGTGTAAATTAGTTGGACGCGTAGAAGCAATTTCTTAACCATGGTATTGGATCTAGATCTTTTTCGAAAAGACAAAGGGTTTGATCCCGATCAAATACGAGAGAATCAAAAGAATCGTTTTAAAGATATAAATTTAGTAGACTTGGTAATTGAAAAAGATAAAGTGTGGCGTCAGCTGCGACACAAAGCCGACAATTTCAATAAATTGAAAAATGTGTGTAGCAAAGAGATTGGAGAAAGAATGAAAAAGAAAGAAGCAGTAGGCACCGATGGTACCGTCTCGGAGGATGTTCTTGGAAATTTGGATACCTTAACGTCCGATAACTTGAAACCGTTGACGGTTGCTCAGATCAAAACTATTCGCAGCTGCATAGACGATGCTATTGCAAAGAACGATAAAGATTTGATCTCAACTGGTTTGGATAGAAATCGAGCTCTGAAAGAAATAGGTAACGTTTTGCACGAATCTGTACCGATCAGCAATGACGAAGAAGAAAATAAGGTAATCGATGAAAACGATGTCTATGTAACTTCTATGCCGTGTTCTATAATATAAAAACAAGTTCTTGTTCACAGGTTGAGAAAACTTACGGAGACTGTACCCAGAGCAAAAGGTATTCGCATGTCGATCTGATATACATGATCGATGGTTTAGATGGAGAACGTGGCACTAATGTTTCCGGTGGTCGTGGTTACTTTTTAATGGGACCAGCAGTTTTCTTACAACACGCATTAATACAATTTGCCCTTAGAAAATTGTTCGAGAAAGATTATAAACCTCTGTATACACCCTTTTTCATGCGCAAAGATGCGATGCAAGAAGTAGCACAGTTGTCCCAATTCGACGAAGAATTGTACAAGGCACGAATAAGATACTAATTGCTCTTACATCGCTGACACGTGTTCGATTCAATATTTCAATGCCGCTTGTTTCGACTAGGTAATCGGTAAAGGTAGCGAACGTAGCAACGACAAAGATATAGAAGAAAAATATTTGATCGCTACGTCGGAACAACCTATAGCCGCGTTCCATCGAAACGAATGGATTCCTGAAAACGTCTTGCCAATTAAGTATGCAGGACTGTCCACATGTTTCAGACAAGAAGTTGGTTCCCACGGACGCGATACAAGAGGCATTTTTAGAGTTCATCAATTTGAGAAGGTATTGTTTTTGTAATCACAGTAATTAATTAGATTTAAGACAAATTTTAACGAGTTTAAAGTTTCCGGTTATTCATGGATACACCTCAGGTCGAACAGTTTTGTCTGACATCTCCTCACGAGAATAAATCTTGGCAAATGATGGAAGAAATGATTTCCAATGCAGAACAATTTTACCAGAATTTGGAAATTCCATATCGTATAGTAAATATTGTTTCGGGTGCACTGAACAACGCCGCTTCCAAAAAATTAGATCTAGAAGCATGGTTTCCCGGATCTCATGCTTTTCGCGAACTCGTATCGTGCAGCAATTGTTTAGATTATCAAGCTAGACGATTACTCGTCAGGTAAACGAGTCTACAGTAACGATGATGTATGTATAATTGAAATGTATAATTAAATTAATGTCTCATCGTATTTTAGGTATGGTCAAACGAAAAAGATGAACGCTAATACCGATTATGTGCACATGCTAAATGCAACGATGTGCGCAGTTACACGCGTTATATGTGCAATTTTAGAAGTTCATCAAACCGATACTGGCATTAAAGTTCCGAAAGTTCTCGCACAGTACATGCCGACCGAATATCAAGGTGAAATTCCATTTGTTAAAACAGCACCTATCGAGGAGGCAGAAATTAAGAAAACGAAAAAAACAAAAGAACAGAAGGACGTTAGCTTAACTTAAACTTAAATCGATCACGTTTTACCTCTTTGATATAACAGAAAAACATGTTTATAAATTCAATTGCAAATAATCGAGTAACGATTACAATTGAATTTCATTATAATGTAAAACTAAATTGTCGCTTCTCTCGATTGTTTTTAGTAGTTATTGATTTTTCTCTGAAATGATATGCAAAGAGACTTTGCGCGTTGCTTTATTCCATTATTGCGAACGTAAAGAACGGATCTGAATAATTTTTGATTTATATTATAAAATAAAACCACATTATTTGTACACTTGAATACGTACTCGTAAATATACAATAAATAAAATTAGAATAGATCACGTGCCTTCCTTCGAAATCGACACGTTTACGTGCCTTTTTTCTTCTTCTGCTCTTCGAAGGTTATTTAACACAATGCGTTCAAATTCTGCATCGGACATTTCACTTGCATTTACCTGAAACGTAACGCCTCTATTTGATATCGATAGTCTACCCATGAAAACAAAAGGAAGAAACATTGTTTCAAGCTTACCTTGGTTTCCGTTCCGGTTAAATTATCAAACGCATTAGACGTACATTTGTCAGAATTTGCTCTGTGAACTGATTTTTCTTCATTGAAATTCGATCGTTTCGCCGTATCCCACAACTTTTCAAGTTTCAATGGATTTCGCGTTAAACCAACTTCTAAGTTAACAGCCATTTCCTGATAAATAAAATATCATTTCAGCAATTCGCATACTGTTGCTTATACATATCAATATTTAACATTTAATATTTACTATAATTCATCAACGTACAGCATCATTCCTACTCTGATATTCGACTAATGCTCTGCCCTCTCGCGATGGTGAAAGGATAAGATTTACTATATCGCCGTACTGAAACCAATAATTATTGTCTAAAAATAGTCATCTAAAAGTCGCGATAAGTTTTTATATTTGGCTCTGTAAAATTTGTACATTTGGAAATATGAAAGATATTGTCATTGCGAGTACATACCTTTGAAAAAATTCTATACAATGTATCATAGTCGTATGTGTCATTATTTGGAGTCTTTTTATTAGTTTTCCATTTAATTTTAATTTTATAAGAACCATTGTTAACGTCAACTGTTTCCCATAAACTTTTCGATTCTTCTTCAATTTTTTGTTTCATAAGTGCTATTTCTTCTTCTACCTGCTTAGATCCTTCTTTCCGAAGACGTTCAATTTCAGCCTAAAACATAGAATACTGGTAATAAACTTGTATCGAACGATTTATGAAATAAAAGAAGAATAATAGTTAATCAATTATAATGCTTACCCGTAATTTATCCTTGTCATTATTTGTAGAACAGTCTGAATGTAAAGATCGATTATAAGCATCTTCTCGTGCTTCTAAATCTTCTTTAAATTTCCTGCGTTTTGTATCTAACTCTTTGGTCCGTAATTTTGCTTGTTGCTTGGCATTGATAACTTTGTCGTAAGCTGCCTTATATCGACAGAAAGAGATGTTGAATTTATAAATTTGTAAATAATCATTTATCACAATTATAAATAATAGTAGTCGCTTTACATATTTACCCGGGCAGAAGGATCTATAAGAATTTCTAGCGCTCGTGATAAATCATGAAACAACTCATTTGCTTTTGGATTATTTGGATTTTTATCGGGATGACAAGACAAAGCTTTCTTGCGATACGCTTTCTTGATCTGAAACAACATAGAAATTAATTATTACAATGTCATGGATATGTGTACACGATTATATTCCAAGTATCATTTTTAGGGATAGCGTAAAACCGCACGTATACAAATTTCTGTTACATCAAAATTACATACCTCCTGGGTTGTGGCCGTATTTGTTGCACCAATGAATTCGTACAAATTTCGATCCATCAAAGAATCCATTTTCTCTTTGATTCTATTATTTATTATTTTTTTCTATTATTTTTTTATTCTATTATTATGTGTCAACGTCAGACCACGCTTACTTACGTGTATCTGTTTTCCGATGAACGAAACAATGATTTTGGACAGTCCTTGAAATAAGGCCAACATTCGCCATGAAACTTTCCCCTATTTTCGGCTTCGACGTAGTCTGTATACGTGTATTGTACTTCAAATAATCAAAGTGTTTTCAACAGTCAATTTTAAGACTACTAGAGGTTAAACATATTATTATATATGTTTCGTCTTCTTATTGGAAAAAAACGTAGTTTTCCTGTTCGATCAAGTCATAAATTGATTGTGGACGTAGACAAAAAATATATCATTGAAAGTAAAATACAACAGGCAAAAAGTAAATAAATGATCATTTACGCGAAGTAAATTTCACACTTCACACTGTTCTTACTCTGTCTTACTCCCACTGTTCCTCACTGTTCTTCCCGCGTTCCCGCATACATATGCATATATATATATCAGCTGTATATATATACATATATATATATATATATATATATATATATATGTGTGTGTGTGTGTGTACACGTATATATACATGTATACATGCGTATATATAGAAATACAAATTTCGACGTATTGTATTTGTTTACGTATGATTACGAACGAAAGTGTTACGTAAACGTTGTCAAGCGAAAATAGAAAGAAAGTTGACTAATAATTTTTACTGTAAATAGAGAAATCTCGATTATTAGCACAATGATCGATAAAGTTTTGCCGGGTCTTGTAAAACGAATTTGTTTTCGAGATATTTTACAAGTAAGCACATATGGTATACATAATAGTATATAGTGTAGGTAATAAAGTAATGTACATAACGAATGGACAAAAGAAATAAGAACAAGGAACGAAAATGAATAATTTTTTTGGTCACTCTTGATTCAGGTAAAACTACGATACAATATTGCAAATACCAATATGAGAATCAATACTAGTAGCGCTGCTAGTACTACCGATGAAGCAGGACCACAATTTTTGGGAATACAAACCAATTTTACAAATCGACTTCAGTTTTTTGATAAGGAAAGTTACAATTCTTTACCCATATTTAGGATTTTAAACTCATCCGAACAAGGGCAATTACTCAAGGAATACGAGGTTTATAGACATTTAATGTATATCGAAGTTAGATTTATTCAAACGATAATATATTTCTCTTACCCTAAAGTTAAACGAACAAACCACAATTAGAATGTACCGCAAAATGCTTACGTTGAGGATAATGGATAAAATTCTTTACGAATCCCAAAGACAAGGGCGCATATCATTTTATATGACCAATACCGGCGAAGAAGCGCTCCAAATTGGTTCTGCTGCAGCTCTTACGTTGGAAGATATGGTATACGCACAGTATCGCGAGGCTGGTAGGAATTTTGAAATTATTAAGAGTAATACAATGATAATATATAGAATGATAAAGACATAATACGGTATACTAGAGAACAAATTCAATTTGTCTTGTTGTTTACTTATTTTACAGGTGTTTTGTTGTGGCGTGGCCACTCCATTATAGATTTCATGAATCAGTGTTATGGTAATCATAAGGATACTTCCAAGGGAAGGCAAATGCCTGTTCATTATGGATCAAAAAAACTGAACTTTGTCACTATTTCTTCACCTTTAACAACACAATTACCGCAAGGTAGAAAAATGAACAAGTGCTATTCAAGAATTTGATAAAATAGTCGGCGTCCTAATACCGATTCGACGCGTAACGATTTTCAGCTGTAGGTACAGCATACGGATTAAAACAATCAAAGAAAGAAGCCTGCGTAGCGTGTTACTTTGGCGAAGGTGCAGCTAGCGAAGGAGATGCTCATGCAGCTTTCAATTTTGCTGCAACTTTGGCGTGTCCAATTATTTTTATCTGGTAATTTCTTATCGATCGTTGCATCAACATCGACGACTAACAACTACTAAAGTCTTTCAATCTGAATCATCTGAATCTTTCGAACAATGCTATTTATAGTGTGCTTTTAACGTTTTAATATTTCAAGTCGAAACAACGGTTACGCCATTTCTACGAGTTCGCTGGAACAATTTAGCGGAGACGGTATCGCTGCTAGAGGGCCAGCTTATGGAATACGAACAATTCGCGTAGACGGCAACGATATTCTTGCTATGTACAGCGCAACGAAAGCTGCTCGTCAATATTGCATCGAAAAAAGAAAACCTGTTTTAATCGAAGCTATGACATATCGGTACAAAACCACTTTGTCTTTTTTTCTATTCGGTTGTGCCAGCTTTAAGACACTTTATACGATTTTCGTATTCTTCCATATAATGTGTTTTAGAATAGGTGATCACAGTACTTCCGACGATAGCAGCGCGTATCGACCAATCAATGAAATAACTCAGTGGAATTGCAATTCACCGATAACAAGATTTCGAAACTATTTAGAATCGATGAACCTGTGGTGCGAGAAACGAGAACAACAGACATACGATTCCATAAAAGAATCAGTTTTACGCGCGTTTACAGACGCGGAGAAAGAACCGAAACCTTGTTGGAAAGAGTTATTCACAGATATATATCGCACCATGCCCAAGCATGTCGAGTATGTTTTGATACGTGTTATAATAAGTTTGTCTGAAAACTTGTACAAGTTGACAATGTATCTTTTTACTTTTAGAAAGCAATTATGTTCCATGGAAAACCATGTTGCCGAGTTTCAAGAACATTACCCGATCAATGCTTTTAAATCAAATTGACAAAGTACAAATGTACATATACTGGTCATCCTATATTAAAATTTTGTATTTTTTCTATGGTTAAATAATAGAACTGTTATAAAAAGTTTACATGTTTATATTAGCTGCAATTTCTTTATACTTTTCCATTTGAAATTCCTTTCTGGCCGCGTTCAATAATATATTTTGAAGCGACATAGACTGATGCGGGTCGTATTGTTCGACGCTAGGATACACATTTCCTAAAATGAATCGTTATTAACGATAGAACTAATATTACAAGAAACACAGCGTTGTATGGATATTTTGAAAATGGTACCTCTTAATTCCAATACAGCACGCTGATAAGGGTTTCCAGGATAAATGGTAGGTGCTCTATGAAGTTTCGTATAGGAAGTCGTGCAGTTCTGATATCTTGGTACTAGTACCTTGAAAAGTTTATGAACAAGTTGTTTTTCTAATACCCAGAAGTTTGCCATTTCCATCGTTTCTTTGTGTTCAGGTCCATGACGCAACGCTTCCGATATCAACTGTAACAAAACGTGGTAAAAAGATAATTTAATCCCATAATGCACAGACTCAAACGAAGGATAACAAACGATTTGCAGTCTACGAACTCGTTCAGCGTAACCTCTTGTCTCGTCCGCCCGGCCGTAGTTCAATTCTAATCTTTCGTATTTCACTAAAGCGGTTAACGTTTTCTGAATTTTTCCTAACCTTCCTTCCGGGCCATTTAAATTTCGCATTCTACGTGCTTTTGCTCCAACATTGTATCTTAATCTAGAAACTAGTTTCTCAACGTTTGCCTGATTCATTTTTCCTGATTCTCGTTTTAGAGAATTTCCGAGTTCGTGTCACTTGGTGTCACTCGAATATTTCGGTAGATTTCGGTGTTCTCTTGGCCAATTTCGAATAAGTCTAAAAAATAATTCCCGTCATGTTTGTCGAACGCAACTTACCGAGCGGTGCCGCTAGGTGGCGTCACAAATGGCCTCACCGCCATTTATGTGAATATAATCAAAGATCAATTTTTGTTTGTTACGGGAAGGATCCTTGGAATGTACTTTACTTTACTTTACTTTACTTTACTTTACTTTACTTTACTTTGGGGTACGGTTGAACATGTGATAGTTTTTCAGTAGTTTGATTTATTAATAAATAAATAAATAAAAATACAGACTCTCGTCGGTGATTTAGGTAGAAATTGTGGTCACCGAAGAGTATCTCATCGGTGGTGGAACTTGTAGCGATGTGGTATTTCAGATCACTGTAAGTTTCACGTTATAAAAATCGATAGAAATCATTTGAAATAAATACTAGAAAATAATATGGCGGCATAGAGTGAGAAAAGGAGAGGGAGCCTTATAACAGATATTGTCAACTTTGAAGTACGCGGCGCGTACTGTAAAATTTCGGAAATCTCGCCTCGTGACATTTACATAGATGGATGCAACATGCGTTTCGTATATAATTGATCCTTGTTCCGACTCAACTCGATGGTCTCAATAGTGTCCGTAGCTTCGTGAAACGCCTCTTTTCTGCAAGGACGGTAAATATAATATTAAGCGTTCGATGACTTGAATTGAATTGGAGTTTTCCGTGTCAACGTCAGACCACGCTTACTTACGTGTATCTGTTTTCCGATGAACGAAACAATGATTTTGGACAGTCCTTGAAATAAGGCCAACATTCGCCATGAAACTTTCCCCTATTTTCGGCTTCGACGTAGTCTGTTAACAGGTCCGCGAATGGCGATTTACTGGCACTGAAACAAAACATTACTTTATTAATTTATTTGACGTTACATCGCATTTTACGCGATCACTATTTCATATTGAAAAACTCACGTGAAAAAGAGTTTCAACATTTCTCCGATCAGTCCAAAATTGTTCAAGGGGTGTCCTTGGACCTCGCAGATTGCCCTGAGCAAACACGCCCTTCCGTTCAGGCCAAAATTTCCGAGCATGTCCTCAGCGGTACTATACAAGAGAGCTCTTTCACCTCCGTAAAACGAAGTTTTTGGTAAATCTTGAATCGCCTCTCTTTTACCGAGTCCACGCTTCACGAACGACGCGATAAATTCCGCAGTGGTCGAACTTCCTTGATCCCTCGCGGTACCATCGAACGCAGACGGTAGAACGCCGTACGGATTTTCGTTGTCGGTTAAACCAAGCTTGTCGAAATCGACTGTGAACATGCAGTCGTCACATGAAACAGAACGAAGCGCGTGAACCTCGATTTGCATGCATTTATTATTTGCACACTCACTGGTAAAAGGAAGGCTGATGGTCATGTTGCTTAGGAAACCATAGGGCGGATATCGAACAAATGGCAAAGCCAATGTTGGAGTTATGGTCATTATCGTTCCAGGCGGCAAAGCGATTCGACCGTCGTTGGTTACCCAAAAGAATCTTTTCTGCCGGTGATGGGAGAATTTCGAATATGATTCTTGTCCGTCAACTCCGCTTTCGACATCCGACGATTTCAGGAGTAGAATCAGTCCAAGCAACGCAACCATGCTCTTCTTCTTCTTTTCCATATTTTCACTGGTCCAATCAGGTATAAAGAAATGTCCAACGAGCAGATACACACACGTGTTATTATATCGGGCAGCTTAGCCGGTGTGTTACACTGTTGTTGCAGTTGCTCGTTTATTCGCAGACGGCGTACGCGAGAAGAGAGTCTGTGCAACAGTTGGAAAATTAATTGGACATTTCGAGACACAAGAATGTTTGGTTTAAAAAATGCGAGATGAAATGAAACACTCTAAACAGGATCGAACATGAACGCGTCGTCGCGCGTTTGCGACGCTTTGTCGCATCGGTAGTTTGAATTTGTAAATGATGGCGAATCGGCCGATCGCGACACTTCATCATCTACACTCGTTCGAACGAAGCATATTAAATTCTTTATTGTAGGATATCTCAGGAAAAATAAAGAACCCAGACCTCACTGGTCGTAGCCGCCTAATTTTTCCCGATCTCCTACTGTATATTCATTCTGGGGGTTCTGATCCCACATTACTGTATTAATAGTATATACAGAATAAGAATGTCGTGATGGGGGTATATGTGTTTAGTAAACGATATTACGGTGTTCTAAACACCGTACTAGCGCGCGTACTAGCATCGATCTAGAGAGATTCTAAACTCTAAAAACTGTAACCTGTAACCTTCAATTGAAATTAAGAAAACAATTTTAGGAGAATGAAAAGGTAGGTCGTTCGAGCAGCGTCGCATGGAATACAAATTTCGTCTACCGCCAAGTACAATCTATACTGCGTGTATACGTATGTGTGAGCAGTCTCACTGTTATTCCTCACTCGATCGACGTCGACGCGTGCATAGAAATCGGAATCGAACGAGACTCGTTTAATCAATTGGATCTCGAATACTCAATTATGTACACGATTTGCGTACAACTTTTGTCGAAACCGTTAGGTTGTATCCTTGCTGTAAAAACGGGTCACAGGTAACAGATAGAGCTTCGAAATCGATGGAGTTGGTGCCTATCGGCCCAAATACCGTAAGAGTCAAACAAGCTCGAATGACAGGATTTGACTTCAAAAACCAGTCGCGAGCGCAACTTGTTTTTACGTCCATACACGAAAAAATATTAACTTGCATCAGCGGATTAACTCGCACAAATCTGAACGTTGAAACCCCCGATCCTATCCATCGAGATTCGATTATGCTTTCCAAGCATTCGGATCGATTCGATTCGACTCACGACTCGACTCGACTCGACGCAATACGGCGCGATTCGCTTTCAAACGAATCATAGAAATCAAGACATGAAATGTAAAAGAAATCGAAAGGGAAATGTTACTCCGTACGGTATTACATATTCCTAGTTCAATATTGATGCAAGTAACGAAACGATTAGACTCGAACAAGTGTAAAATGGTAAAAGTGATTTCTTCGTGAACGAATACCTGTTGATTTTTCTGGTAGATACATGCGTGTGTTGTTTGTTTCGTAGAAATGCTGCTGCCAGAGAACGGTCGTTGTACTATAACTGGGCTAATTTTGATGCACGCTGATTAACAGGGCTACGGCATAATTGCGCCCACCGCAGTTTCTTCGCCGACGCGACGGTAGATAGCGAACGCAACGGTTGCAGAAATTCAACTGTTCCTTCTTCCCGATACCTCAGACCTATCTTTTCATAAGCAACAAAGTTTCCTTCAAGTTTTCCGCTCTTTCGATCAGTTTTCTAAAGTGTAGAGTACGGGGACAGTGTGTATATCGTCTATTTTTATCCCGTTTTTATGTTCAAGTTCTCTTTATATTTTCGAAACTGATGATCGTCCAATAGTCTGACGTTAACGGGCTGAGGGAGAAGTCAAAATCGGATGATTATGATCAGACACGATCGGTACAAGTCGTCGAGAATTATTTGGTGCGTGCCCAAGCGAATACAAGGTTTGCAATTATCATTGCCACTGTCACTGTCACTGTCACTGTCACTGTCACTGTCAACGTATCGAATCGAGTCAATAGTTTTGCCGCTCGTATCGCGCACCTTCGTAACTCGCGATCGGATATCGCTAACGGCCGACTCTCGGTCTCGAACTGACCGGGTCGTCTGCTCGACGCAACGTTTCTCGTTTCAGATGCCAGCTTGTATCCTCAGTCGTGATACGTTACGTTGCGATAGCTATACGACAAGTTACGATACGATGCGATACGAGAGGATCGAGACGACACGATACGATACGATACGATACAGTACGTAGCAGAGCACCATACCACGTACAGCACGGTTCCGGTACGGTACGGTACGATACGATACGATACGATACGATACGATACGATATGATATTATACACCATGTTACATTACGTTAAATAATTTGCTACTTTTTATTTGATTCTTCTGCCAGCTATAATTTCATATTGTAATGCAGATTTGAATTATATTTATAAGATTTCTTGCTGTTCCTTCCTGTCTCTCTTATTTTAGTTTTTCTCCACCATTCTCAAGGTAATCCCAATGTTTGAACAACACTGGTAATTATTGCGAAAGGGTGGGCATACTCCGATTGTTGATGAAATTTAAATATATTATGCAGCAACATATTTTGAACAACTTTTTCCTTTTCCAATGTAGGGGGGTCGCTTTTAGTTTTCGAGATATTCGCAAAAAACTATTGCTAATACTGAATTGAATTATTCGTATTCTAACACGCTCCGTGGCAACATAAAAAGCTGCTCAGGCGCGGCGCCCGTTTACTTATTGTTTTTTTTAAACACGTTATGTTTCTAAACAATATATCTCTCCTAATTATTAATATGTCCAATTAACTCTTTAACAATGCATTTGAAGGTTAAAATGTCTAAATCTGTAACACATTCAAATTTCATCAAAACCGGAGTATGGCCACCCTTCCGTAATAATTATCAACACGTTTTTAATCAAAGATTCGTGAAAGAGAATAATACGAAGCAGATCGACCATGTAAAAAAAAATATATGGATTAATAATAAAATTCACAACTTTATTATAAATCTGCTAACCGAACAATACAAGTATCAATAAATCTAAATTATTCGGAGAATCTATCCGGGAGAGTGTTCACGCGCGTAATCCTGACCCCACCCCGCTGTCTGTCGAACATAATGAATTTTATTACGGACGTCGACAGTTTTTTTTTAAATTAAAAAGCAAAAACAATATTTTATTTCCATAGTTGATATCGTGTCGAGTCAGGATTTCGTGACGTTCGTACACGTGAAAAATAGATACAATAGACGAATAGACTGTTTACCAAAAAGAAAAAGTACATGGTCAAAAGGAGATAAAACAATGCGTACTTTTGTGTCGAAAAATAATGTTGTCGTGAAACATAATTATTCGCTAGTTTAACATTGCGTTTTACCATGACGACCCTTCGTGACACCTGATACATGCGTATACGATTTCACTCAAAATACCTAATTTTCAATCATTTAGTTTCTTTTGCAATGTTTTCATGAAAAAAAAATCGTACAGGCTCGTAGAATGTCGAGACGAAGGCCGGTAGACGCACGTTTTCATGTACGGTGCTGGTTCATTACTTTACCCTTGAAACTTTTCGAATCTTTTTCCTAGCATTCTGTTTACTATACGCTATACATATAGCATATGCTTTTCTTTGCATTGGTTTCTTCGAGTGGACGAACCGGCAGAAAAATTCTCGAAAAATAGTACATTATTAGAGATGTAATCTGGTGGAGTTTACTATAATGATTTCGGTAAAATCGCCGTCCTAAAATATTTTTAAAAAGTGCGAAACATCAAAACGAAAACGCATACACTTTTCACACACGTTTTCTTTCAATTTCCACTTTACTCCTTTGTTCTTTCTTTGCTATTTCCATTTTTTCATTTCTCTCGATCGTGCCCTACCCCTGACAGATATTCGTGTTCGTGCGACGTGCGTATCTACATACATACATGCATGCATACATGTATACATTCGTTCGTTTGTTCGTTCGTTCGTTCGTTCATCGATTCATTCGCTCTTCCTCCGATCCCCACCGCCTTCCCCCGATCTCCCCCAGATGGGGGATCTTCCATGTGATTAGAGAAAACACCCTTCCACACACTCCATAGTATATACACATTATTACACACGTAAACAACACGCTTTCTTCTCCTTGCGTTTCTTCTACAGGGTGTCCCAAAATTCGTGTACTTCCCGGAAATGGAAGGTTCCTTGGGTCATTTGAAGCGACATTTTCCTTTACAAAAATGACGCCAGCGGCTTTGTTTAGGAGTTATTAACAAAAAACACAGACCAATCAGAGCGCGGCTAGAGCAAACGGAGTCCGACTCAGCGACAGGTCCCGCTTAGCGTGGCGGCGTCATTGGCCGAGCCAGAATCAATCCGCTGTAGCCGCGCTCTGATTGGTCCGTGTTTTTTCTTAATAACTCCTAAACAAAGCCGCTGGCGTCATTTTTGTAAAGGAAAATGTCACTTCAAATTACCTAAGGAACCTCCCATTTCCGGGAAGTACACGAATTTTGGGACACCCTGTATGTGTAAATGCTGATTCGGAAGAATTGTCGTTTGGTTGATCGATTCTATTGGTGGAAAAAAAGTATTTATAATTTCAAATCCGATGCTTGTTTCGCTTTGCTTTTGTGTTCTAGGCGCAAGAGTAGTGTTTTGTTCGTTAAAACCATTATCGTATAGCTTTCGACTTTCATATAGTACGCACCGTAATCTTCAAGACAATATCGAACATATTCCATGTTCATATATGTATTTCAAATTGGTACAACTTTTCCATTAGCTTTCAAACAAGACAAAAAGAGAAAAAGGATCGCTAAAACGAGGACGCGAACGATATGTCTTCCATTTTTGCTTTTCTCAGGTTACCTAGTTTTCATTAAAATAGTATACAAGTTAGAAATAGAATTCGACGAATTCGGCGAACATTTTAGAGCGAAAATTTTTGTAAAATACTCCTACGAACTATATCGGTACGTATCGGGAACTACGTCCGAGCAAGGCACCATTATTGCTTTTCATCATTGTTAAACGAGTGCGAGGGCTGGCGTTTGTATACGCGTGATACGATCATCCAACATTTGTTATTTGTTACGTGTTTGCATCGTGGAAAGATTTAGGAACTTTGAAGAATTCGATGCTTCGGCGAACAATGTTGAGAGTCGTACGAAACAATCTAGCGGTCCGCACGGGCTGCAGCGAATCGTTGGAATCGATTCGTATAACGCGATAATTACTCGCCACTGGTCGCGACTCGATCTTGGCACATTTTTTCTCCACGCATATCTTCTCTTTCTTTAGTCATCGCCGTTTTCGTCTTCGTCATCATCCTCGTTATCATCCACACGATTATTTCGCTTCGATTCGTCGGATCGAGAAAAGCGATCCGTCGATCGATTTGAGATCGCTATCGTGGATTGCTCATCTGCCGGAAAGAGATCTATTCTTATCCTAATACAAAGTAATCCCCTAACAATTTCTAACGAGACGGCCGCAAACGGTGACCCACGATTAATCGCGATTTAAAAATAAACTTGAATTGTATTTTGTACATCGAAGAACTTTGTTTCTTTAGAACACGGTTTAAATCTAGCTCGCGCATCGATGCGTACATGTATGTATATGTATATACATGTGCGGCGCGTACTTACATACCTTATGCTTGTACGCGTATACATAAGTCATACGTATACGTATGGATATACGCGCGCACCTTGCGCGTTGCTCGATGCACATTTATTTCATGTTTGCAAGTTTGCAACGATCCACGCTCGCGTCTGCATTCACACTTTCACAATATACATACAAAGAACGCGGTAACGTAATGTTTCGATAGGCACGATTGTCCAACAACGCTTTCTGCGTTCTTCTCTCTCTCTCTCTCCCTTTTCTTCTTCAGTTCCTTCTCCTTCTCTCTTCATCTTATTCTTCTTCTCCTTCTTATTTTCTACTTTGCTTTCTCTTTCTTCCTTTCTTTCTTTCTCCTCTTCGTTTCTACATCCCTATTATTTATTACTCTACACCTTCGGCGGATGCTTTTTCCCTCAAACGTTCGAACACACAACAAACATATATACTAGCTACAGTTTCGGCAAAGAAGTCACTCCTCTATTTGAATATATCTGAACATCTTAATTATCGATAAAACTAACAGTTAAGTCTTTGGCGTTTGTACCAATGATTTTCCTATGCGTGACTCGTGTACGTCATAGCATTCATCTTCAGTGAACGATCCATTCGAAAGTTCGAAATTAGAAATTCGACAATTCAGTAATATATACCGTGTATCAACGTCCATTTCGGTATACGATATATAAATCTATGTGTACGTACTTATCGTCTATACACGTATCTTTTATTAGGCACGCGCGCTTACATTCGACTTATATTTTATGTACTTTATGTACGTAACACACACGATTGGCTTAAGTGTTTCGCGCACCGCTTATTCAAAAATTAAACGTCCTTTCGTTTCTTCACGGAAGCGACGTTATCAACCTACCAACAAAAAATGGCTGATCAATGGTGTAGCGCTGTGCCGCAACACTATCTTAAAACCTTCGCAGGGAGGAAAGGGAGACGTTATCTTGATTGTACGCGGTCATGTCAAAAGAATTAACGAATCTCTTCTCAAGCAGTCTTATACGTCTAACATAAATGCGAATGTAAACGCAATAAAGGTCCCACTTGCTATGCATTACATCATAATGTAACAGTAACAAACAGAAAAAAAGTTAAGTTAAAAACAATTTACGTTAAGTAACCGTAACGTACCTATCGTGTTTAAGCACCGTACTGCCTCGACCTCGCGAATGAGAAGCATACACAATCGTTAACATTCTGCGACTAACCGCTAATTTTGGCAAAAAGGAGACAAACTAGAATCAAATGGTAGTGATAATAATCGAGTTAAAGTAATTCAAGACAATAGTGTACTGGTTAGTCGTAGCAATAGTAGGGGTGGTTAGTAGTAACAGTAATGGTATCGGTAACAGTAGCAGTAGCAGTAGCTGTAACAGTAGCAGTATCAGGTAGCAGTAGCAGTAGCAGTAGCGGTGGCAGTAGCAGTAGCAGTAGCAGTAGCAGTAGTAGTATTAGTTGTGATAATGGTAGAGTAGTAATAGTAGTAATAGTAGCAGAGACGACAACATTAATAGAAATAATAGTATTAATATCGGTAAAAACACACAGATCGCAAAAAATGCTTTCAATGTTCTTTGGCTGGCTCCTATGTTAATCCCTTGAAAAGACATCGTAAAACTATATTGTGAAATCGATTGAAAATACGTACTTTGCGAATGTTTCTACACTGAATAATTACACGGAATCTACCAAAGGAATATGACAGCATAAAATTAAGTTTTTTTTTTAACAGACGTAGACTGTCCAACGCTAATACGAAAAACTTTTCGTTTCGTTTGATGTGAACAGAATGAGATTTTTTTCATGTGATTCATTCCTCCTATCGGTCTCCCTTTCTTCCACTGGGTATCGAAAGAGATACGAATTACGATTTATCGTCAAGGTGAGAAACATGGCGGTTTTACAATTGTTTACCGAATACCATAGAACAGTTTGCGCAAGAAAACTGACTTATATATGTATAAATTGACATTCGAACTAATATCTCGTTACTACTTTACTCTGGCTACGATGTAAAATTTTGGCACTTATTTGGCCATCGATCCCCGACACTGTTTTCTCGCTTTCTCGCTTTCTCGCGTAACGCGACACCAAACGACAGAATGAACGACAGAAGCGTCAGAGAATGAGAAACGGTACGTTTCGATTAATTGGACGCGTCGTTTCATTCAACGAATTTTCTTATACGATAAAATGTACTCGACAATTGAATTTCACTGAAACCTGCTGTTTCGGAAACCCGATAAAAATACTGGAAGAGCGTAAACTGTTTGAAATTTCTTCGTCACGCGAATTTAGAGCAGAACACTGCGCGTGGCGTGTACGAAGAATAATAATGGTGAGAAAACATTTTGAGAACACTGTTGTATACGAGTAGAGAAAAAGTTCGGTTCTTTTTAGCAGATTATCTTAGTTGTTCTTCTCGAGTGTGTCGAGAGATGGTCTTTCCTGAGAGGTATCCTTTGGTCACGCTGCAACAAGTGTAGCAATTCGTATGGCAAACGCCAAGGCTGCAACCGCCGCAGCAGAAGAAACTTTCGCGCGATCACTGCGAATCACGAAAATGCGCGCGGACAAACAACAGGAATATGGGAAAGACTATTGCCCCGGACGGAACCCGAAAAGCGGCGTCGTCGAGAGCGTACAGTGATTTGTACGGTTCGGCAAAAGCGACGAAACCCATGATATCTGTACCGTGTTTTGTATTTTGTATTTTCTATTTCTCTTTCCATCCCATCCTATCCCACCGAACAAATCATCCTAATCCTAGCTCTGGGCTCTAGTCCCACCTGCACAGGTGGACAACGACGATGAAATTGAAAGATAAAAAGAGGATCGACGCGAACGACGAAGGAACATCAACATCGATATCGACATCGACGAAGGCTCTGCTCTCGTTAAACCGATACGGCTCCCTCACGTTCCTTTTCCTGTTGTCGCACGGCTACAGCTGCTTCGACCAGCAAGTAGAGACACTTGAACTTATCTTTATCTTCCTCTGGTGGCGTCGGTGGCGGAGTCTCGTCCGTGTGCGGGCTATGAGCGTTATGAGTACTATATACTTCCGTTTCGTGTTGTACGTCGGGTGTTTGAATCAGATGCTGTCTAGGGGCACTCCAATACGGAGCCTCGTTGGTCATCGAAGATTCGTCGTCGTCTCTGAAAAAAGATCGCGATCGTATTACTAGACAAGACATGTAACGCGTGCGTGGAACAACGATAACAACGAGATCGAATAGAAATTTTACCCTCGTCGTGCAGGATGAGCAATCGTTTCCTCGTAAGTACCGAGCTGAGCAACGTTCTGCTCGATTTTTGTCTCCGAGTACGGATAAACTATTACGCTAGGCCATTGCGTCGTCGGACGTTCTTCTTCGCTGTGCGAACTACTTTCGTAATCGTTCGGACTATCCTCCTCGCTTCTGAAAAAACCCAATCCATTGTCAGTTTCGACACGTCTTTCGTCTCACAGACATAGACACATACATAGGAAGTGGTAAACGATTCTCACGTACCGATACATTAATCCGGCAGGATCTTCGTAGTCGTGATCTCTGCTGCGTTTCGGGGCGCTCATACCAGCCAACGAGTCCCAACTTTGGTTGGTTCTCGAACCAAGACTCGACGACTGTTGATGAGTTCCTGCAGGCATCTTCTTGCCGCGTCGCGAAATCGTGTACTGCAGAGGGTCGTGACCCTCCCTTCGTATCATTTCCGGTAAAATTCTCCGTCTAGCATTTATGAACCAATTGCACACCTAATACATAGATATATAACTTGTATTATCGTACATTCGATATGGAATCGTTGGGAGAAACTTTGCCAACCGACGAAATACCGACCTGCAACACTGTAAGGTTCGCTTCTTGACTCAACGTCAGTTTCTCGCTATCGCTCGGATAAGCATTGTATCTGTGTTCGTAGAGCCAGCGCTTCAAAATTTTCACTGAATGTTTCGGCAAGTTCCCTCGACGTTTTCGCACGGAGTGCGTACCGGAATGATGAAGTACTCCAGAGTGGACTTTACCACGCAACGCGTTCGAGTCCTGTTCCGTATCGGAACCACTTTGATCATCGTCCGTACTACTCGATGAAGGAAAGCGCTCCCTTGCTGAAATAACAAGAGAAACCATCGTTCAATGTACATATATATATAATACCATTATTATACGATACAACACAATCTAATACAATATTCTCTAAAATGTACATGCACGATCCGACGCATCTACATGTTTCTATAGACGATACAAAATATCTAATAACAAGGTGAAAGCAAGCTCGTCTACGTTCGGATTGCCCTAGGAATTAATAACGATTCAAATTCAACAACGGTAGTAGCCGTGTTCGCCAGTTCTCGAGTCCGCGGTACCATCAATGATACACGCTCTTCCTGACGCAACTCTAGCCCGCCACTATTACCGAATTATCAAGTCCTTTCAGCACCCTACTATTTAGTATGATAACGATCATGAAATGCGTCTTATTCAAATTAATTCTTCGCGCTTTATAGTTTTACCTTTCTCTAAGATTATATCTGTAGAATTAATTCCGCGCTTCATGCGAAGACAGACCGCGGAAATATTTCCAATATTTCTGGCAATCTCACGCACGATTTCTTTTATATTTCCAAAGTTCTAGCAAATGGTTCTAATCCTGTTGTTATGCGGAATTTGCGACATGGCTACATTTGATTTATCTGGTACCGTAACAATACAATAGTGGGAGTAGCAGCAGCAATAACGACGACAGTGATGGCAGTGGCGATGATAACAAAGACGTAAGCGAAAACGAGAATTTTTTTCCTTATTATAAAATAATATTTGCGAGGATTAAATGAACGGTTCGAGTTAGTTCGTACTGTGGACTAATCTTAGCACTCGAGTTTGTAGTTACGTAAGGTCCAGTAACCCGCCGGTACAAAATTAGGACCCAAGCTCGACGCGACTCGACGCGACTCGACGCGGCTAGACGAAAACTATGTGTCACAGCGACGCTGATTACAACGACGTCAACTGTGCTCGAGGAAGGAACATCGTACAATCGTACAGTAACAAAACAGTACGCACCGCTCTATCGACGCAACAGCGATTAAACAAATCAGAAACGAATGATCAAGCAAAGAAAGAGAGATGCGCAGAGAACCGCTACCTTAGTATTGTCCGTACACGGCTTCCTCCATTCAGCTATAAATATATAATGAGCTGCCTGCGTGTTTGTTAACTAAATCCATCGTGTACAATAACAAAGTCTATTATCGAACACATAATCTTCATTTTTTTTTTTAATAATCAGCTCGAATCGAATCGAATCGAATCGAAACGATAGTTAAGGACAATTAAAATATTGTTCAAACTTTGCAGGAACGATCCAATTGAAAGTAAGTAGTCCAGAGTACGTATGTAAGGATCGTCCATTTCTGGAAGACTCATACCCGCGATAAGAAGATCGGAATACATAGAAAATACTGTCTACTATAAAAGTACACCGCGGTAACACCGACAGTCTGTGACCTGTAACACGTTTGGATGATTTCCAAAAGACCGGCGCGGCGTAGCGTAACGGACGTTAATTAGTAGCGTTCTCGTCTTGTTCGAAAATACTACTAAGACTTTTGACTTTTATATTCTCTGCTGTCACCGTACGACCTACGACCCACGACCCCCGACCCCCGATCCACGATCAACCTATTCTATGTTACTACAACTTTATAATTCACTCTGCGATATCTTCGGATTTTCCATTTTGTCTTCTTGTTGCTTTGTACACTTGGTAAAAAAGAATATATAAACATATATACACCACACACACGCACAGAGAGAGAGAGAGAGAGAGAGAGAGAGAGAGAGAGAGAGATTCATGCTACTACTATACATATATGTATCTCCACGTCTTACATTCTCCTTTTAAACTAAAAACAGGAAAAAAGAGGTACCCAGAAAATTCGAATTCAGAATTTCTCGGTTCGTATTCCGAAATTTTACTGATCTCACGAACGGTGCACGATCAATAAAAAGTTGAAAAACGAAAGAAACTCGACGCGGTTAACCTTCGTGACATCTATTTGCGTACGCAATGTCTTGCGTATTTTGCATTGAATACATCGATTACGTACACGTTAAGCGCAAATACATATGCGATGTCCATATGCATCTGAAAAATTTTGTACGTGTCACTTGTTTCGTCTTGCTCCGATGAGACAGAAAAATTTATAGAAACTTTGGCTATACGGGAATAAGATTTGTTGAAACGGGCGCGCACGTAGCCGTTGTCGGAAAACAAGTCGTCGCGGAACTCACGCAGTCGAATATAGTTTCGAGATAAAAGCATTTCCATCATTGCGATCGTTGTAATCGGTGTAATCGTTAGAAGGATGGCAAAACTTGCTGAAACTCGGAATTGTCAATCGAGCCGGTCGAAGATACGTAACCTCGTGGGTTATCGTTTCACAATAACAATCGACTTGGTCGAGTGCAGTACATAGAGTATCGTGACTTAGGCTATCGAAGAGTTTTTCGAGTTCCGAGAGCACGTTCTAAATCGATGTCGGTAGACATTCGGGTTCGTGTTCATAGCACGCCGGTTTACAACTATACCAACAGGGAGAACCCTGCCACTTAATTTGATTGACACGCATGCGAAACAAATATACATATGTATTACGTATTTACTTGTTTGTACCTGTTTTTCGTTACCGCTTCGCGATTCATTGTAGAAGCTATGAAACTCGAAGCACGCAACAAACAAGGAACGAGACACGAGACTCGAGACACGAGACACGAGACACGAGACAGGACACGAGACACGAGACGCGCGTATATGTATGTACCATGTGATATCAAAGGTGCTCGTCGTTGATTCCAATTGGTTCTCGAAATTTTTCGATTCGACCATTTTAAAGATGAATTCAGAAAATCTAGGAATAGGTTCCCTCGAGTCGGCGGTAAACGTTCTTGCAACTAATTCGAGTTTTAAAAGTTGCTACAATATCTTTGTCGGATATGCGAACGAAAGATGAAAGTGAAAGACAATGAAAACTTGATCGTAAGCAAAGAAAGGCGTGTCAAATGTTTCTCCATCTTTTGCAAAAAGAATAATCGACGGCGCTCGGAGCGAACGAACGTGTGTGTAAGCGAAGAAACACAAGAGAGATAGAGATAGACCGATGGAGAGAGAGAGATGCAAAGAGACATTAAGAGGGGAGATGGGCGCCAGTTGCGCAATAGACACGATTTTCCGTGCCAAGTCTTCGTTAGCTGTGGACGATGTATCCCAAAGACAATTATTCTATGCGAGACCTACGATAGGGCGTCAATTATTTGTCAAAGTAATCTTTAATTTTTGTTCAGATATTTGACGCTCTACTGTAATTTAAAAAGAAAAAGCGTCCTGCAGAATTTTCCATTCGAATCACTAAACACGCCGACAGTTGACTCAAACGATTGATCGATTACTGAATCGATACGGAAACAGTGGTCGCCGTCGTCATTCTTACCTGTTGCAAGCATGTTTGTGTGTTGAGACGGAGATGTATTATCGTTATACGGTAATGGTAACGTTAACGAGGGCAATGACGATACGATACGACGATAGTCCGAGTTTCGTGAATGACGGCGACAACGTTGCCGTTGATGATCGTTTTGATAATTATGCTGATGATGCTTGTGTCGATGATGGTGATGGTGATGATGATGGTGATGATGATGATGATGCTGCTGATGTTCGTTGCTACGATTACGACGACGACGACGGCGACGACGACGACGACAACAATGATAATCTTCCTGTTTGAGTGGGTGTCGATGACGATGATGTTGATCGTGATAATAAAGATTACGATACTGATATTGATACTGATGCTGGCATTGGTCGCGTGTACCTGCAAACTTCTCGGTACTGTGTTTTTGATCCAAATGCATAGCCGCTGGTGGTAGCATGACACTCTCCTCTTGTCGTATTCCTGTATTCCTGTATTCCCGTATTCCGAAACACGTAGAACGACGTACGATTCGAGTCGTAAGACGCAAGACGTAAAACGTAAGACGTAAGACGTAAGACGTAACACGTAACACGTAAGAAAGACATGAGGCGCAAGGCGCAATAGACGCGAGACGTTCAAGATGTTGCGCAAGTTTCTTAACCAACCATCCAAATATTTCGATAAAGGATTTTATTACCTTTCCACATTTTATTTACACCTGAACATTTTCTTCGATCGTGGTACGTCACATTTCCAAATGTTCGAATCATCGCAACGTCCGTTTCATGGCACTTATCAGACGAAACAAGTCACAGTATATCGTACATCTAGTCGATGCACGGTTAGCTTTTTCTTCTTTCTTTTCCTCTGACTGCAGTTTGCAAATGTTACATGTTCTCGATGGCCTCGTTACCGAACTCAATGTCTACCGGAATCATCATGGATATAGTATAGAATTTTAGCCATCGAAATGCTCGTTCGTGCGAAACTTTACTATTCGGTTATCGGTAATAGTCGCTGCTATCGTTTCGTTGTTTCGTCCTTTCGTCCCCGATGCTTGCACGTCAAACAACTTCGATACCGATAACACGCTCCGACGCAGTATCCAGTCTGCTTCACCGCATTCGACAAACTTGTACAGTACCATTTCTCTTTATCCGATCCAACGATCAACGTTGTCTTGGAGTTCCTGATCTTCTTTTAGACTCGGACGAACCTCTTAGGGTTCGGAAATGTGTCGTTCGTTCATCGATTGCAACAGTTAGCACGGCAACTCTAGTCTTTCGATATATACATATACAAAATAGCAAGGCAAGCAAGAGACAAGAAAACAGAAAGTAGAGAAAAAAAGGTGTCCTCCTCTATAAGAGAAATCACATTCGATTCACTTTTAGACATCCGCAATGACTGAAAATTGGTAAAAAAAAAAAAAAGGAAAAGACAAAGACAAGAATAGATGTATTGTCATTCGCGTTTACATTTGGAAACCGGCCGAAGTTCGTCGTGCAACGTTCAAAACGCGACTAAGTCGACCATGTTCGGAAGCCGGCTTGACAGAGCTCTGACAAGAAGAACCAGAAGGCAAGGAGGAGACAAACACGCGAGAATGAGTGCACGCGTGCACAACAAAGACGATAAGATCCCCGAGTTCGCGAGTCAGTCCGCGTGAGTCCACTTCCCGCTTAGAAGGCGTCTAGCCATTGGACTCTGTCTCTCTCTCCCTTCCCTTTGCGTCTTTCCCGCCATTTAGACTCGACCGTCATGCCGCGCCGGGACCCGTTGGCCCGTTGTCCTAGTAACGATAACGACAGCTCCGCCGCACTCCCGCTTTTCTACCATTCCCCTTCCCCCTTGAATGATAGTTTGGTTCTTGGCGGGAAACGCGCGTTACGTTGCGATCCATCTTCTAATTTGAAATTCTAGAGTTTTCAAGATGTCTCTGATATTCAATGAAACAGAATCTTTTGCCGGAAACATTTTTCGAACGTGTTGGTATAATCGCGCGTAAAGAACTACGAATTGTTAATCGTCTTCGCCGATGTTAGTCGTAAGAAACGATGCTCGTTCGCGCCATGGAAGGCAAAAAGTAAGAAACGATATACACACGAGGAAAGCGATAACACGAGAGATAAGGCTAAAAGATTAGGTATTATCTAGAAACGGAAAAAGCTGGTACGTTAAGATCGTGTGACTAGTAAAGAAACGCAAAGGAAAGCAAAGACGTCCCTTCGAACGTATGAGCGCGATATATTTATCGAGTTTCAAATGTCTGTGATTTCGAGTGCAATTCATCTTGTTCTATCTTCGAATTTCGATGTCAGTGAGACAACTCTAGAGGGAAGTAGGTGCACGTATCTTTTGCTCGATCACGTTTTATAGCAATTTCCAGCCCTTCGAGACTGATCAAGCGGTAATACTTGAAACACGAAACACGTATATGTATTTATTACAAGTTCTATGCTATCTCAACATTTATACAACTTGTACGCATTCTCTCGTTTACAGGGATCATCGTAATCTTTACAAGTTGTTTACTTTCTATCCACCCGATTGATCGTCAAAGATTTTTCTACAAGAGAATTTTCGTTTCTCGATATGCCATAGATACGTTCCCCTTACCGAAATCCTACTCTCGAATTCTCGATAGGGTCAATTGTATATTTTTATCTTATCGACAAAACCTGTGCTCTATGCTCGTCTCAATAGGTAATTCGATAGGTTCGTAACACGATAAGATACTCGGACTATATTATAAATATCTAACGTATAGATATGTATTATTTTTCCGTTATTCGGATAATTCCCAGCCCCGGTCCCGGTTCCGCTGCCGATCGGTAATAAATTCACGTTCACGTGTTTGCTATCGGTTATCGATTATCACGATATTCTTCTCCTATCAACTTGGTTCGAATTGTAACACGAGTAACAGAAAACTCGGTAGTTGTCGCGAAACGATCAAAATAACAAACGAGTTTTCTTTCATGAAAACGGTTGCATGGAAATCACTTTGAAATTTCAATGTAATTGCAAGAACAAGTATGCATAAAAAGCGAAAAGAATACAGTGTCTTGGTAAATATATGTCTTTCTCTATTGAAATTGGATCGTTCAACGACATTTGGAACTCGGCGAAACCGTTTAGTGACTTGTCTCTAAATACTTTGCGAGTATTCGTTAGATTCTTTAACCGGTTTAAGCAAATACTGTATCGTTCTTGCAACCGATCAACAAATTTGTTCCTCTCATTAGATACCAGCTGCTAACGCTAACCAAGTCGAACCAACGTGAGGATTAACATTTTTGTTAGATTTATCATGGAAAGCGGTGAAAAGGTGCCTCGATCATCATGTTAAAGGGCTTCCTTTCAGAAAAATGTCTGAATCTGTAATGATTCGATAGATGCCGCGAACAGTGACACGGTTTTCAATTGTAAATCGGATGGAGGATCATTTCGGTTCGAGCACTCTATAACGTCTAGAATTTTCAACGGCTAGAAATCTAGAAATGTAAAAGACGAGAAGGCTAAAAGGCCGAACAAGTATACGAAGAACAGAACACGTAGTCGACTCGACTCGACTACACTGCGGAATCTTTTGTAGGGATGTTTCGGGAGCAAAAGAGAGCTACATGGGCTTCGTATCGTCGTCGTCGGCGTGCAAAGAAACATCGAATTAAGAGGGGAGGAACATTCCTCGTAGGTCAGCGCATAGAACGATTTTAGCTACAGTCTTTGAGCTGCCCGTGTCCCGCGTTGCTTCGTGGCCAACTCGTGTCAAGAATCATTTGATTTCAACAAAGGTCCGTGTACTCGTTTCTTCATGGAATCTTCGTACGATTTCTTCTATAATTTCTCGATAGAAATTTGATAAAAGATATTTGGTTTTTTCATCGATTCGTATACGTAGTAGAATTCGGTATTGGTCGAATCGTCTCGGTATTTGTCGGCTCGATTTAATCGGGCAAGGCAACAACTGTATCATTCGTTTCTCAATGTATCCTAGTTATTGGTAATTTACTTGACAATTTACTCCACCTACGATAGCCTCTACACTCTACGGTCTCGCGTCATCGATACGATAACCTCAAACACCAAATAAATAACCTAAAGAAAGAAAGGGCTAAAGATTAGGATGCTGCTTCTCGGGACTGGCAGCTTCTACCGCTAAACAACTAATCGTCGAATCGGTTGCGAAGCGGATGCGATTCGACGAGAAAGTTACAACGAGAAAACATCTCTTTGATCGCGAATCTCTTGTCAGTTTATTACTTCTTACCTATCACGAGCATGCCTAGTACCAGCATGCCTACTACTCAACGAAACAAATACTATCCCCTTCTATCTTGTTCGAATTTTCGAGGGCTATTAGGATAAATCGTTTAACGGTTAACGTTAGGATAAATCCATCGAAAATTCTCTCGTAGCAGAGAGCGTAGTCTTAGCATGCGACGAGTACTCGTCGCTATCGGTTACATAACCCGAGTCAAGATTACGATGACACGCTTCACTATCGTTTTACCGAATACGTTCCGCATCATTTTCGAAATGTTCTTTCGCTTCTTCTTCCCTTCTTCCCCTCTTTCTTCACCCCTTCCGACCTTTATTCCTTTTCGCTCTATCGTATCCCACTTTGCTCTGCTCATTGTCAGTTTCATCGTTCGTTGCGGTGCGATGCATCGCGATTCATCTTTCTTTATTTTTCTCAGTTTATCAATAGCAACTAATCAAATCAATCCGTCATCAAACTAATTTTTAAATGCTCCGTCAGCAAAATCAAAGTATGCAGATATATTATTCATGCAATCAAACAAGCCCACTACATACACGGTGCAAGTCGAACAACTTGTTGAACAAGCAACGAATTTTCTCTTCCCTAAAATAGAATAGAATGTGTAATGAAATAGAATATATATATATATATATATATATATATATATATATATATATATATGTGTGTGTATAGAGAGAGGGAGAGGGAGAGAGAGAGAGAGAGAGAGAGAGAGAGCAGACTAAAACAGAATGAAAATTTTAAATAAATCTATATTACTATATAATATTATAGAAACTGTTACCAGTAACTCTCTATTATTACTATTATTAGGTGAGTTACACAATACATACTGTCGTATCTTTACAAACGAGTTTCACTGGCCATTGACCAAAGCTAGATAACGTCGTGTATCGCGACCCATTTACCGAGTTGCTAATCTTGGACTCTAATCCGAACTTGATTTTCCCCTTGTTATTCCAACCAAACATTTTCTCATTCATACGATGATCGCGGACACGCGCATCATCATGGTCAACGCATATCCATACACTGTATCGTGTGTACACGTGTTTTCGTGTGCGCGCGTGTATCGGTGCAAAAACGATATCGCTAAGAATTTCATAAATTTATATTCAATGTCAACCACATCTCGCGATCTTACGTTATGAACTATAACGTAAACAAACTGTCACGGGGTTTTTCGACGAGAATACCAAACATTGCGATCAACGCACCACTGTTATATAGAAAATAGAACCGATACGCGATAAAACAAAACAACCACTTTGTCAAACAAGCCGCGACAAGCATTTGTGTGCTTCCGTTTAACCGACTCTACATATACGTATATATCTTTATCTCATCTGTTATGTAAGCGTAACGACGAATATCACACGAATATATTTACAACTTTAACATTTACAACGCCTATAAATGCTTAACAATTTCTTATGAACAAAAATTTGCTTCATTTATTTTCGATCTTCTATTCATCGACTGACAGAAAAAAGTGTAATGAGAGTACGAGTATCTGTACGAGTACATACTTGACGAGAATGCAATGAATCTGTTAAACAGATCGTGTTAAGTAACATGAAATTAGATAAATTCAAGTTATTCGTAGATATTACAGCAGCTAGACATACTATTGCAGACTAGCGAATGAGCGCGAGCGCGCGCGTGTAAACATATTCGCCTGCGTACGATAGGTACGCGTGCACGCAATATGACCAAACCGACAGCCGGCAGCCAAGCCAGGCTACATAAGCCGTGTCGTGCCGTGCCGTTCTGTCGAGAGCCGAGCCGGGTCAGGCAAAGCAAGCAAGTTAGATGGCTGACTGGTCGGTAGATAGGTAGGTAGGTAGGTAGGTAGGTAGGTAGGTAGGTAGATAGGTAGGTAGGTAGGTAGACAGGCAGGCAGGCAAGCAGGCAGCAAGTAAGCATGGAAGGCACGGCGGAAAAAGCAGAATGACAGTTGGTAATTATAACGAGAAGCGAACTCCGTGGAGCAAGACTAGTGAACCCCGGCAAGTAACCAAGTCCGCGCCGTGCCGCGCCACCACGTGCCTCACCAGATAGCTGGCTCGCGTGTTGACTCGATCGCCACGCGCTGTACCATCATAGATGATGGCGTCTCTCACGACATAATTTTCAGTCTACCACAAATACATCTAACATCTAACATCCTCGAAAAAGAAAATGCCTATACCGTGTTGAGAATCACGATGTTCGCGTTGCAATTATAAATTCTTAACACAATAATTATTTAATAAATTTCTACTTACCAATCCGGTGGTCCATAGCGATGAAATCAGAGCGAGCGTTCTGTGCACGCGGTACGCGATGCAATAATATCTCTTTGGACCTGATATGTTTACTCGGTACTCGATCAACTGTCAAACAGAAAGGACTTGATTGAACGAGAAGAAAAAGACACCACTCAGCCGTGATTACGAATTAACCGGCACGTGTTAACAGTCGGGTATATCCCTCGAGATAAAACGCAACTAACCAACTACTGAATATGTAAACGAGGGAAAAAAAAAGTGAGAAAAGGGATGCCAAGATCGACCGAGAATTCCATGGAGACGCTTGCACGAACGCGAGGGAAGAGAATTGCGCACGGTCATGAAATCTGCAATCTTCGCGCCAAACAAACTAACCAATTCGATTTTGACTGGTTACGAACGCATCGTGTTCCAAGACGCGTGCACGCACGACCGACGAACAGAGAGCATGGTTAAAAGACGCAACACTGTATCCACATCGGTGTATCGGTGTATAGATAATCACACGGCGAGATTTCGCGGCTTCTCACGCTTCTTTTCCTTCTATCACGTTTTCTTCTCACAATCGGACGCGATAGTTTCTTGTTCGCTGCAACTCACCGGCGTGTACTTATCTCTCTGTAGTTTTCTTGCGTTCCGGTCACTCGCGTTACAGGTTTTCGCTCGAATTCTTTCCCGTTCCAACGAATTTTCGAATCTTTCTGACAGATAAACACTACAAATGCGGCAGGTTCTTGCGTCGTGTGCGCCAGCGTCAGTAAGATTGACAGTCGGCGTTGATGACAGACAGGTGCGCCCGCCTTCCGGCCTAACAAGTCGGCAACCTACCGTCGTGCTAGCGTATCTTTTTCTGTCGCTGGCACTGGCACTGGCACACCATGGCACACTCACCGCTCGCCTGTCTGCCTGCCTGCCTGCCTGTCTGCCTGCCCGTGGCCCGTGCCCGTGCCCGTGCCCGCCAAGCCACTTCGTACAGCGTACGGCATACGGCATACAACATACACCACACGGTTACAGCTTACGCTCTCCTCTCCTCGTTGTACCATTCGTCGTATTTAGTTCCTCCATTTTAACATATTCCTGCCATCTAGCGACAATCTCCATCAAATATTTCAGTGCATCTGCAGCGATCTGCAGTGATCTGCAACCATGTAGATAGTAGATACACAGTTTACCTATCTTTTTCTCTCTTGCTTTACATTTATATTTACTTCTGTTTACTCATTCTTCAAAGACAGTTTTCGCGCGCGATTCTTCAAAATCCACAACAATTCAACATGTACATGTTTACCGAGAAACTTTATGGAAAACAGGAAAATAGAATATCATTAATTATGACGTTATCATTTAATTTTCCATTTGTCGATACATTACAAGTTCTAGGTGAAAACACCTCTTTCTTTCGCATAATTACATTATTTAACGCATCGAATACGCACTATATTATAATGATATAACAACTGAATCGTTTCAAAGTAAATCCGTGCGAGGTAGCGGCAAATAACCTCTTTCACCTTTTTTCATTTGTTGTTCGCGTTCTTTCTGCATTAATTCTACTCGTTTGAAACGTTTACTTCCATGAATGCATTCGTACAGATCCTCCATATACGATTGACATTTTGTCAGCCCTTGGTAATATCCGTAAGCTACCCCGCACTGTCTGTATCGAATTTCAAAGTCTCTGCAAATCGGATGATTTTGAAGGGACTGCGTTACAGCCAAGTCTGAGAGCCATTGCCTTCTACCGACAGCGTGTGGTTGTTTTTGCATGTTTCTGGAAATCACAAACGTTTCTTATTAATTAATTAATCAACTAATTATTTATGGTAAAACAAAATAATTATTCATAGTATCAACAAATGCAGTTTTATTAACCTAACGATTGTAACCTAAACCACCTACAGTTAGTAGAACTGACACATGAAATAGCAATAGGTAATAACATATTCAAAACACTGCGCTTACGAAAATTAATTGTTGGATTCAAACAACCACTAAAACTCCTTATTAATCAGATTTACGTAATGTTTTGTATATCGTTACTATCGTTGATGTCAACTATATAGATAGTAGCAGATACTATATACATAGTGACTCTGAGGCGTTTTCACCAAAACCTAAATATACGTTCGCCTAGTGATGGGCACCATCGATAAAACTATCGACTAAATCGATAGTAGCCAACTACTATTTTATATCGACTGATTTTTAAACTATCGACTAAATTAGTTGAATTTTAATGGGCGGGAGTTTTGAATAGATTTTATAAGATTTACTATCAAATACATTCACTCATTAGCTATATCAAATAATTGGTTCAATAAGAATGTGTATGTAGCATAAATAACAATTATTATACTAGAAATAATATACAATTATTAAATAACAATAATTATATATTGCATTTATATGGGAATAAAATTTTAATCGTAACCTAAAGAAAAAGTAGTATTTTATAAATATATCTATTAATAACAGCTATTTTTCTAAAAAGTTCATTAACACTTTGCCTTTATATTACAGTTACCAAAAGAGAAAAAAAGGAAAGCAAAGATTAGGGAGAAAGATAAGATTCTTAGAATTGTTAGAATTGTAAACCGATTTTTGATTTTGACCAAGAATTGAGTTTAGTTATATAGACTTGTTATTATAACGATGTACATTTTGATGTTAAACGTTAAACATTGTATACTGTAATAGTAAAACTTATTGGAGAATATAAAAAGAATATTTAAAAATCGCAGCAAATTATATTTCACATATAACCTATAATTGATTTTCACACAAAATTTCGAACAGTTAATTTTTGTAATGTCAATAATAAATATCTTACGGTAAGTCGAAATATTAGTAATTGTTAAACTAAAAAATTTGTTTATATAGTACATTTTTGAAATTGAAATTATGGAGTAAGAAACTTATAAAAATAATGGTGAATTCAGATTCCTGCACCACTAATATATTTACTCTTTCTGTGTCTATAATACTAAGTAAGAGTGAGTGAGAGATGAGACGCATGGACGTAGGCATAGACTATAGCCTGCAATCTAGACGTAACCACTAAAACAAAATTTCAGTCAACTAAAAACTATCGACTAAATATTCGATAGTATGCAGTAACTAAATAGTAACTAGTCGATAGTCCAATTTAATCGATGGTGCCCATCACTAAACGACACCAATGACGCACTTTGCGATACGGACAAAATCAGCCTACATTGATATATTGATGATTACATATATGTATACACGTAACCCAACCCACTCAACCAGACTCTCAATCTCCCCTACCGACCTCTCTGTTTCTCGCGTAGTTTTCAAATGTTTCCATCAATGTGTACTACACATTGTGTAATTATTTTATATAGTATGGTTATAACTTTCTGAAATAAAAAGGTACAATTAACTTTTCAGGTCTTTATCTTTGTGTGTAGCATATTTACTTAGTAGAATCTATTGTTTTTTTCAATACATTTCAATGTAGTATTACATTAACATAGAATCCTTTAATTTGTCGATGAAAGAATATTCTCTGTCCCTGTAAATCATTTATAGTAAAAATTCTGCTATCTCTTCTTGCATACGTGTTATTTGTAGCTTTTCTTGAATTTTTTCGTATAAAAAACAAGATAGTAAATTATATTTCTCCTTTGAATTTAAAGCAATTAGTTTACAACCGTAACATAGATGATTTGCAATTAATTCTCGTTGTAAAGATTCTGTATGAAATGAAATACAGGTGGCATTGTCGCATCGACAATGCTTTTTCACAGAATCATTTATATCCTGCGTTTGTTCATTTTTTGATTGGTTACTAGATTCCATACACATTGCGGGATCTACATTCATAGATATCAATTGGGAAAATATTCTGGCTTGAACAGCCGAAAGTTGTTGCTCTTGCGAATTAGAAGAGTCAAGTGTTAATTCGCAAAGTATACAGGTTTCGTTAACGTCCTCCACAAAATCAATGTCTCTAGCGATCTTTCCGTTGCGTAGCTCCTTCATCTTTGCTGCCAATTTTTCGCTGGTACGGTATATGGTAGAGACAGTACCGTTAAGATTGGAATCTAATTGACAAATAAAGTTTCGTGCAACAGTTCGTATGGAACCAGGATACGATCGATTATAATTCGAAGAAGAAAGAATAGGCGTTACATTGCAGCATTTCAAGTAGCCTTCTATCTCGTCCTGCGTAAACTCTCTGAGCGGTCTAAGGAATGTTACATCCACGGTTCTTGTATCGGAAAAAGAAACATTTAGAGACACCTGAGATCCTCTTCCCGTCGATACGTCTCCAAGCACTTTTGTCGCAAGATCGACAGAGGTATCGGCAACAAAAACTTTATTACAGTTTAGCTTGCGTGCCGCTCGTACAATTAATTTCCTTTTCAGTTGCCTGAACAATTCGTCTTTTGCCGTTTCGCTTTCCATGCTATGGAACAGTTTTTCGATAAATTCATCCTTGTTGATTGTATTTGTTTGCGACATGTCCATCGACTGGACCTCTTCGCAAAGAATATCGCTGGTACAAGTTGTCAGAGAAGTTATGTATGTTGCTATTTTTGAATTATCTGCTTCTTTAACCAACCCATTTCGAATATCTTTTCTTTCTCCTGATGAAAATCCTCTTGCTATGCCATCTGTGAAATCACATAAATAGGTTACCACAATAACTTCCTTTAGATAGTAATCCCTAGAAGTCTAAAGATTAATATTACCATCTATATATAATACTTTACACTTGAATCGAAGTTTTTTACAACTTGATTCATTTGCATTATTTCTTATAAGTTGTACAAGAGCCGTTGAATTTGTTTTCCCTGAATGGGCAATAAGTACAGAATCTGATGGGCGCATCGATTTTGATTTCCCAAGAGTGGCTTTAAATTTATGCATTGATACGGACAAGAAACATGGCTTACAGTATCCACATTTGTTTCTTAATGAAATCTCTATTTGTTCAGATCCGCACTTTTTGCAAAATAATTTAGCATTTTTCACTAGCATGGTAGTACTATCAGTAGCACTATCGGTACCAGGTACTGCTGCAATTCTATGGAAAATCAAAAATAATATTAGTGTATGTAAGTGTGTGCATAAAAAGTTTCGAGGATGACAAGAAAACTTGGCACTTACGTGTTCTCTATTGTTTCATCTTCAAATGTATCACACCCGAAAGAGTTTAATGTACACATCGTTTCTTTCGTTAACTGTTGCTTCGACGATGATACCTATTTAACATATCCTATGTAGTTCTCCTAGTTGAGAAATTCAAATATCGTTTGTAATTGTTTGTAATTTGAGCGTGAACGATTGTAGCATTACTTAGTGGTTAGAGTGAGACTTGGACTGACTTAGACCAACTTGCACTGGCTTGGACATTGGACCCAGCAGGAGTTGGCAGGAGTGTACCGGTATTATTGGCGGGACGAGTGTTATGTCTTGAAACTTAATTGCTAACGTTTCATTAACCCCTTGCCTTTTTATATGTATACACTAATAATTTTTTAAAAGTCTGCGGGGTGCTCAAGCTACCTGATTTTATCGAAAAGGTTACGTTACTGAGGCTGAAATTGCCGCGCATGCGCGAAAAATTGGGACTTCAATAATCGGAACACTGATATGAGTTGCGCGTGACGTTTCAGGGCGATTCTGGTTGATTCTGGTATCAATTCTATGTATAATATATATATAGTTTTCCACATCAACATCAAAGTCAATCAAACCGATCGTTTCTTGTTGTATCCCTACTCTTTGCCTGAATTCGAGTCAATTGCAATTGAGTCAATTCTGGTTGATTCTGGTCAATTCCCCTGATTTGGCGACACTGGTTCTGGGGAATACGTCTGAATATGTCCAAATAAAAGTGATCCAGAACATTTATTACGAGATTATTTATTAATTTAGTGGTTTAAATAATTTTAAAACGACGCTTTCGCGTCTTCGACAGCGTGCGAATTTATATAAAAGAATTTCACGGTAATTCTTACGTAACGTGCATCAACGAGTACATGCGTATATGTATATATATATATATATATAAACTTTCACGGTGTACGTATCTATGTACATATGTATTTAAAGTCATATTTATTTACATTCTGCTACATTGTGCTACATACATATCTGCTGTTCGTTGTTGATGTTTCTATAAAATGTCTTTTACAATTCTCTTCTAGGTTACGAATAGTTGTTATCAGCTGTTATTAAGATTACGAGAACTCGACAAAATTGTATAGAAATGATGAGTGTCCTACCTGTGTTAAATGCTTTTGCCAGGTAAGACATTGTCAGTTAATACATGGTAAATAATAGTTTTTCGATATTTTCACTATTCTGATTAAACTTGTTTATTCTTGCAGACTACCCCTGCGTTCGTTATCGATCATTCACCCACGAAATATTTCTACGTACACGCATCCATTACATTTTCAAGTTACCAACATACTATTGTAAATAATTGAATGTTGTATATTTCGAAAATTAATTGAACAGCTACTACGTTTTACACTGGTTTTCTTTGCAGAGGGTTGCCAATTAAAAAGAAAAGGAAACTGGATCCTGCTATAGCTAGAGCTAGAGAGGAAAGGAGGAAAAGAAAATTGGAGAAACAAATTAGGCGTTTGGAAAAGAATGCTAAACAACTAAAACCGATCATCGAAGTCGAAGCAGCAGCTGATTTAATCGAACAAACAGAGTATGTTGTACTTTACGTTCTTCCCTACTTTTGGTTTTTTTCCATAATTGGTTGTCGCAACTTCTATCTTACAGGGAAAGGTTCCGTGATTCCGTTGCGATATCTCCCCAAGAGATAGAGAGGAGATCGTTATTGCGAAAAGAATGGGCAAAATACAAACAAGATCAGTGGTTAAGGGATACACGTACTATAGAATCTATGATGGTTTCACAGGAAAGAGCTCTGACAGAATTAAAAGCAGTGTCCGAGTATCTTTACGAAAAAGCAATAGAAGTAAGCGTCGTTTTAACACTGAACGTCAGTAGCGTCGAGAGAAGATGAATTTCATTCTTCTTGTTCATTCGTTTCGCTATTGGTACATAATAGTTCTACATGCAGTTATGGTGAAACTTATCTAAGAATTACATTTTGCTTTTAGATCGATGAATCGTTTTTGCCTTACAGCGCGTCCGGACCAGTAAATACTCCACCGATACGGAATTACAATAGCCCAGACGGCGCATACACAGATATTACTATCAAGTACGACGGAGAAACCTAAAAGCGAATGGAATCGATAAAACGAATAAAGAATAAAGAATGAAGAAATGCAAAAAGAAGAAAAGATTCGTGCGTTCGCTCATTTATACTGGCCTAAACGAAAACCCTTAGCCAGTCCTTTGATTTTGTTACTTTTCGTACAACTATTTCGATACATTTGCGTAGAAAATTGTATTTGAAACTTGACATTTGTTGCGTAGAGAAAATATAAGAATGATGATCTCGGTCGGTGATCTTACCGTCAGCCCGTGACCAGTCAATTAGGTCGATGATCGATTACAGCAGATTTATATCCGAATATTAGTTTCCTTTTGCACAGAGGGCACGCATTGCTAATCTTAAGACATCGACGTAAACAATCGGCATGAAAAAGATGGTGACAAGGTGTTATTCTCGCTTTAACCATATTGCAGAGGCAAACGGCGCACACATCGTCGAAATGGGAAATTTCTTCGAGTGTTGCTTTCCTATAATAATGTAGGAATTGCTGTTCGCGTTGCAACGAAGGCGCGAACTTCTGCAACAGATCCTTTAATCTCAAATAAATGTTGACGTAGCTCGTTACCAAGAGAAATCGCCAGGATGTTGTCGGTAGAAGGAACAATATGTGGAGAACAGAGACGACAATGGTAAAGGATCTTAATATTATCGGAGCATAGAGTTCCTCCATATTTTCGAAAGCTTCTACGCGAAAGAGCTTAAAAATCGACGGAAACATTTCGGCGAAGACTTTTTCCGTCGCCGTGTAATAAATCCACGTAATCACGGTGTAAAACGTTGACGGCCTGCAACAAAAATAAATATCTCGAACGATTCTTTTCGATTCTTTTCAATTCTGTATGGCCTCCCTTTTTCGCTTCCGTCCGAAACAATCGTTCGAATTCATTATAATTATAATTATGATGTACGACGTACAGTGTACAGCGTACATTACGCGTAATATACATATATACATATACATATAGATGTATATGTATCTATATGTATATGTATATATGTATACTATTGTATATAGTATACAGTATATATGTAATTCCTCTATTTCTTCCTCTTTCGATCCCTACGCACTAGCTACGTGTCACGCTTACCTGTAGTTATGAAGACCCTGCTCCAAACCAAACACGAGGAGCACAAATGTTAACGTTACGACGAATGTAACAGCTTTAGTCCACTCTAGTACTATTTTCGTAGCAGACATAGCTAAATGTTTAATCTTTGATCTTTCGGTGAGAGTTATGTATGGCGACCAATCTTCCTTCTCGATCAATTCCTTAATGTAGCTAACGCAGTAAGTGATCACGTTGTAAAACATCAACGTGTAGAGACATGTCATTTCGGGTTTGGCCAATAACAATAAGTCAGCCATTTTCAGTAATAGAAGTTGATTAGTCATCACCGAAATGTTTTGCATTTGTAGGAAAACGGTTTCGGCTCGATCAATTCGTTCGTAAAGGACCGTCAAGAATTTACCGAGATGCTGCCACATCGTTTCGACACGCAACCGTACAATATGCGTATTTTTTGCATAAAACAGCTAGCAAACAAGCACTTGTACTTGTATACAATATATGTAGTTGGCCGTGAAAAGAATTTCTCGATCAATTTCTCTATTGCGATCTACAATAGGTTTAAACGTGTACGTGTACGCAGTGTACAGACAATAGAATATCTGCAGGTCCTCCTTTTCTTCCTTCCTTCTTTCCTTCTGTTCCTCCCTCTTAATTTCTTTCGTTTTTCTTTTGCGGGCCTTACGTTTTTTTTTCTCCTAAAACGTAAATGATGCGAAACGTAACGTAACATCATTCTGTTTGATTTAACGATTTTACGGTTCGGCAAGTACATATTAAATTATTACGGGAACAAAGTTGACAAGGTGATTTAGGGAGGATATTAATAGTCAATGAATGGGCATCTTTGTTTTTCGTAACAGTGAACCGAGGAGATTTACATATTAATAGATGCCCGTCAAGAAAATTCACTAAAATCGGAAAAGACGTGTTCAGAAGAATATTTACGACACGACATTGCATATAGTATGGATATAATGGGATATAGTGGGACGGAAAGCAAGAATTTCGCATGGCAACCAGGACGTATTGAGGAGAGAGGACACCGTGGTAGTATACACCTGCAGGTATAGGTTGCCTGATCCTCGGTCAATTTAAACCCTCTCGTCCCCACCCTTTCCTACCCTTCCCCATCCTTCCCCATCCTTCCCCATCCTTCCTCGCCCTCTTCCTTTCTCGATCGTTCGCTTGCTTGCTTTTCTCTCCCCTCCTTCCCTCTCTCTCGCCCTCTCGCTCTCTCTCCCTTTTGCCTTTTCTTCACTTCCCTATAAAACAAAGCGCACTTCTCCCGAATGGCACACTCAACGTTTCTCCGTGGCTTTACGCATTTGCGTCTCGGTATTTTCACGATTTCGTATTTTTCTTTGAAGATAAACTTTATTATTACTTGTTTTTCATTAAATTCTTCCGCGTTACGCGAAATTTGTTTAGGGTGAGCACCAATGGTATATATGTATATGGCTGTATCGTGTACAGTGTACCATATCAAATATCAAAATGTTTATTCGTTATTAGTTTTGGATCGATACCATCGCCGGGTCACTTTAGTCGTTGCGTTCTCTTATATCTCGCGTTTCTCTTCTATACACACATGAATCGTTGAATTAGAGTTATCGAATCTCTACGATCGAGACTGAAACGATAGAGAGGCGAAACATGAAAAGATACAGACCGAGAGAGGTATAGAGGTACAATAAGAGGAAATAAGAGGAAAATAAGAGGAAAGAGGAAAGAGGAAAGGGGAGAGAGGAAAGACTGCAAGCAGGAAGAAGCAGAAAGCGTTGAAACAAGAACAACAAGAGACAACCCTGAAAGAGAGATTATTACCGTATCCGTAATAATCCGTTGTAACCCCTCCTCCGCATTTAAGCCCGCTACATGCATTGATTTGTATAATCGAACACAGGCTGCCGACGCTATTAGGAGAATTAACAGAAAGATATGCAGTAGACTGTATTAGACGATGGTGGTAGTGCGTAGGTGGAAGAAAATATGCTTTGCCTGGTCTCGCGTTTGCTATCTCCTAGAAATTTCGCCACTTGTACGAACAAGGGCGTAAGGCGTAAGGCGTAAGGCGTAAGGTATTCTATCATACTTTTCACTGTCAATTTGTTCGTTTGACCAAAATTAATGCTTGATGCCATATATACCTACACATGTATTATTACATGTATGAGATATTATATCACAGTCGTTGGTATTACATTACAATGTATACATATATCATATATTGTATTATATATTAGATTGATAGAAGAATCTCGAAAGAAGAAAGCATCGTAGAAAATGAGTGTAAAAAATGAGGGGGAACCAAGATATGTGTACACAGATAGTGATACGAATCTGCGGGCCAGGAAATAGGTAAGAAGAGAAGAGAAGAGAAGAGAAGAGAAGAGAAGAGAAGAGAAGAGATGCTCAAAGAGAATCTGGCATCGATCGGAGCCAACGCAATTCCTTTTGCTATTCTTAGTATACGACATCTTGGGGAGAGTAACACGAATATACTTATCCTCCTTCGCGAAGCCGTAAAGCTCCGCGTTTACCATTTTCTATGCGTAAATTCGAATGATTTTAGTTTATTTTCAAACTTAAATATTCATTGCTACCGTTTTTCTAACATATGTATAAGTACTTTGATACGCCGTCAATTTTCTGGCAAACACGGGAGGAAGTTTGTCGATATTCGTAGCTCGACAAAAGCTTAAAACGCGTACTTCTACATAGTACCCAGCCGTATACCCGCACCCGCACATATTAACGCTATCGTAAAGATCCGTATATCACGCGCACAGAGTAGCAGTTTAGTACGCAAATGAAGCCCAGCCCAATACAGCGAAATACAGAAATACATTTTTCGTAGAAGAATTTGCGAAAATGAGACAGAGTAAGACGGTAAAAGGGAACAAGGGGCAGTCACATGACGAAGTGACGAGAGGTCGAAGAGCAAGAGGATAATTGTTTCTTTGCTTCTACATACGTAGCTATCGATAAATTGCTCGGCAGTAGTCTTTGTACTCGGAATCGTCGAATACCACGAGGCACATGTACTATCTGTCTCGCGTTTACAATCTCGAGTTTTGCATCTTACATGACATACCGTGCAAACCATGCTAACCGTGGAAACCGTGGAAACCGTGAAAATCGTGGGAACACGATTAAGAGCAAACGGACCAAGGATAAAAATGAAGGCATCGCTTTGTTTTTTGATACGTTACCTACCATCTACATCCTGTACACACCATGTACTATACGCTCTACCATGATCGATCGTATATACATGCGAATATGAAATCTAACAGAACCGAACGATAAGTGTAAATCGGTAGAGATAACGAATATTCGTTGCTTCATTTTGTATAACGATATGGTATGGGACTCTGGCGTCGACGAAGGATTGTCGGAGTAGCGTAGAGACTGTGTTCAACGCCCTTGAAATAGGCATAAATTTTTTCCATGTACCTATACACATAAACACACATGCACGCCACGTACGTACACGTCCGTTCGTAGGGTATGAAAAATTAGTCGAGAATTTCATGCGAAAAACCCATTTCGCGACACAACTGTCAACAACGTTTTTACATTCGAATGGATCAATGCTTGTCAACTTAATATTTCAACTTTGTTGCAGATCCACCAAGCGAAATGCCAGCCACTCAGACGATTTTTCTAGCTGCACTAATACTTGTCGTACTCGTGTAAGAATTCTATATTCTAATAATCTCGTGTGTGCGTTAACGATAAACATGTTTGTCTTATACAATGTACTGCAAAATCAAGATCGAGATTGAACATTTCGAACTTGATTTAGATTTCGAAACTTTCATTAATATTCGGAGGATGATATCGATCGTTCCGAATCGAGAATTACCTAATCGAACACATCGTTGATAATCCTTGTATTATATGCTTGATCAGGTTTGACAAATGTTTCGGGCAATCATCGATCAAAATAAGAGCTGAGCCATTTTCTCCTGCCTGCAAACTTTGTGGCGATAAGTGCCACATATGTCCATTTGGTGTGGCGACAATACCTTATTGCGGCCAAGTGTGTGCAAAGGTTAGCCATCGAGTCAAGTCAAAATTGGATCGAATCGAATCGAATCGAAACACTAGCAGTCGACTCGCCCTATTATCAATCGATTTTACCAATTTTTATCGGACCTAATAAGCGTGTCGTGTTTACATTTGGAATTGATTTTGCAGGGCCACGGTGAAATGTGTGGAGGACCAAAGGATATGTATGGTATTTGTGGCGAGGGTATGTATTGTAATTGTAATAAATGCCACGGTTGCTTCACGACTAGACCTGGAAGAGAGGATTGTGTCAACAAAACACAGGACGTTGACTGTCCGATTACATACAAAGCCCATCGATCCTTTTTCTTTGCCTGAGTTCCTACAAAAACAACGTAACGACGCAAAGGTTCGCTTGCTTACAATATGAACTAAAACAAGGAAACACCATTATTATGATTAACAACTAAGGAATTTCTACAACTCCGCTATTTCATTTGAATTATAACCAACAGATAGATTGAGCGAAAACGGATAGAATTACTATTGAATAAAACGCGAATAAACAAGTAGAGAAACCGTCAGTTTCTTTTGTTTCGTTTCTAGTAACGAGATACTAGGCAAACGCGATATTCTAAATGTTACAGTCGCGTTGCAAGAAACCTATTGGAAAAGAATGCTTGATATATGGGCGAAACTCGACACAGAAACGAATGAGATCATGCATTGTCATAATTGACATCGTATCACAGAATACAGAATACATAAATACATAACATAAAGTATACGGCACAGAAATTGAATACACAACATAGATGTAAGAATACAGACTACAAAATTTACTCCCGAATTTCGTATATGTTATCTGTTTGAATCGATAACGATCATAGCCCATCGCGAATAAATGAAATTACAAAAATTTCACGCATTATTAACCAGTCTTGTAATCAATTACACAAATGCAACAAATTATATGATTTGAATACAAAAATCCGTACCCGCGTTGAACATGGTTGCATGCATGAGTTTCATCATATCCGCAATCAGGAAGAAACAAACGAGCACGATACATAGACAGATAGGTAGATAGATAGACAGATAGACAGATAGATAGATAGATAGATAGATAGATAGATAGATAGATACATAGATAGATAAATAGATAGATAGGTAGGTAGGTAGTGAAAGAGAGAGAGAGAGAGAGAGAGAGAGAGAGAGAGAGAGAGAGAGAGAGAGAGAGAGAGAGAGAGAGAGAGAGAGAGAGAGAGAGAGAGAGAGAGAGAGAGAGAGAGAGAGAGAGAGAGTGAGAGAGACGGTGGAAAATGAGAAAAGGAAGATAATGGAAGATTGTGAAAGCAAGTGTGTTTGTGTGTTGTGTACGCATGTGTGTCTGCGTGTGAAGGAAAGTTAGCGCGCGCGCGGGAGAAAGAGAGAGAGAGAGAGAGAGAGAGAGAGAGGGAGAGAGTTTTGAACGATTAAATTTCATTTATCAAAGGGGTACATTTATTTCCGATTAATCCACTACAAGTAATACTTTCTATTTCGACAGAAGCGATCGTATTAAGGAAACATAAATAAAATTAGTCTAATAAAATGCATCTGATACATCGATTCGTTTCACTGTTTATGAGAGCATGTATCGATTTGTACTTTTGGCTCGCGTAAAGATAAAAATATTTTGAAAACAATTCGATTAGATTGGATGCTTCGGAAGAGAAAGTAATGTACCATGTATTAGCCACATTCTGTAATTGATTAATAAACGAATGGAAAGAAGGTATCTTCTTGTCTGTTATATTTTCTTGTTTAAAATTATTCAGATATAATCGTGTTCGAGAGTAATCGTTATTCGATCGTACGTATTCGTACGAAGATGTGCGTTACTCCCGAAAGTACAATACATTGTCATAGTATGTATAGAGTTCCCGATGAACCGCTAATTTATTATTAAACGTTTTTATGTTACGCGTAAACGTAAACGTATAATTAAAAAAATATGTATATATATATATATATATATATATATATATATATATTTATATATATACACAAGCATCAAGCTGTATATATATATGTACCTTCAAGATTCACATCGAAGATATATAGGATACATGAATATCGAAGAAAAGAAAACACTGTTATCCGATGCCACACGGAACTTCCGTACAAGACGTTTTGAACTAGACTGTACTGCGCTATGGTTAAAAATTAACTGGTTACTTTACGAATATTTTTGCGGCTAGCCAGCGCAGCGCAGCGGCTGGCAGTAGCAGTAACGGTAGCCAGTAGCAGTGTCAATGTCGTTGCCAAACGCCGCGTCGCGCCATCGTTGTTGGCCACGGAGGCTATTTCGATTATTCCTCGATAATTATGGATCCATTGGTCGCGTCGCAAGGAGCTTACCGTCGATATCGTATAAACGCATCGCCGGATCAGCAGACAGAGGGAAAGAAAACGCCACAAACGATCGCAACGATTCACGTAAACTTTTGAAAATAGTGAAGAAGAAACAATGGAAAAAAGAAAGAAAATAACATTAAGACTTGTCAACGAATAAAAGCTAGTAACAAACACGATTCAACCTATGAAAAGCATGTCTACGTGAATACATTATACATCTGTATATTACTCCATTATTTGCGAACTAATATAACATCGCGTCGCACCGATGAACTTGTCTTCGTTGTTTCAAGTTTCCGTGGATCTGTTTATCCTGTTGATCCAACGGAAAAGCGAAAATAATAGGAATCCTCGATAACTCTTAAATTGTCAATGAGTCCGGTATTCTCGGTATTTTCGGTACTTTCGAGAATTTATTTGACTTTGGAGTTTCTACCGAGGCATGAATTCAATGAACAAGTATACTACACACGTATACTCGGAGGGAGCAGTGTGTATAATATGATCACTTGCACTTCGAATCCGAATACCTGCCTGTCAACTGTGAACGTGTAAAACCGAGATGCGCGTTCGTCGAAAATCGTACCTCGAGACGAGGCGAGGCGAGGCGAGGCGTGGGTAAACTGAGAGAAATCTGAGCACTTATTGTTCGTTTTGTTTTAGTAGTTTTCTAGTTTTGAAACCCCGAAAACCCGCTTGAATTCTAGTCGCAGCCGCTCGAGCCGTCTCTTGTCTTTTCCGTACCAGAAAACCGCGTACTCCAGCTTGAATTTTCGTCGCAGATTTCTCTTTCAACGATATTTTCTCTGTATTCTCTTTCGTCGGAATCGAGGACTCTGCTTTTTCCTGTTCATATTCATCCTGTGTTTGTTCGCTCTCGCCAACAATCGCACTCGATGGTTGCGAATCTCCTTTCGCGTTCTTTTTCGATTCTTCGAATCGCTTTCGAACTCGATATCCCCGAAAATTCGCCTGGATTTTTGTTGCTGCCATACTTGCTTTCGTCGAGTCCTCGCTTAAATCTCGTAGCATCGCGAATCACGAGTCGATCGACACTTGCCGTTTCTTCTCTCTTTTTAGTCAACTAAATCACGACTGATTTATTCCTGGACCTGCAGCATGTTCCGGGAACGAAACGCCACCTTAACGCAACCTTCTAACCGACTATACTTTATCGGCAGGAGGACGTTTATCGCGCAAACTACAAGAGCACTCTTATTCTTCTTCCTATTCCTGTTCCTGTTCTCGCACTTCTCGTTACTCGCGTTCCCTATACACTACACTGACGTACGTATCTTTGCATATATGCATGGACGGATAGATGTAGTATATACGCGTGCATGTATGTTTCTAGTGTGTAAGGTATGTGTGTGTGTGTGCGCGCGTGTATCTATATATCACGTATGTATTTATTTATATGCACGTAGTTGCGTATTTAAGTATTTTCATATTTTCGTATTTACGTATGTACGTCTCTATATGTTTAGTTTAACGCGATCAAAAGTCCCGTCCAGTGGCCACTCAAGCAAAAACGACACGAGGCATTATTACATATAGCTTCCGTAAGAAATGAAACGAAACAATTAAAGAATATCTTCTGTTCACCGTAACAAGTTTTGTTACATGGTACATATATTCTAGAAGAGAACAAACCAAAGTACTATGTATCTGGAAGGAGTGTGTCTCTCGTTCGAGCATGAGTTGCGCGAGTGCCTACAAACACGCTACTGTCCGATACTGTCCGATACTGTCCGAGCAAGATAATCACGTAACGCATAACTCGTCGTCGAAAATACGTAACCCCTACCTAGTTGCTTTCACGCATTCGCGTTCGCCTTCGCCTTCGCCTTCGCGTTCGCGTTCGCGCCCGCGCATGCATTTTCATTCGAACCGACTCTAAGTTTGATTGGTCACGCGATTTTGTTTGTGTTTCTCTTTCGGAATCGACGAGAACATTTTATCGTCTCAATTCGAACGGAGTTTCTTTCACTTCCACGCATTCGCATCTATCATAAAGAATCGATTAACGTGTCGAACATGATTTTCTATTTTGTAAGAATACGAATCTATGCATACTGATATCGCTGCAATCTATTTTTTTGTATAGTCGACATTTTCCGATGCCGCGATGTGTAGTTCTTATACGTTGACTATATACGTTTACGTATACGTATCTATTATCTTTGTATTTACGAACTTTAATAGTAAAAGTGACGCAAGCAAATGTTTTTTATTCAAGTTTCTCGAACGTTCTCGTGTCCCTTGTCTTCGGAATCGAAATTGATATGTTCAAAAGTGAATTTTCCATTTGACCCGTACTCGTCAACAGCGTTATCCGATCGTGATGCGGGCAAACGTTCTTTCTCCTCCTCGTCGTCGGCTAAAATTTCTTCTATGAGAATGGTGTTGGACGTTCTATCGAGAGCCAACGGTTCACGAATATCATCGGCATCGAAACGTTCTTCCGCAAGATAGTCAACGTTGGCTTTATCGGCATCGAAATCATGTTCGATACGGACGGTATAGGACGGCAGATTGACACACGATGTTGACCAATTCGAAACATTTTCAATCAATTGCAAGCTCTTTGGCAAATCAAAGGTCAACAATACACACGTTTCGGTTTCGTTTTCGGTTTCGGGGGATTCGTAATGGAACGATGAGGTATCGGGTTTAAGAGTAAGCAAGGGTTCCGCAGCGTCGCCGTCTATACGTTCTAAAGCATGAACCGTTGCGTTCATGGGCGATAATCGATTTTTCGAAATTTCCGATATAGGCATCGGCACCGGTACCGGTACCGACAACAGCAACGGCAACGGCAACGAATCGTGAAACTCTCCTGTATGTCTTGACCCATGCCAAATACTCGATTCTTCTTTTCCAGGAGGTTGCTCCGTTTCCGCAATTTCTGTGGAAGGCAACGCCGTCGACAACCATTGCCCGTGTTTCGTTTTTAATATAGATGCCTCGAATGCTTCGAACGTTTTCGATTCTCTATATTTTTCTTCGTCGCAGCATCCATCGTTCAGAATAGCAAAGCTTTGCTTGCTTCTCTGAACAGAAGAAGAGAACGGGTATACATTAAAAAGCAACTCTTCAAAAGGAACAACATGTTCTACTAATTATGCGTGTGCTCACCAGCTGGATATTTTCTCGAGGCAACGATAACGTTGCTTTTCGAACTACGGACATATCTGGGCTGTCTTGTCGATGATCTTGTTCTTTGCCAGATTTCTTTAAATTTCTACGTCGGCGTATAAATTCGCGTACATCTTGTGAAAAACGATATCACGTTTTCAACAATCATCACATCAAAAATAGTATACTAATATTGTATTGTACATGACAATACGTGCACAGTACATAGTAGATATACTACATACACATGTTGCATGTTCAGGGAGTTTGCGGAATCGTGGTACATCCGGGCAGGAGGGAGGAGGGAGAGGAGGGGGATTTGAAATCGAGGAAAAGGAATAAGATTTTTTCGTTTGGCAACTCGTTTTGGAGAAAATCGAGTTTGAAAATGCAGCGAATATACGTGCTATTGCATAGGATATAGTAATAGGAATCGCGTGACGCGCGTCTGGCCATGATCAACCAATTCTACTTTGCGCGTATGCCATGCCATACTAAAGCAGACGAACCTGCCGAAACTCTGAACTCGATTTTCTAAAAAACAAGCTGCCAAACGAAAAAATCTTATTCCTTCTTTTCGACTTATTATTGCATGTAGGATCAACCCCTGCCAGGTTGTACTACGATTTCGCAAACACCATATACATATACGTATATGTATATATGTACTTATATGTATAGTATGTAGTAGTAATAGTTATATGTGTACAGATAGGTAACTATTAATAGCTATTACTTACGAAATTGGATGATTCGAACAGCCGCCTCCAACGATTTGTTTCGTAAATTTGAATCGTTTACCGATTCTCTCGATAGTTCGGATATATTTCGATTTTTTAGCGTGCCGACCGAACGAGAACTCGCGACACTATCTTCTTCTTCTTCATTGACTTCGCTTTCGTCTCGAGTATTGCCGTCCATGTGCATGTCCATGTCCATGTCCATGTCCATGTCCATGTCCATGTCTATGGTTTCCACCTTCGCCGTAGAAACTGTTACATGCACCGATGGAATATTATCGTTTCTATCAAAAGAATCTGTAGCTGGCTCAGCGGTATTTTGATCTGTTGTCTCTTCGAGCGTTGAAGCTTCGCCGGTCAAATTTTCTATTAGTTCTCTCGCGATTTCTTCTTCCATGTTAGAAGAGTCTCTTCTTTCGATACTAGAATCGTGACTGCTCGACGTAGCGTTTTCATCTTGGAAACGGTCTGGGTTAGGTCTACTATCCGATGAAGGATTTTTCTCGATCGTTGCTTTCCTTTTTGGAGACATGGGGTCGAAGAACGAAGCAGAGGTGGTGTCAGGTTCGCAAACAACATCACCATCACCGAACCGTTCATCTTTCCCGGATAGATTCTCAACGTTTATCGAATCGCTTCCATCTTCCACGGATGATAATGTCGCGTCTCGAAACGAATCCAAATCCAATTCGGGCACGCACGGTTCTATCGCGGTGTCCGAGATCGAGAAGAGGGGTTGCTCGCACTTGGAATCTTCGAGTGTTGCCCCTTCCCGTCCTTCGTTCTTACAGACAGGGGTGTCGGAGGGAACATTTTCAGTCCCAGCCGTGTCGTTTCGCTCCAGTTGATCCGACGTCGCCTCGTCAACTGTGATAGATGTTTCTACAACCTTCTCATCACGCATCGCGTCTTCTTTGCTCTCGCATTTCTCCTCCTCCTGCTCCTCCTCCTCTTTAATGTTACCCAAGTCTTTGTACAGAAGAGTTCGATCTACAGCATCTTTTATGTCGCGTAGAAAATCCGCGTGCACGTTGTCCGTCGAATATTGAAGCGTTTCCGCCGGGTGTACAATGTACTCTCCGAACGGGTTTGCATCCTGCTCGATCGTTTTTCTCGTGCGAGGCGTGCCGTCGATCGTTTCATCATCGAATCGAAAAATCTTTTCGTCAGAATCGCATCGCTGCAATTCTAAACTCTTATCCGGTATGATTACAGTGGTGACCGATTCTGGTATTTCGCAAGGCGAACCTTCCGTGAGAACGTAACAGGAGGGATCCATATCCATTGAGAAATTTTCAGATAGTCGGTGGTGGCCGGCAGAGCCGTGTCGTGCCGGTTCCGACTTGCCGCCGTCATCTGCTACGTCTACCCGGTCTAGCCCCATCGCGTCATCGTCTTCCACGCTCGAACTTATTACCACCGTCGTCGACGCGTTCGATTCTTTTCGAGGTATCGTATTTATCTGATCGTTTTTGCCGAAACAGTTACGCAACGAGTCTTCTTTCGTATCGCATGTCGTGTCGTCCTCTTCTTGCAAGGTTTCACCGGCGACAGAACTTGCTTCCAACTTATTCCCAACCAGAATGCTCGATTTTTCCGACTGCGATTCCGATTGCAACTCGGATTCTGGTTCGGAATTCGCCTTAGGTTCGCGGTCTTCCTCGGCTATCAACACAGTTTCCGATGAAATCAATGTGTTTTCGATGTTTCTCTCAACCGTTTCGATTTCAATCAATTTGCTTTTCAGCTCGTCGTTCCCTACGAGATACGTCGTCTTCTCTTCATCCATATTTCGCCGTTTCTCGCGGTCCTCTTGCTCAGCGTCGACCATCGTAGTCGAGTTGCCATTCTCTACCTCTTCTCTATCCTCTTTCTCATTTTCTTGCTCTTTGGTTTCCTCTTTCTGATTTCCGACGTTCAAACGACCCAATGACTCTGCCGACGGTTGTATCTGGGTCTGCGGAACTTGAACGAAATCGGACGCAACATTCGAACAGTTCTCCTCGAGAGCGTACATTTCCACGCGCAGCTCTGACCCTTCGTCATTCTGGTTTGCGCGATCAACAAGCATACTTGTACAAGTACCTTGCGCGGTTTCGTATCTAGCCGCGTCAACAGTCTCGTACGAACGAGGAGTTCGATGCACTGGTTCGGTCGAACGATGATAATCGCAATCGCTTACTTGTTGGAGTGTCTGCGATTCCGAAACCGACGCGTCGAGCTCCACATGTTCCGTTTCATCCTCGATGCTTGCAACTCGATCTTCGTCGAAAGACTTTAACGGTTGTCGATCAATTTCAATGACTCCCGACAGTTTCGACAAAACAGGTAAGACCAAGTTGTCTTCCCTCTTGATCGGTTTCGACGCATCGGCCGATATAGGTGGTAAAACCAAGTAGTTCGTATCGTTTTCGGAACGTTCGAAAATATTTTCCGAGTATCTGCTGTTGGAACCCTGTTTTTTAATCACCGACGGAAGAACGACGGATTCTTGATTATCCGAGGAATCTTCCTGCTTCGACGTACGATCGGACGTGTCCTCTCGAAGAATAATTACGTTCGTATCGTCGACAATGTCCATTCCCTTCGAATCACTCCAAAATTGGTATTCGAACGTTTCGGTCGTTTCACCGACTCTTCCGTTATCCTTGGATCCTGGGCCGTCGCTTTCCAGCCGCGCGTTTAATTTTCCGACGACCATCTTCTCTCGGGTGTCATCGCTGAACTCGTCAACTCCCGTGTCCGACGTCACCCCTTCTTCCGATTTCTTCCTCTGCTTTCCTCCAATTCCTTTTCCTCTGAAAGATTCTCGTCGACCTTGACCTCCACCCAGACCTCCTTCACCTTTAACGCCACTTTGAACAATTTCATTCGAGATATCTTCAGTTTCCTCCTTTCCACTAGATACTCTTTCGTAACTTCCGTTCGACGTTACGTTCACGAGCGAGTGTGTTCTCCTCGGTGCGGCGATATACTCAAAGCGTTCGCGATTCATCCTGCGCGAACCGTACAACGAACAAGAGCACACATCCTCGACTTGACCGGCACTTTTCTGTCGTTTCAAACAACGTACCGCAGTATTCTTGGTTTTTTCTACAGAATGCTTTCTACTGCTCTTGTCGCCGTTGTCGCCGTTGTCGCCGTTGTCGTACGTTCTCGCATCGTACTCGAGTCTGCTCGTCGCGCTTATGTCGATCGAGCCACGATTACGCTTGGCTGCTTCCACTTGATTTCCATTTTCTTTAAATCGCCGACTACTATTTTTTGTAAGGTGCATATCTTCGACGGACCAAGATCGATGAAATCGGCAATGCGCGATTGTTTTTGAAAGCCTCGGTGAACGTTGTTCGAAGTAACTATGAATTTCTTTCAGATTCCTCTCGATCGATTTCTTCTGCGTCGACTTTTCCGTGTTTTTCGATTTCTCCCAGTTCGCGTTGTTCGCGTTGTTCGGCTTGTTCTCGTAGCAGGCATGTTTTTTAAATACCTTGGCCGTTTCGTTTATAGACCAACCATTTCTAGTCGCCGCTACCGCTTCTCCTCCCGCTGCTCTCCTTCTTCTTCTTTTTGCCAACAGCTTCGTCGATATTGTGCTCAATGTCCCTGTTGTTTCTTTGATCGCCTGTCTCGTCTCTTCGATCGAGTCGTGCACCTTTCGAACGGAAAAACGGTATCGATCGTGATTCGAACCACCGTCCGACACCGGCTGACATTTACCGTCGGAACCAATCCAATCCACGAGCACACGACATTTCCTGTTGACCGGTGCACGATCGAATATTTTTGAAATGTTCACGGATGCACGTTGTTCGGTCTCTCGTAATTCGATCAGTTGCTCGAAATGACGTGCCGCGAACGTGTAAATATCTTGAGGTCGATGCCTCAAGATCTCTCTCGCGAGTCCTTCGACCGCGGGTGCAAGTCCTCGAGGAACTCGAGGAACTCGAGGACCAATCACCAGTTCGTTTTCCGACAAAGCCATCACGATTCCTCTTCCGTTTTCCTTCTCCTTCTCTTTCTCGATCTTAATCTTTTGATCCTTATCAACTTGTACAATAAAACATATTGTACATAGTATACTCGTTAATCACACTGGCACAAACTGTATGTATATATGTATATGTAGACACCTCGCTGTCTTCAACGTACGAAACCAACCAGGGAATCGATTGCCAACAAAACAAATTTGTTCGGTACGCCACGCTGTGTCTGTTTCGTTATGTTTTACCGCTGGGCTGCTGCTTCTCTTGCTAGTAGGACCGTGTAATTCCTAATTCCATATAAATATCTCACTCGTTTATAGAATAACAACGAACGTATTTACGAATGAATTTATCGACTTTCCACGGTCGCGTTGTCAAACGGGGCGCGAACACGGCGACGGATACCTACCCCTGCGGAAACCATGACGCGGAGTAAACGCGCAAAACCTTGTCGTCGAATCGATCGGGTATCCCAGCCTGTCTGTTTGCCTGCCTGCCTGCCTGCCGGTAACATTATACAATAGTATCGTTTCGCCCTTTGAATACGCGACAGGGTATACGTATGTAGTCACGATCATGGTACAAATAAAATCTAAAGATTTTTTTATTTACCAAACTTACTTCTTTTTCTTCTTCTTCACCTAACTAATCAATTTTGTACCAAATACTTGTTCCTTTGTTTGATCTATCGATTACACGTCGAGTCATCGCGTCTCGCGTTTACTAAACTAAAATATTGTACTTTGTCACGTAGCATTTCGCTCGTTGAACAAGAAAATAGACCCACTACTGAGAAAAGAATGAACAACAAGATTTTTCACAGTTATTTATTTTGATTTTCGTGCCTTGCATTACGTTTCGACGTTCCTTCATACTGTTCGATAGATGCCAGAAATTCTTCTTCGATACAGTGCAACGAAACCGCGGGGACAACCATACAATGAAGCGGTGGTCCAATATCCAGCAAAGTCATTTCTCCAAGACTACAAGCAACTATACGCTGATCGTCCCAGCCTACGCGGGCCAAACCGATGACTAAGCTAGAATCTTTGAGCGCTGCGAAACACAATTAATTTAGGTCTACAACTATTCTATAGTCTATCTACAATAGTTTTCATTAGTTCATTCGTTTGTTTTAATCTCGTTTCTTTACTCACCAAATTCCTTCTCTACTGTTTTCTCGTTTCTTCGTCTTTTCAGTATTTCGTTCAGTCGCTCGGCAGCCTTGGACACAGTCATAAACGTCGGTGGCGTATATTCTTTTTCCTTTCCCATTAAACTTTCCGATGTTGGTTCTTCTACTTTGACATCCAACAAGCAAAGCGTATGTAAATTCATTTGCCTGTTGCGAAGAATCTTGTCGTAAAAATTGTCAGGTTGTCGATCATCGCTCCAATACGGAATGGAAACAGTTTCTCCAAACCTGTACAGTTGAAGACCACAACAACCAATCGCTGTCAATACGGAGGCATTGTGAACAAGCTTTACCTATCCACCAGACAAGAATAGTTTTTATCGATAATTTGTCGACTCTGTTTCATTGTTGTTAAAATTTTCTTATATAAACAAACAAAACTTTTCTCTTTCAACCACCTGTAGATTCTGCTCTTGTGCTCGTAGTATCAAGTCGATATGTCTTGTAGCTCCAAATGGATCGCCCACCACCAAGAGGGCCACGTTTCCTTTTTCACTTTTAGCTAGTATCCCTAGAGCATCGTTCTCAACCAATTCTTCATTCGTCTTCAGTATTGGACGTCCGTAAAATTGTTCCTAAAACAAAAAACAAACTAAGATGCTATCGTTAGTGCCCTATAATGCGATGAAACATGCCATTGTTAGCATATCCTGTTTAATCGCACGAATAAATAGGTAGAATATCTGAAATCTGAAGTAAAGTATCTTGATTTTTGGTGCCTACCAGATTTTTCGTTTCGGTAGAGAAAATTGACTTATATGTCTCCAAATAAACATGATCGCATTTTCGTATTATCTCAAGACCTTTAACTGTTACATCCTTTACACCGCCAAGTCCTAACCCAATCAGGTACAACATGATTTCTATGGTTTACCAAATTGTCGTTCGGACATTCGAAATTCCGACTATTTCGGACGTCCTCGAACGTCTGGAAAGGTTAAGTTGGGTTAAGTTCGGTTCGATTCGATTCAACTTATCGTTGACCGTCTGTTGAACATGGTTGAACAGAACATGCACCAGTGATGGTATTGTGGGCGCTTTTCGCGCGCATGCGCGACGATTTTAGCCTCAGACGGCCTCAGTGAAGTACGAAGATCGGGTAACTTGGACGCCCCGCTAATTTCGCTAATTTGGCGAAAAGCGCCCGAGATACCATCACTGGGTCATGAGGGACAATGAGGGAAGCACATAGTTCAATGCTCGATCGTTGGTGGCGCCACATTCAAACTGGTAAAACTTGTTCTACTTTTTCTTGGCATGTCCTTCTCTAAATACATATATGTATTCTCCTTACACCGTGGTGTATTTACACTATCAATTTTGGAGCAAAATGTCTACACAAGGATCACCAGTTAAAATCAAAGAATTACGTCTGCCTATGTCAAGAGTGAAAACAATTATGAAAAGTTCTCCGTATGTTGACACAATCGGGCAAGACGGTTTGTATTTAGTCACGAAAGCTACGGTAAGTTGAGGTTAAGTGACATAAAATGTTCATTTCAGTTTTTAAAATATTCTAATAAATATTCAGGATAAATATTGTGGATGAATTTTTCCAGGAACTATTTATACATTATCTGACGGAAGAAGCACATTCACAATGCAATAGAGGAAATTTCTTAGATTATAAACATTTGGCAGAAGTGGTACAAACAAATGATACATTGGAATTTTTAAGAGAAATATTGCCTAGGAAAATAACAGTTAAACAATTCAAAGAAATGGTGGCTGTCAAGAACTCTAACAGCAGCTCAGAAAGTAGCTCGGATTCGGATAGTGACAGTGAATCAGATACAGATTCCTGCACAGACAGTGACGATAGAAAAGTAGAAAACGACAATTTATCGAATAGTGAGCATGGAAGTGATACAAAGGAAAATGGTAAATGTGATTCAAGCAGTGACAAAAGCGAAGCCAGTGGAAAAAGTGACAGTGAAGACGAAACAAAGTGATAGAGCCATAGACATTTTTATTCTTGGTGAACTTTTCTTTAAAGTAGAATTACCTACTTATTACCAAATAAACAATGTAATTTTACAAATATTTCATACTTTAAATGAATAGTTTTAGAAATTTGCTATTTTTGTATGGATCATAATATTAAAGAGAAAAAATTTGAATCCGTGGATAGAACCTCTTGTTGGTAAAACAAGAAAACTACATATTCTATAAGTATGTAAGATTTTAGGAAAGATGGAATCGGTCACGGCAGAACTCTAGCCTGGACCTTGGGATTCATAGCTGTCACCTCCTGAGCATACCCACCAAACTTTTCCTAGTCTACATATGTATTTGGTCTAAGAAGTCTTGATCCGACAGATGTATTACAAGTAGATTTTAAGATTTCATACATAGACACAATGTATTTATTTTCCACATTGTAGCAATCTAAACAGCTGGTTTGCTACATTGGTTCAGTATTTAAATAAAATAAATGTCTTAACTTTCGTAATGCTTGTTTCTTTTAAACTATATCGTTATTTATTTATGTTGATATAGCACATTCCATAGCATTTATAGAAATTGCAAAAGTTTTAAAAGAGCACGCTTCCTACAGTAACCATTTTCGAAAAGTTTATTCTTGATGTAATTTCTTATAGGTTGATACCGACTCGTATCCATCCTCGTTTAGTTTAATGGCTAAGAAGTAAATTTCAGCCAGAGCTATAATTAACGCACAAATTATGCCCAATAGTAATCTAAATCCAAAGTCTAAGCTCCCAACTATTAATTCTACTCCTATAAATCCAAAAGCAAAGCCTGCTAATACAGAAAATATAAATTGTGCAACAGCTATAAGTTGTTTATTTATTTGCTTCACTGAAAATAAAGAAAGTATATACATATATATATATATAAAATTAATTACACAAAATCTATATTATAATTTGAAAATCTTACTTTGGTAAGAAATAGTATCTTCTGGCAAATGTTTTCTAGTGGAGTCAACGTTTTTAGTCATAGCTTGATATTCTTTAGCATCTTGTTGTGCTTTTAATTTTTTTATTCTAGCTTCCAATTCAGGGTTTCTCGGTATAACCTTTGGCGTGGGTAATCTTATATCTGTTCCTTCTAAGAGTTCGTGCAAATAAACTTTATCTTTTCTCGTCTTTCTATAATTTTCTAGATACTTATTTAGCCACCTTATATCATCCAGTTTCAAAGAAACCTGCTTCTCTTTGTCTTTACTTGTCTTTTTTAAAGCAATAATACCCAACGGAGCATCGTTTGTTTTATTAACATTTTGCGTAACAAATTCTGTTAATGTTTTACTCGGTATTATCCTAATACATGGGTCTTCGATCGATTCAACTGACATTCTTATGTTATTTGTTGAAATAATAATGTTTCTATTATAAGTGAAACAGTGTTATCAGCACAGTTTTATGCATTACATACAAAATCAATGTTATTTTATATTACGTGTCTATTATATCAAAGTAAAAAATATTATTTATAATATGATAAAGTAATTATTATGCAATGTGCAGCTTTCTTTCCAGATCAATGTAATATTCTCTTATTTCATCTTCCTTTTCTTTAAACGTTTCATTTACTTTCTCACATTTCTCGCTCATATCATTGACAAACTTCTCCCATTCTAATTTTCTGACTTTCCTGTTTTCTTCCAATGCTCTATCCTAAATCAATTATTAAACATATGTATTATTTACAAATATAAAATATTGAATTTATATGAAAATTTATTAAGTAAAAAACAGTACAATATCAAAAGTTTCTTCTCTTTGGAGGACTCTTTCACACATGCTCAGTGCTACGTCAACGTTTGCTTTTAAACTAGGCAAGTGACAATCCCCTAGTTGTTCTGTACGATCCAATTGATTTTCCTTCAGTTCGGTTGAGTATTCAAGTATTTTGAAAAGACGTTCCACTTCTCTATCTCCTCTTTTTTCCTATAAATGTGTAATTACTATGATTTTTCATTTCAAAATGCAACAATAGAATCGAATATTTTTTCTTTCATCAGTCGCTTCACTTGCTTCTTTTGACAGAATTAGTTTCTAGGTTATATATTCATTTCATTAAAACATACACGTAAATACGTACATATGTATTTAATACAGTACTCAGTAATTGAATGAATTTTTACCTGAAACTCTCGTAGAAAGAACGTGATTTCACCTTGAATGAATGGTCGATGATCAAAAAGTCGACTCCAAATTTCACCAGTGTCTACGAAAATGTGACATCGCGAATAACATCATGATAATTAATTCTAACATTAAAGTGTATGTCTGAAAATTTACGTATTTATAATCAATCTACACATGCCGCACCTTTAATAATGGACGCCATGATTCTTCATAAAATACGCACACTTCGAGGCTAGGGATAGGAGAAGAATACGGTACAGTGTTACCAAATGTTACTGAAGTGTTACCAAGTGTTACCCAGTGTTGCTCAGGGTAGTGTCACTCAATGTATTTTTCTGTTAGCACGAAATCGAACGCTATCTGAATTGTGTGTTGCACACTGACGGGTCAAATCGCTTGGATTTGAAATCCATACTACCCATTCCTTGTTAATTTATAATTTTTATTTAAAAATTAAAACATTTTATTACATTTTAAATACGTTCTATTCAATATTGAATTTTTTACATTTATAATTACATATTACTACTATTACATTACTACTATTTACAAAGTTTCCTATATTTACTATTTCTAATCGCGATGCACTGTTTAATAAGTGAACATGAAGTTGGTGAAAGTCTTTCGCGCTTGCCACACATTAAATCATTAAGATATTTACAAAAATTGCGAATTGCATACAAAACTAAATAATCTAAAAAGAAATCAATAACCAAATTTTTGTGGTCGCACGTAAAACTGAAAACTACATATTTTCTTATAAAACGTTTAATTGTACTTTTTACATTACTTTGTACATTACACCTATATAAAACCAAGCGCGCTATATTGTAACTTCTACATAAACACCGTAAAAAGTAATTATTAAGAATAATATTTCTATTTCTACTTATCCCTGGTTTTAATATATGTAATGTACAAA